>CM077025.1:6774024-7161760 GCA_039090855.1 Macrothele yani | reverse complement strand
TATTTTGCGACGAGGAATCAGGAAGCTTCCCACGCACAGGTCAGGCAGCACAACACACTTCCACTACTTACACCCCGCCTTCTGTGCACCCTTCTTATAGTGCTTCTCGGTGGCGTGCCGGGCGCACATGATTTGCATATGCCCTGCAATGCTAATCGTTTGCATGTCCTTTCGCGAGCGACGCGCGCTGCGAATTTCAGGCCAATCGGATGCTTCCTTCTTGGTGTTGCATTTTGGGTAACCAGCAGTGTGTATACGTTGGGGTGCAACTGTGAAACACAAGTTAATTTAACATGTCCCGCATATTCTCCATCAAGTAACATTAAACGTTTATAATCGTCAGCCACGCGAATCGGCAGTCTATAAGATGGATCTCCAATAATAGAATGGCGAAATAAATCCCAATTACTTATTATTCTGTCAACAACTTGCACACGGATTTGATGATTCTCTTGAGTGTTGATAAGACAAAATGAAATTGAACGAAATAAAGAATTACCATCAACAGAAATTGGAAACCTAAATTTACTGTTTTGTACTGACATTTTTCACATAACGTACACCTGCTGTTTTCGAATTCGAAACTGAGACTTGTCAGAGATTGAGTGACTCGTGTTCGTGCGTCGTTGTGGTTGGTTGCTTGAGTTTAATGGCGCAAGGGCCATGGTTGGCCAAAGAGCGCCAAACAAAGACATCAAAACGAAACAAAATTAATAAAAAACGAACACAAAGTTAAAAACAGGCTGATGCGGTAAAAAAGAAATATGAGAGTGAACAAGGTAAAATCTAGACGAGTTTAAAAAAATCAATTTCTTGTAAAAATGAAAACACTGCTCTCGTGTCGCAGGCTTCGCCGATAATAGTTTACAGCGTAGCTGCTTCTTCGTTCAACAGATGAGAGTGAAAATGACGAAAACGATGATCACAAAACCGAACGCAAGTACATAAAACATGAAGGACAGTGAGACGGCAGTTGCACGCCGCACACACCGTGACACTCTCGCCACACAGCAAAAAGCGGTGAGTAAAACGACAGTGCCCAATGCGGAGACGTGCAAGAACAACTTCCTCACGACGGTTCTTCCGCAAACTAGACTTCCATAGTCCGATCTGTGGTTTGATAGAATGCAGCTTATTGCTGCCCTGCTGAGACCACAGGGACTGCCACTCGTCCAGGAGAAATTTCAGGATTAAAGGTCTAAAATCGCGGAAAGAGAGTGGCAACCGAGCTGGCGACATGGTGGAAACAGACCTGGGCAGAGAGATCTGCCAGCTCGTTACCCCGGATCCCAACATGGCCAGGAACCCAACAGAATCGGACCAGGAATCCATCATCCTCCAAAGTTCCAAGAAGACGACGGACATCACGGATGACCGGTGAGTCCGTGTCCTCTGGAGAAGATAGGACTTGGACAACGGACTGGGAATCGGTGCAAATCATAGCGCGACGATGAGATCTAGACTGTATGTGGCACAAAGCGAGGTGTACCGCATGCATCTCTGCCGAAAAGACGGTGGTTTCAGGCGGAAGCCTTTCAGCATGTGAGGCATCGCCACACACAAAAGCGGATCCAACGACATCCCCGGATTTCAAGCCATCGGTGAACACAGGCACGAAACCCGGGTAGACAGACTGTTTTCCAGCAAAGAGCTGCTGGTACACCAGAGCAGGAGTGGATAACTTTGGCCACACACAAAGAGAAAGGTCAGCCGTTGCTTGAACCGGGCTGCCAAGGACGATGGTTGAAAAAGGTGGTCAAACCAATCCTGTGACAAGTCGAGACCAGCATCGCGCACTAAGTTCGACAACCGAATTCCAAACGTCGGAACACAGGAAGGCCGGTTGAGAATAGGCGGACACATTGCCGGTTGGAAAATGGAACCATGCAGCGGATGATCAGGAAGAGACTTCAACTTGGTGAAGAATTGAAGAGACAGCTGCTTACGTCGGATGCATAACGGCGGTTCATGGGCCTCGGCATACAAGCTATGCACGGGAGAGGTACGGAAAGCACCAGTGCATAGCCGCAGAGCCTGGTGATGGACAGGATCCTAGAGGCCGTAACACGGAAGGACGTGCCGAACCGTACGTTATGCATCCGAAGTCTAACTTTGACCGAATCAGAGAATGGCAAATGCGAAGCATTGAGCACCTGTCAGCCCCCCCAAGATGTTCGAGAGAGGACCTTCAGGATACTCAATGACTTCGTGCAAGACACCTTCAAAAAACTGGATGTGAGGTCGGAAGGTGAGTGCTCGGTCAAAAGTTAGCCCAAAGGAACTTGGCTTCTGACACCACAGGAATGGTGGTACCATCCAGAAGGAGGCTGGGGTCTGGGTGAAGGCCCCGTTTGCGGCAAAAATGCACGCAAACGGTCTTCTGGGTCGAGAAGCCAAATCCATTGTGGGACACCCAGGTAGAGATCTTATTAATGGCCGACTGCAGTTGCCGATCAATAGTGCGCATGTTGACAGATGCGCAAGAGATCTGAATATCATCCACGTACATGGAGCCACGAACCGTCGGAGGAAGTAGAGTGAAAATATGATTAACCCGAAGGATGAACAATGTCACAGAAAGAATGGATCCTTGAGGGACACCCTGCTTTCTTGTGGGTATAACGCATAGAGGGTCGATCCGACGCGCACATGGAACATCCGGTTCTGGAGAAATCCGGCAATGAAGGTTGGCAAATTTCCCCGCAATCCGTAGTCATGCAGATCACGGAGAATGCCGTATCTCCAGGTTCGATCGTAGGCTCTTTCCATATCGAAGAACACGGAGAATGCCGTATCTCCAGGTTCGATCGTAGGCTCTTTCCATATCGAAGAACACGGAGATTAAGTGCTGACGCCGGACAAACGCCTCCCGGACAGATGTCTCAAGGCGAAGATGATGATCTGAGGTGGAACGGAATTTCCGAAATCCACTCTGATGAGGTGAAAGAAGGCGACGTGATTCCAAATAAAAAACCAAACAAAAATCGATGATGCGCTCTAGGACTTTGCAAAGGCAGCTCGTCATAGCAATTGGTCGGTAGTTCAACGGGTTAGCGGGTTCTTTACCAGGTTTGAGAACAGGAACGACAATAGCAGTGCGCCAAGATTCGGGAAAGACACGCTTGTGCCAGATCCTGTTAAACAGGACCAGCAGACATTCAAGAGAGGTCGGAGAAAGGTGCTTCAGCATTTCATAATGGATGTTTTCCTGGTCCGACAGATGTTTGGCCTAACCGATTCAGGGCAATCTTCAGTTCGACGGGTGTCAGCTGGCTGTTATAATCGGCAGCGGAAAACGGTCCAAAGGAAACCTTGGACCGTTCAAGCCGCGGCTGTAACTGCCGGAACGAAGCAGGGTAAGTGCGGCTGCTGGACACCGAAGAAAATGCGGCACCCAGACAGTCAGCAATACCCTGAGCGCCAGCAACCGTTCCTCCACCATTCTCAAGAATGGAGATTTCCCCTGAAGGGTACTTACCCCGAATCTTGCGGATCCTGTCCCAAATGATCTTAGAGCTGGTAGTGGTGTTAATCCCGGATACGTAGCGTATCCAAGATTCCCGTTGGCTACGACGACGTACCAAACGCGCGTAAGATTTGGCTTTCTTGAAAGCAAGTAGGTTCCCTTCTGTGGGGTACCGACGAAACCTACAACAAGCCCGATGTTGGGCCTGACGAGCCGCCTTGCAAGTCGAATTCCACCAAGGTCTCGGGCAACGAGGAAGTTTAGTCGACGTCCTGGGGATCGTAAGTTCTGCCGCTTGCACAATACAATCCGTTACCGCCGCAACAGCTTCATCGATCGTACCCGAGGTCACCACGTCTGGAGTAATGGTCGCTGAAGCCGTGAATGAGTCCCACTGGGCTCGACCGATAGCCCTATCTAGCAGGGCAAGTAGGATGACGGTACCTGTCACCTGCTAGACGGAGAAAGATTGGGAAAGTGATCACTGCCAAGGGGATCATCAGACACGCTCCAGGACCAGTCAGGATATGAAGATGGCGAACTCAAGGACAGATCAATGGCTGAGTACGAGCGGGTGGGTTGATGAAAATAAGTGACTGCCCCGGTGTTGTGGAGACAGAGGGACGTGTTGGAGAGAAGGGACTCAACAACACGGTCCCTGGAGTCTCGAGTGGTAGAACCCCACAACGGATTGTGTGCATTAAAATCTCCGAGGAGGAATAAAGGAGGCGGCAACTGGTCGACTAAATCCTCCAGATCCGAAAGGCTTACAGCTTCAGCTGGTGGCATGTAAATGGAACAGACTCTGAACAGGGTGTTCACAGATAGTCTCACTGCCACTGCCTGCAAAGTCGTCCGAAGGGCAACTGCAGTGACAGGAACACCATGAGGAACAACAACGGCCACTCCTCCGCAGGCGATAACACCGTCCTCATGATCCTTGCGGAAAACAGAATATTTTCCGCAAGGATCATGAAAACGCACACACCTGTGTGCGTTTCACACGGCAAACGCACACAGGTGTGTGCGAAGACAGTAAGCCTTTCAGATCATCAATTCGTGGACGCAGACCTCGGCAATTCCACTGAATGAGCGTAGCCATAATGAAAAATAAAAGGAAAGGATGAAAAACGAAAATGACAGACGACTGGAATGTCTCCGAATCGTCCATCAGCTCCTAACCATCTGCAATGTCCGGAGGCAACACAGGGCTGTGCTTACCCACACAGGGCTGCGCTACCGGGGGTTTTGGGGGTTTAACCCTGCTCTGTTTTGAGGGGGAGGAACCTGGTTTCACCTCTTCCGACTTCTTCTTAGTTGCGCCCTGGGTCTGGGTCCCAGTGCCGGCAGAGGATGTTTTCTGCACAGAGGATGGTTTAGGCGTCGATGTTGATGGCGCCTTGGAATCAATGCGGCGAGACTTCAGTGCCTCCAGTCCGGCAGCAACGATGTCCTCAAAAACATAAGGACACCGCGCTGGGATGGTCAACTCAGTCTGCACCGCAACAGTAGCCTTCTGGACCACGACCGATGCATAGGAGCGCCGGCCTGTTGGTAGAGGAGCTATCCGCCGTCTGGCTTCAGGATAAGACAGATGTTCTGTCGTCTTCAGGCGTTGGATAGCCTGCTCCTCGATACACTTCGGGCACTGCTTAGAAGAAGCCGGGTGAGATCCCTCGCAATTGACACAGTGATCCGGGTCAGCGGAGCAGTCCGCCAAAAGTGTTCTGGCGACCCACAGCGTCCACACTTTGCTACATTACGGTAAGACTGCTGGGAGCGACCGTAATGCTGGCACTTGAAGCATCTCAAGGGGTTCGGAATGTATGGTCGAACATCGAGCCGCAAGTACCCCGCCTTGATGGAAGTTGGCAGGGTAGGGGAGTCAAATGTGAGCACGATGTTCTGGGAGGGAATAGACTTCCCATCCCGCCGGAAAAGAATACGGCGAAACCCAGTGATATGTTGTTCCCAAAGTTCTTCCAGCAATTCCTCATCGCTGCATTCCAGCAGGTTGCGGGAGTTGATAACACCGCGAGAGGAATTAAGGAAACCATGGGGAGAGATTTGGACTGGAACGTCCAGTAGAACGGTCGTCTCCAGCAAGGTGGCACTGTGGCGTGGATAAGATGTCTCCGCAAGAAGATCCCCTGACGGGAACTTCTTAACACTCTTTGGTGAGCCCGCAACGGCCTGAAGAGCCTTATTAATCCAAAAAGGACTCTTCGAACTGAGGGATTGTGCAGGATCAACAGAATGAATTAGAAGAAACAGAGCATTACAGTTGGAACTGAGTAGTTTCTTAGTGGAGGAGGGCGACCCATCCTCCACACGGCGCTTTAAAGGTACAGCTTGGGAAACACATGGGGTTATCATGAATAAGAGTAAATATTAGTCCGCCGACCTCCCCACCCACTACCGAGCCCAACGAGGGAGAGCCGGAGGTCCGCAAGCCCAAGAGGACGCAGGACACGGCTCTAGGGATAGTCAGCGGATATAGCAAGTTTGGTAGGGCAGACACACGCTCGGCGTGCAACCCAGACTTTCCCGTGCCCGGAGAACATCCCTTTGGCATGCCCACCCTACCCCCAAACTCACCCAGCCGAACAGAACGACAAGCCGCTAGAAGACTGGACGCAACTCGGCCACAGACTTCCTGACCAGAAGTGGGTTAGCTCCCAGCCTCCTGTTTAGCGTGAAGCAGAGGGCAAAGAAGAGTGTTGGCATCTGGAGACACTACAACCTGGCCCCCAAACACCTCAGCCTCCAGCAACCTCATTTCCACCTGGAGGGGTCACCTTACACGGCAAACATGCAGGTAGGTCTAAGCTAACCAGCTCCGGAAAAACAGAAAATGTAACATAAAAGAGAAAAGACAGGGAAGGGAACGAGGAACAAAACCCGGAGCTGGCGCCTCATCACAACCTCAGCAGCCTACAACTGAGGCGGGTACATATCAATAAATAAACTAAAGACGAAAAAGCAAAATGATAGGAGAAAATCGGCTCGTGCTGGGGAGACGCCATCCCCCCATCAGCTGGATGAACAGCTGTCACTTCGGTTATGTAATCGTTAAAGCCGCAGAGGCAAGAGAAACCGTCACAAGGTTAGCTCGGGCCGTGGGGACGCCGCTGCCCAAATAACTGGAAAACCAGTTATCTCCGTGCGGGTGCGTCGTTGTGGTTCGTGACAGATCGAAGAGTGACGTCTCAGCATAGCGCTGGTTCATTTTTCCAATGTTATGCAAGCACGTTGTCGAAGTGTGACGTCACAACATGGAACTAAAACTAACGTCAGCTAACATGTTAACGTTTATGCCCAGTCGCCATGTTGTGACGTCACGAATTCGACGACGTATACGGCTCATGAACTGGAAGCATATGCCCCCCAAAAGAGTGTTTAAAGGGAAAAACATTAAGACTTTTGAAGGCAAATAAAAAGTAGACGAAATTAAAAAACGCGACTTTTTAGATTTTCATGCACATCTACACAGTCCATTTTCTCACACACACACACACACACACAAATCATCAACATCTGTCCGGTAGAAGTCCATAACTCAGGGAGGAAAGAAACTGCTTAGCCTTTTCTAATATATTAAGATGTACTACATACAGTAGTACATATATTTAAAAACATTAAATTTAATGAAGAATTAAACTAAATATTTATGCATTCCCAATGACACAGCACTATCACTAATCTGGCATCCCCCTGTGCAAGGAAGTCCAATTAGCATTAGCCTAGTTTAAACTCTCCACAAAGGTGGAAAAATTGTGAATGATTCGACGAAACAAAATCACAGATAATTCAACTGCTCAGTGTGCAGATTTTCTTCTCAAAAGACCACTGCATCCTTTTTGCATTAAAGGCTCTACGAGACCCGCCATCTTGTATTGCTGCCTTCTCTTATTAACCAACGGGCAAGCGTATTTCACAAATTGCTCGGGCAATTTTGCACATTTTGGAACACCGTTTGTGGCTAACGCAAGATATATGATAAATAAAGAGTTCTTTGGTTTCAGAATTTTTATTCACCTTTCCCTAAATTTTTTATATGCAGCGAAAGTCGTACCAAGGCGTTTTCCATAGTTTTATTAATTAATAAAAAATATGAAACCAGGGAACTTTTTATCATATATCTTGCGTTAGCCACAAACTGTGTTCCAAAATGTACAAAATTTCCCGAGCCATTTATGAAATACGCTTGCCCGTTGGTTAATAAGAGAAGACAGCAATACAAGATGGCGGGTCTCGTAGAGCCTTAATAGCAGGTGATTTGGCAGCAATAGTCTTCTATAAATTTTAAGTATGAAGTTCCAGTCAAACCGTTTTGCTAAATACAGAAACGCTTTTCTGCAGATATTTTTGCTGAAGTTGTTTTATGTGTTCAAGATACCACCGATTTCATTTCCCTGTGGTCTCATTTAGACAACTTTGATTTGCAACAATTCGCCGTATTGGATGTTGATATAATTTTGTCAATGGGTGGCGCTAGTGTACAGGCGAATTAAAGGCTATGGAACTGCATTGCAGCTTGTTTGTTACGGATACAGTGTAATATGCTGAACAAATTTTATTCTTCTCTCATAGGAGACGGATACGTCCAAAGTTGCTCAACGTGCCGTAAGTTAGATTTTGAAAGCGGAGAAAACGCCACCAAGCGAAATTCATAGACGAATGAAAGCGGTGTACGGGTCTGCTTGTCCTCCACGCAGTACGGTATTGACAGCTCTTTAGTGGTAGACGAACAAGCACTGCAGAGCAGCCAAGAGCAGGAGCGCCACGAGTAGCCCGTAGCTGGCAACCAAAGCAACCGCAACACTAGGTGGAAGCAACAGGACTGCACATGCACGGAAGCAACACGTGCACAGTCTCCAATCAAAAAAAAAAAAAAAAAAAAAAAAAAAAGAACACGCACTGCAGAGCAGCCAAGATCAGGACGCCATCGTGTTATTTTAGTGGATGTTAGGGGTATGGGTACCACATGCAGGGAGACGAATTAATTTCCTAACGAAAAGCCGCCATTGGCGAAGATTACAATCGGAGGACTGCTGTTAATAGAGATCGCAATACCAAGAAGACTTAATAGAAAGCGCCATGAATTTCCCGCAGAAAGAAACAAGCATTTACAATGAAATTTATGGGAGGAATTAGTTATGGTACAAGCTGCAAACAATCACAATTAGACGCAGGTTCTTGGTGAAGGCGGGCCCCCCCCCAAAAAACAAACTAGCAATAAGTAAATCCACCATGGACGGTGACAGAGCCCAGACGCCGTGGGATCGAATGAAACAGTTTGGATGGTCGTCTGCGGTATTGCATTCCATTCTGCTTCTACACGTATTCAGAATTCGTTGGTTATGACATGCGACGAGGCCATAGGAGCCAGTCGTTTGCGCGATGACACCCCAGAAGTTCTCTATAGGAGACAAATCTGGCGAGCGAGCAGGCTTGAGCAGACGAGAGACTTGATGCGCACTGAGTAAGTCTTAGACAGTGCCATCAACATGGGGTCGGGCACTGTCTTGTTGGAAGACCTCTCAGGATCGTCTGAAGGAATGGTAGGAGTCCAGCTTTCAACGCTTCCGTTCTGTAGCGTTGGCTGTTCAATGTGCCTGTGATGCGTAGTAGGAAAGTGCGTGAATGAAACGCAATAGCGCCCCAGACCATCACGCTCGGCGTGCGACAAGTATGACGTTCACCACGGTATTTGGCGAACAAAGATTCGCCCGACGTGATGCATTAGATTGAATCTGGACTCATCCGAAAAACAATATGCTTCCATTCAGCCCAACATATTCGACACGCTCGTGGCCCCACGGCAATCGCCTGTGGTTCAGAGTCAAGGATAAGTCGCAGTAATGGACTGCGAGCAACGAGGCATCTCTACAGCGATCGGTGACTAACAGTAATTGCAGATATCGGACGATGTACCATCCTTCCAGTTGCTGCGCCAGTGTCGTGGATGGCGTTGTGCGCGGAGTCACTGCCATACGGTGCAAGTGCCTGTCTTCCTGCTCGGTTGTGCGATTTCGAGCTCCTGACCCAGCAAGACGATGCATATAACCTTCTGCTGTTCATTGACGCCATGTACTCATAACGGTAGTTGCATTACGCTTAACATGTACAGAAAAAAAACACCTCCGAGTCAAACGTTTGTACAACTTTCAAACCTCCGTCAAGTGTTCGTATGTTTGTCAAGTTTACGTGTTCACTGCGTACGGTTCAGTTAAGCGACAACAAATGTAGAAACCTGCTCTCTTTAAGCTTTCTTTTGTACCACATTGTGTTTTCTTCCTTTGATTGGAGGTTTAGCGCCCCCCGTGAGCAACTCAATGGGCTATAAGCAGTCTCCCGTCCCTAATTTAGGGTCACTGCTTCCAAGGAAAGCAACCAGTGCCGTTAGACAAATAATATCCATGCCTCACCGGAATTCGAACCCCGACCCATCTCTGACGAATGCTCATAAGCTATGCCGTTATTTGTTTTAACCGTCAAATAGAGAGCTTTATATTGTACGTTGTGGCAAACATGTTACCTCACAAGACACTCTGGTTGACTTTCTGGGGGTCTAACTCGTTAGTATTCTTTAACAGCCTCGTTATAGTGACCTGATAGCCTATCAATGAGAGGAAGAAAATTGTAGATCCGAATTTAGTGGCAAGTGAACCGGGATTGGTTAGCTTGGAAGAGTGCCATACATTTTACTGCGCCACCGGGGTGGCCGTGGTCTAAGCACTCTTCTGGTCATTAATCAGAAATGTGTCGTGTTTTGTATCCGACCGAGGTATGGATCTTGCGGGTTTTTTTTTTTTTTTTTTTTTTTTTTTTTTTAGGTTTAACGACCACCGTGGTGAGCAACTCAATAGGCTATAAGCAGTCGCCCGTCCCTAATTTAGGGTCACTGGTTCCAGGGAAGGGAGAGAGCCAGTGCCGTAGACAAACACAACATCCATGCCTGACCAGGATTCGAACCCGGACCCCTTACGGACGAATGATCAGAGGCCAACGCCTTAGACCACTGCGCCACCGGGGCGGCGATCTTGCGTTTGATACACTGCACTGGCTCTTTTCGCTGGAACCAGTGGCCCTAACTTAGGAGCGGGAGACTGCGTAGTCCAACGTTTTGCCTACGGTGGTAGTCACTCCCCCCCCTCCAGATACATATCACAGCCGGTTCGGGACAGCAAAAAGACTTCAATGCTGTAGTTATAAACATGTTTGCTATGTTTTTGTTGTGTGCTAACCAGATGGAAATGTTAAACTGCTAGTATTTGATTTAGATTACAATTTCTTTGGTATTTTTGATTCATCTACCGTACAGTCATTATAAAATAGTGTTATATTAAAAAGAGTATGGTCACTGCTTTTTTAAATCAGGACAATGTCAAGTGGGACATCGTCACATTTTAGTGGTGATTGGATAAGCTTACTGGGGACAAAATAGTTTTACTCTTGATTCGGTGGTTGAACGACCAACCGTGAGCACTTCTGTTGGCGATAAGTAGTCTCCGTCCCTAATTTAGGGTTCACTAATTTCAGGCAAGAAAGAGAACCAATACCGAAAAAACATCCATGCCACACCGGGATTCATCTTGGACGAATGATCAGGAACCAACGCTTAGACCACTGCTCCATTGGGAGCAAAGCAAAGTTTCCAATAGTTCAAATTCCTACGGGAGGTTGAGCTCCGTACTCATGAGATTGCCATAAAGTCGAATTAACAGAAATCCTTGTAAGAATAATGACAGGAATCTTCTTGCTAAATGAGTCACTTAAGAGATCATAAGGGTCGTACTGTGCCATTTAATAATTCTCGGCGTGGTGAGTGTTACTAGAATGTTTGGGGTACTAGGAAAAATGTTTATTTCTAGCACAGCAGTACGATACACTTACTGCCGATGGAAAAGGGAGTGAAGAGAATCACGAAGTGCCAGATATGGTCTGCTGCTTTTTTCCAGAGTTCCAAGTTGTCATTGTGCAACGATTTAGATTCACTACACCTGTTCTAATATTGGACGAGATTGTTAATTTATATAACGCGTTAAGCTGTTAAGAAAAACCTCTAGAATAACGAAGTGAAGTCAGCTTGACTTTCAGCTGTGGAGGATATGAGACCACTTCTTTCGAGAAGGGTTATGCCCGCATATCAACGGTCTAAAAGCTGACTTCTCTCCTAATTTAAAGAACAATGGTTCCTGTGAACGAAGCGAGCCAGCACAGTAAGGAAAGCACACTACACATCCCTCACATTGGATTCGAACCACAACTCATCTTGGGAGAAAAATTAGAAAAAGCCTTGTACCACTCCAAAATTCGACTACTCGGAGAAGTGTTGGAAGTACTGTTTAGACACAGAAGAATAAAGTGTTAGCTCAGAAAGATTTTAACTGCTGCTTGTTAAAGAATTGCCGAACGCAGAAATAATGAAAAAAAAAATTGGAATTCATTTGCAGCCTCAACTCCTGAACGTTCGAAGCGCTTTATAAACTCCAGGGTTTTCCCATATCCCAACTCACTCATACAAACTGTTTTAGTATCTCAGATCAGAGTAGAAACGAAAGCAGTAGAGCACTAATCATGGTTTTGCCCCTGTTTTAGAACATAAGGCACATATAAACTTTTTTTTAAGAACTAGTTTATATTTTATTCCAGTTTGGTTGGCTAGTGTCAAATGGAGCAAGGGCCTCAAATGGCCCTAAGTCCAACATTTTAGAAGTTCAGAAAATAAAATGACAAGCGGCGTAAAAGCCTGATAAAACAGCAAGAGCACAATTTTAGAGTTTAATTGCAGATATAGTCCAATGTCTACGTTCACAGACACACGGGGTGTACTTAGTCTCCAGAAGTACCGTCATGGCAACGCCTTTCGCATGATACAACCTCTTGTCTCGCCCAGTCGTGCTGTATGATAAACAGTTAAAAATCCTGCCCAGAATTTACTAGATAGAGGTGGTGCTAGACTCTGGCCACCTGACGACACTCTTGGGCCACCAAGTAACACATTTCCGCCTTACGGGTTACCACACTCAACAAACATGCAGGTAAACCTGGTACACTAAACTCCGGAAAAGAAAAAAAACTAGATAAAAAGGAAACAAAAACCTGAGTGATGGGACAAGAACAGTGCCCTTAACCTACGATTGAAATGGTTATGATACTGCTTAGTACATTAGAATATAGAACTCAAATATTTAATTCATTAATGGGTGTGACCCTCAGAAGGCTGGTACGAAAATACAAAATCAGAAAATTAATCACATGAGTTGGGAAACACTCATATTGGCGAACAGGTGACTCATGACTAAACGTCATTGGGACAAGTTCAGCTCGGGCCGTCGGGGTGCTAATGTCCAAATAACTGGTGAACCAGTTATCCCCATGCGGGGAAAGCAAGTGAAGACCTCCCAATTTTCGTTAAAGTCTACAAAACATGGTACCAAATGAAATCTGAATCACATTACGCTAATCTATGTACTGTCTTCTCAAAGAGACAACCCTCCAAATCCATTCCTGAGCAAAACCAGAAATTCCCTTTCGTAAAAATAAAGTTTGATTTTACAAGACCAAGATATCGTAAAATCACTTTGCAAAGCACTTAGTTTCAAAAAATTTATTTGTCATTTATTTTTACAATTTAGAACATTATAGAAATACATTTCAGAAACATGCACAATTAGTCGCGTTATATTTGTCAGGTTTACAGAGATATGCATGTTAAACAACCTTATGTAAGTGTTTTCATCTATGTTGCAATCCAACAGGTATTAATCTTTACAACTGGACTGTACATTATCTAGGTTCAATCCGGAGTTTTACTTCCTTTGGTGATAAGACGTTTAGCCCAGTAAAAAGTTCCAGAGGTACCTGCATAAAATAATTTTTAAAAGCTACATCAAAAACTTCAACAAATTAAGGCATCACATTTTTAAAGATTTTAAATCCAGTAGAATCATTTTTCACCTCAGAAATAAATGCAGGCGATACAGTAGCGTGCCCAACGGAGACATAGGCCCATAACCACTTAAAGAAAATTTGGATCTTCTCGAAATTTCAAAAAAACACGAATTTGAAAGGCAGTTTTAATATTTGAGACAATTTTCAAGTCTCATGGCAACAATTGAACGAATTTTCTCCATGAAGACGATGCGGCAATAAGCCAAGGACTACGGTTCCCTTTGCAGCGAAAAGCAATAAATTGGTATACTGAAAGTTTTGTAGACCAAACAATGCCAAATTTGAGTTCAGTGACTTACTTCAAATTACTCTAAAGCCCGCTGAAAAGCAAATAGTTTTGATTAATATATTAAGAATCATTTCAAAATAAAACCCACGCTGCAACAAACGCAGAAGACCAATTTATAATTTTTAGACATTTATTAGTGCTTTGGAAAAGATTTCTCCCACAGATCGGTCGTATCAGGATTCCAGTCACCTTTTCCAACAAACCCTTTAATGTGACACTGTCTTCAAGATATTTATGGTTTTAAAACTTGATCTGAATTTTATGTAGGAGACTTTAATGGCTAGAAAGAATTATTGAAACTGATGCAATAGGATCGCCCGTAAAGAAAAGGAGGACTAGACAAAAGATGCATTAAGCGTTTAAATTTGTGCTGCAGTGAGTGTTACCCCAATATAAGCATTGTTCCACATTCTAGGTAACATCCCAATTATAACTTCAGAATGTTAGCGTTAGTTTTTAAGGCAGACATACGCAGTAGGAATGTTGAAATGATCGATGACCGGTTCTCAAACGAGTATACTGGGATGAAAATTGGGATGAACTGGATCACAATAGAGGATATTGAGCATTGCTCAATAGAGGATATTGAGCAAGGGATGAAAGTTTCAAGTAAAATTGAACTGAAACCTGCATACTACGCAAATCAAACGATTGTTCGTTGGCGGCAGCGTAGAGACAGAAGAAGTGTTCGCAAAGCTCCCGTACATAGACAATTCTTGATGAATGGCGTCCAACGCCGGAGAACTAGTCGACGCTCACACCCATGTACTACACAACCATTACTCAGTTTAGACCTTATCAGCAAATGATAAATTCAGAGTAAAGTTCTGTCTGCACTTTCAAACTGCCGAAAGTATCTTAAGAATCTACATTAGCCCTTCTGACAGGAGTTTTTAGCCATCGAACGTGCGCACGGTTGGACCAAGAAACCTGGTCTCCGGCAAAATTTGTATGGCTGTAGGGTCCAAATTCAGCTCCAGTGTCAAGATGTCCCCACCTCCAGCAGAAATGGACGCACCCTGTGGTTGGGCTAAAGAACGAAACCACTGCTGTTAGCAGTTTTACAGAACTGATCAACTACAGAGAGCAACTACCTCTCGACGAAATGCCCTTGATGACTAGTAGAATTGTGTGTCATCAACGTAAACTGTGGTCGAAACCGCAGCAGTAAGGAGTTTGAAGTGGACAATTGATGCGAAGAATGAACAATGTGACTGATAAAATTCACCCTGAGGGACGCCCTGTTTATGTGAATAGTGCAGATATCGTGGTTCCCATGCGCACCTGGAACACCCGATTACAGAGGAAACCTGCAATAGATAAGATCTTCCGGCATTCGTGAAGATCACCTAGAATACAGTGCCGCTATGCTCAGTCTTAAGTTCTCAATATCGAGAAACAAATCAGCTGCTGCCTTCCGCATAAACGCCTCACGCACAGATGTGTCAACGCGCAGCCCATTTTGTCACGACAAATCTGTGTACAAAGCAGCTAAGGAAAGCAAGGTATTACAGTAGTTCTAGGAATGGTCAATTTTGGTACAATATAACAAAGTTAAACAGTAAAAAACATGCACAACACTTAATCATAAATAGTACGAGTTCAGCAGATGCAGATTTACATCATTAACACTAGTTAAATATTCAAAACATCGGAGTTACTAACATCAGATCTGGAACCTGTCGGGGTCCAGCCATCAAGAAAACGTGTAGTGCAACTCTGAACAGCCTATCGGTGTTCTGCTCTAAGGCGAGAACATGATTTAAGCCCAATCTGGATACGGAGTACCCGTTGTGCAAAATGCTTATCTGATGACTGAATTGGGAGTCTATGGGTATTGTGCAAAGTAAAACGTTTTACAAGCACGAAAAAGTAACAGTGTCTACGAGAGGTATGCAACGGTTGGAGGAAACAGTCAAAGTGTGCTGACATGTGCAAACATTCGATAAAACTGTTCGGACATCAAATAGCTTTAAAATGATACAGCGATCATACAGATGTTTAACAGTTGCGGGTTGACGTAATAAGAGCACAAAGGAGAGGAAACTATTTTGAAATTTAGTATTCCTGGAACTGTGATCTTGCCATGTAAAAACCGCCATTCCACGCCACTTTCCGGTTGGGTGCCGTAAATGTGTACCACCAGATATGACTAATAGAAGTTGCAGATACTCCCCTTTAATAGGATGAAGGGAAGACCCAACAATAAAAAACTCTTTATATCAACCGTGGAAAGAAATTTTGCTCAGTTGACGATGCTGAAGAAATGTCTGTGGACGTGCAAGGTGTAGTTTCATACTCCAACTAGGTAATTTCTTGAACGGTTCTTTGGAGACATTTAGACTCGAGGTATCAGGTCACAGGACTATACTTCTTTTGACTAACTACTTAGTATGGAGTTCTAAGTCCATCTGCTGCATTCCGGCACAGTTGTTGGAATCTTGTCTCACCTTGTCGGAGAAAGGAATGATCCTCAATCAGCAGCAGACCATATGTGAATCAACTTTTTCTGTAGGTGCAGATTTCGACAATGTTTAGGTTTCTCCATGGTATCCAAGCTCTATACGGATCCTTTACCGTTGTTGAGGGCCAACGTTTCATAGTAGAAAAAAATTATAAAAAAACATTCTCCGTCTTCGCCAGATTTTTATGAAGCAATAAAATGTACAAGTTAAAAAGGTATTTACAAGACTAAAGTTAAAATTGCATAATAACTTTCGAATCCTCAATGGCTCCACTCTCAGATACCAATTGAGAACAGAGTCGCAGGAACTTATATATGTACTAGCACAAACATTTCCATTCCATTGTGTGCTCCCGCCAGACGCGTTTCATCCTTGTCAAAGGAATCTTCAGTGGCCGTAAGTTGTGGACATAAAATTGTGATTTAGTTGGCCTATGTTGGGGCTAGTGCAGGTTCATTACAACTTACGACCACTGAAGACGTCCTCGACGAGGAGGATGAAACTCGACTGGCGGAGAGTCAAAATGGAGTGCAGATGTGTTTACATGTTTGTGAAGACCGTTCATGTTTTTTACTTCAGACTGATTGGACATTCTGGACTGGTATGCGAGTACTCCTAGATATAGCAGTTTTCAATTATCCGGCTGTACAACCTTGACACTGTACTATGGAATTATAGTGGATTTTAATCTTCATGTTTTAATCATTACAAATTTTAGCGATCAACTAATATTTTAACCAACGTGAAAATACCAACAAATTATTATTGAACATTGCTGTCATCGTGTTTGCATGGACTATGGTTATACTATAACACTTGCCAGAGAAACGTTGAGTTACACAATTTTGTCCCAGACTTTATGAAGTACTTTATATTTGTTGCAAGCTTTTTAATAACCAACACTAATAAATGGGATGCTTGCTAATATTTAATTACATTAAACATTTCCGCATATTAGAAGAGATCAATGGCTTCAGTTTGACTCTTAGTAACTCTTCATCTCAACTGTTGTTAATGTCAGGTTTATTATTCTTGGTACTTATGTTAAAAAAAGATATATATTTAATTGGGATCTAGGTCATGCTTTTTTTATTAAATTGTTCAGTACGTAAGTTTGGTATAATGGATGTATTTAATTAGGTTTAATTTCTGGGTGTTTCATTTGGCGTAATGCTTAATGCGGTATTCGTCACAGATGTGTGTAACACAGAAAAAGTGCTCTTGGGGCGTCACTTCTTTATATTAGACAAACTTGAAACAAATGCGACTGATTTTTATTAGCCATAACTCTAACGCTTATTTTGACGTAATACATCATTAAGAAAAGCTTGTTTTTGAGCTACATATTAGGTGTGCAACTTAATTTTTGGCCACAGGCACGACACGGTGACAGCAAATCGAATATGTACCTAATCAGGGAAATAATCCCCATTGAGTTGGATACATTTGAGCCATCGGTCAGGGAGCTGCCTGAATGCCACTGCGGAAAAAGAGGGCTGTTTAGAGTTGTTAAAGTCATCAATACTTGTGGACCTCTTCGACAGAAGTGGAGTGCGTATCACTCAGGTGATGCTGCAGGGAGCGAAGGAGGTGATAATCCGATGGGGGCGAAGTCTGGAGAATACGCCGCGTGGGATAAAACCTCCCATCCCAGGTCAGTGATAGTGTTTAAAGTCGCTTTGGCGGTGTGAGGACGCGCGTTATCCTGAAGCAACAGGACAGACTTTCTGCCCGTGCTGTTGTATGAACCTTCTCCATTGAGTCACTCACACGAATGAGTTGCTGGCAATAACGCTCAGCATTGACAGTTTCCCCAGGTGAGAACAACTCTAAGTGTACGACACCACGCTGATTCCACCATATGCACAGCAACAACTTCCTGACATGGATATTCGGTTTGGCGGTACTGGTGGTAGGCTGACCTGGATAAACCCACGATTTGCGCCGCTTAGGATTATCTTAGATAACCCACTTCTAATCACAGGTCAAAATCTTAGAGGAAATCCTTGAATCTGGAGAGCAAGGACACAAACATTGTAGCCCCTAGACTTGTTCGCAGCTGTAAGTTGGTGGAGCGCCCAACGGCCTTCCTTGTGAATCCGTCAGAGCTTGTGCAGACGCTTTGCAATGGCTTGCCATGTTACTCAGAGCTCCTGAGCGAGCTTTGTGTGCGACAGGGATTCGCGTCCAACAGTTGTTCCAGTTCCTCAAAGTCAACTTTCTGTGGCTGTCCCGGACGTTCTGCACCACGGAGATCAAAATTTTCCAGCTTAAACCGCTGGAACCACTTCTTACACGTACTGTAGGAAACAGCAACCTCACCCAAAGCAGCGCAGAACATTTACTGGGCTTCCGCGGCACTTTTTTCAGCTTAAACACGAACAGGGGGCAGTGCCTCAAATGTTGCTTCTCGAACGACATTGTTTCACCGTCAACTTTCGTCCCTTCTGTCACTACAGTTGTGAGCCGATACGGTTACCTGGAAAGCTGTCAGATGGCGCTGCAATCAGCCATTATTGCACAGCTATTTGCCGACGTTCTATGATAGCTTGCGGTTAGGGGCAGAGAATTAAGTTGCGCACCTAATATATACATACTGCATATAAACTTTTGTGACTGTTCTGAATTGGTTGTTGCATCTGAGGATGGAGCTATAGTGGATCCAAAAGTTATGCAATTTTAACTTCGTTTTGGTATTTTAAATACCTTTTTTATTTGATTGCTTCATAAAAATAATCGTGCGAAGACTAGGAATTTTTATTATAATCACTTTCACATTGGCACGAAATTTCCTGTTTCATAGGTTACGATCTGATGCAAGAAGAGTTTGTTCCATCAGTGTCTGTCACGCAGGAAAATACATAATTCCTGGAGCCACTGGCTTCTGTCAATTGTTGTGGCACCTAGGTACTCATTTTTACCTTCCCTGGGGCGGGCAGGTAATAAGTAGGTACGTAAGGCACCCGACCAACCCTTGCACGATACACAAACTGGTATGCACTTCGTTTCAATACGGACGCTCTGCAGTGAGACAGCTTCCTGAATATTCTTGAACTCTTCGTGTTGCACGACCAAGAACAGCATTTGCACGATGCATGCCATTTTCTTGGAACGTTGCAAACCATCGGCACCTGGGGCGCTCATTTGCAGTAATCTACCTTTACGCCTCATTCTGTGTGTGTTTATTGGGGGTTTAACGAGCACCATGAGAAACTCAGCCGGCTGTAAGCAATAGCTAGTCCCTAATTTAGGGCCACTGGTTCCAAGGAAGGGAGGTAGGTGGGTGGGTGATTGGGAGAGCCAGTGCCGTAAGACAAACAATACCCATGGTTCACCGGGATTTGAACCCACGACGGAGAAATTATCAGAAGCCAACCTTAGACCATTGCGCCACTTGTGCGCAACTAGTCTGTCTTCATAGAACACTTAAATTGAACCCCTTAACACTCGTGGTTAAACCTTGTCACCTAATGAGGCACAACGCGTAGTATATCAGATATTTACAGAGTTCTACGTGTGACTTTGCTGGTACACTATTTCGCTTTAATGGTGAAAGATTAGCATTTCATGTGCATCACCAGAATGATTTTTAAATCGAATCCGCACATTCGTGTTCAGACAAAATAGTCAAACATACGGCAGATACTAAAATAAATGCAGACACTGCAGCTTTTGGTTGCTTTTCAGAGTTACGCCTCAGTTTAAATCTCTGAAAGATCCCCCTGCTGGGGTTCCATCACTTCTTTAACTAAATAAGCTGTCCTATTATGTGTACAAATAAGTTTTAAAGCGTTTGTGACGTATACCGCTAATTTACATATCAGACATTCTCCGCGTTGTCGTCATGTGACCGTAAGCGGCCCAGAATATAAAATATGACAAGTTTGTCCAATAGTCAAACGCATTTGCACATCGGTAGGTGAAATATGGCAAGCTGTACTGCATTTATTCGACACTGCATTCGTTACGAATTTCAAAGAAAAAGTGCTGCAAAAGCATGTGCATCGGTCTGTTCCAATATTGTATCGAAAAGCACGTGAGAGTTTTGGTTTACTGTTTAAAGCAGGTGATTTTGTTGTTAGCTATCGAGAACGTAGCGGCGCCCCGTATAAAGTTGCACATGAGGAACTGCAAGTATTGCTGGATGAAGATTCGTCTTAAACGCAAGAGAACAAGCGGAACTGTGGGTAACTCAAAAATTTCTAAACGTTTACGCGCAATGGGAAAGATTAATCCTTGTTCCTCTGACCTGAGTCAGAGGAACAAGGATGAAGCTGTCATTAAGTGTTTGAATCTGTTGAATAAACACAGAAAGTCTTTCCTGTGAAAAGCTGTTCCGGTTGATGAAAAGTGGATATGGCAGGAAAATCCCAACCTAAAAAACCATAAGGTAAACCCCGGTGAAGCAACGACTTCGACACCGAAACGCAATTTTCACTCCAAGAAAGTTCTGCTGTGCATCTGGTGGTATATGAAGGGTGTGCTCTATTATGAACTATTGAAACCGGGTCAAACTGTTACTACAAGCAACAATTGCTGCGATTGAACCAGAAAATCTGAAACGTCCATTCATAGGCAAATGATTGCGTCCCGTGAAATTACTGCATGACAACGTGGCGAAAATTGGTCAAGGAAACATTGACTGGGAAGTTTTGGAGCACAAGGCGTATAAGTCCCGACATAACCCCTTCAGACTAAAATTTGTTTCGATCGATGCAACATGGTTTGTCTGCTGTAAGATTCTTGACATGTGACTAAATGCAAAAATGTGTTTACTTCATCGCGTCACAAAGTATTTTTCATGCTGGAATCAGTCAGCTGCCCGACTGATGGTGGAAGGTGATAATGACAGCGCATATTTTGGTTCGTAAAGGTATTGTTTTCTATCAAGTTACATGTTGCGTCGTCTTAAAACTAATTTTTACACTTAATAAATTACGAGTGGGTAACTGCTTAAGGTAGTCACATCCCTGAAAACAGAAAAGCCACCATTTATTTCTTTACGTACATACCTTTGTCTCAGGACATAAATGAAACCGCATTTTACTCAGGAGTAAAACAAGGCAAAATTTAATTTCAATCCTTGCAAATGGCTGGCCAATGCACCCCCTCCGACCACTTCCAAATGGTAAATAGGCATACTCGTGCCTATCTTGGCTGCCCTCTTCGGAAAATCTGAAATGTTATATTTGAGGATTTAAAGACTAAACACAAGTAAAATAACAAATCGCATTTGCACAAAGGGTCGAGTAATGCATCATAATAAATCGACGCAGTACTATATGCATCCAAATAAGACTTATCATAGTATATTTACATAGTCTAGTCACATTGTGACCAGCTCTTCCTGTTGACGTCAATAGCGCGTACCCAATGAAAGAAGGCACGTTTCGTGAGCTGGGTTGGAGGGTATATAAAGGTGTATTGTAGGCAATCTGAAAACATTACTCGTTGCTGTCCAGGATAAAAGGAGAGATTTATCAGATTTGCAAGAAGGGATTATTATTGGCTTTCGGGGCAAGGGTGGCAGTATCTGAAACAGCGCAGTTTATGAACTGTTCGCGTGCTGCTGAGGTTAAAGTGTAACGTGATTGGAGAAATGGGCACCATTGCGAATAAGAGGTGGAAACTACGGTAGCACTAAGTGCCATTGATGTGGGAGGTGAACGTCGGCAACGAAGGTCCGTGAGCAACGATTGACACGCTACAGTAGAGCAACTCACTGTGCGAATGAACCAGGGGCTACCGGAAGTGCCTGAAACTAGTTCAGCGAACCCTACTGCGTATTGTGGGGCTCCGATGCAGACGGATTATCACTGCACCTATGCTAACAAAAGGTGTATCGGCAGAAAAGGCTTACATTTGCATGGCAGCATCGGAATTGGACCTCCGCTGATTGACAAAGGATTGCCTTCTCCGATTAGTCATGTTTTCTTGCTTCATCGAACGGATGGACGAGAAACATTGGAGAATAAACTCATCAACCATTGCTGGAAAAACACAAGCTGGTAGGGGACAGCTTTATTGTCTGGGGAATGTTTTCGTGGCATTCTCTGGGTCCACTCATACCTGTGGAAGGAATTATGGACCGAATTAGTTATGAAATCATCCTTGCAGACCACGTACTCCCATACATGCCTGATTGCCTTTCCTAGGGCAGATGGGATTTTCCAGGAGGCCAATGCAGCGTGTCACCCTGCAAGAAATGTTCAAGAGTGGTTGGAAGAACACGAAGACTACTTCAAAGTACTTCCCTGACCCCCGTAATTCCAGACAAACCCATTTGCGCATATGTGGGACCAACCTCGATCGTGTTTTTCGCTCGGTGGATCCTCCACCACGTACCCTCCAATAGCTGTCAGACTCACTGCAGTCAGCATGGCTCCAAATATTTATGAACACCACACCTTCCAGAACCTTATTGAGTCACTCCCAGCATGTCTAGCTGCTGTCCGCGGCGGTTACTCTGGATATTAGCTGGTGGTCACAATGCGACTCGACAGTGTATAAGCACTCTAAAATTTATAGTATTTCCTCTGGAAAACAGAATCAACTTGTTTTGAAAATTGGGGTTTATTTCGTTTACAAAGCAAAGTGTTTCCTTTACAAATTGTTTTTACTAGTTTAGTTACCATTACTGAAGTACCAGTTGCAAAAATAGAGGAATTATTACGAAATACATAAAGGAATATTTAAATCAGCTTCTGGAGCAGGGTCATCTGAATTTTCCTGCATGTAGTAGGATGTATTGCACGGAAACATTGAAGTTTACTACGTAAGAAAAATATTTTGACACCTCCACACGTAAAAATAAACTTGCATTCACAGAATCTTGGGTGCCGCATATTAAGGGCAGAGTTGGCACACGTATAGGACTTCATTGGGAGGGACTATGCCTGGCGGAACGAAACTTACGGATTTCGAAAAGTGCCAGATGCTTGGATGCCACTTTAATAAGCAATTAGTGAGTAGCATTGCCTTTCTTCTGAGATTCTCAAAATCCACGGTCGCTGGAGGTTTTCCATCGATAGAATGAATGTCACTACGGCGAACCTGGGGATACTGAAGTCGCACAAAATATCTATCATGTTACGCGAAACTTGCCGAGAACGTGAATCCACGCCCGTCCTCTGCCATAGACCTGGCCAGTGACCTAGCACAGGTTTCTGGAATGGCTATTTGCAAAAGAGCAGTCCTTCATGAACTGCATGGTCATTGTTGCCATGCTAGGACATGTGGCACAAGTCCTATAGTGACAAATGTAATAGTGCGTTGCTCGCAGTTTGAGGGAAATAGATCTCAAAAGGGTCACGTGGAGTAACAAATCACATTTCTGACTTGTTCCGATTGAGGTATATGGGGGTGCCGTTTGCGCAGCGAACGCTGTCAGTAGGATTGCCTTGTCCTTACAGTAAAGTTTGGAGGGGAAGCTGAGAGTTTATTGGGAAGCATTTTGCTTCTGACCGGTAGGTTGATGTGTTCGTCGCAATGGGCTTAGTGTTCCAGACAGTGCTAGTGTGCCAGACAGTAATTTAATATAGTAACCAAACACAATATTAGAAGTCCTTTGTGGTGCCCTCCCAGTTTAATAGCCACCGGATACGTCGACATTTTGAAGCAATCCGTACGTTGCGACAGTTCTGCACAGATTCCTATCTGTTTCAGGAAGATCGGGTGCTTCTCTAACACTGCAATATCTGTGCAGACATGGTTTCAGACTCTGAAAATACAAGGTTTTGGTTGGCATTCCTGATCTAGATCCAATTTAATATCTGGACAGTTAACACCTTCCTCTACGGCAACACAGGTAAAAAGCTTTTGCAGAAGGAAGAGGAAAATTCCGGTACATATTTACCGGTATCTTGTGGATAGAGTGGCTTTAGTCATTCAAAGATACACCAACTATTTCCTGATTTGGTCTAATAAATGATCCAGTTTTAATTTAGGTGTCCGAACACTTTCGTCAACATAGCGAATGCTCAAATAACCGAAACGAAATGAAAATTATGAAGAAAGAATAAAATCCACAATTCAACAAATCGTTCCTGTCGTCAGTTTCCTTTTCATACGTAAGAATGGCGTAGAATACAGTAAGTAGTAAGAAACAGGCAAGTAAAGGCGACGAATCATCACATTGTTGTACACAATCCACTTTTCGTCACCAGTCGCTTCAAAAAAGTATCGTTTTCTTCACGTTTAATGAGCACATCGCAGATGTCTATACGCACCGTCAATTGAGCTTTGTGTTCATCAGGAACCTACACATCCATCGAGCTTGCTTACGTATCCCAGTTTCTTCAGGTGGTCGTGAACGCTTGAATGATGGATGTGCAATGTATCTGCAATCTCTCGTGTCGAGTAACGTGGGGTTTGACTCGATCAATGCCTTGATTTGGTAGTCATCAACCTCAGTTGGCCTCCCGGACCAGAGGAGCATCATTGAGGTTAATTTTTTTTTGGATTGGAGGTTTAACGACCAACCGTGAGCAACTCAATGGGCTATAAGCAGTCACCCGCCCCTAATTTAGGGTCACTGGTTCCAGGGAAGGGAGAGAGCCAGTGCCGTAAGACAAACACAACTTCCATGCCTGACCGGGATTCTAACCCGGACCCCTTACGGACGAATGATCAGAGGCCAACGCCTTAGACCACTGCGCCACCGGGGCGGCATCGTTGAGGTTAAAATCACCAGCACGGAATTTAGCGAACCATCGGTGGCACTGATGTTCTTATAGAGCATTATCACCGCACACTTGGCGCAACTTTTAACAACCTTGACGCGGGTTTTCTTTACAGAAGAGGGCGAAAATGCACAGTTTGGTCTTCCATCTTCAACTTGATGTCAAATCAACCAAATCTCTCACTATTCCTTTTAGACTGCAGCTAGAACTGACACCTGTCGAATGCCATAGCTATTCGAGAGCTGCGCATGCATCTAGTACTTCAGAACGCCCAACCGCCAAATTAAGTAATTACTTTTCCGACAACCCAATAGTATAGTGGATAGCACTGATCAGAGAGTTTTGGATTCGAATTCCACCCCTGGCATATAAATGGAGAAATTTACTTCGTAAGTGTTGGGAAGATCCAGATTGTTGTGCAGTGTAATACGTGCACCAATCTTTACCTGCAAAACGTGCGAAGGTAAGTCAGATACTTCGATGGTGTTCAAGAAATGTGTTAGTGCACTGCCGAATTGTTTTCGGGAACGGTGTTTATTTTGAATGTATGAATAGTGCCGAGTAGTTTGACATTGTTTCAGTCACTGGGCCAACAGCTATTATTCTTTCCGCGCTTATTGTTCACCTAGTTATTCCTGAAAAACGTGGAACGTATTCATTCAAAAAAGACAGTTTCCTTATCCATGCGAGTTTCGTTCGTTTTGTGTTGCATCCATACATGCACCGCCCACTGAATTAGAAACCTTTATTCGAATGTGCAGTATATATGTAGCGTACGTGGTCATCTGCATCACACGAGATATGGGCAACTATTTGAGATTGCAAACGTCAGTGTTCATCACAATGAAAAACAAGGTATGACATCTTTCGGAGGGTTCAATAAAAGACTTGTAGCTGGTGCCCATCTGGCGGGAATGACAATATTGAAAACAGGGTCTTATACGAGTAGAAAAACCTCACGTTTAACAGGCGAGATTGTAGCGCGACGACAGTCAGGAATGAGATCGCCGTCGTCTGAGAAGGCTTGTACGTAGAAACAGGATTTCCTATGTGCAGCAAATGATCGAAGCATTCAGTGCAGGCTGTTCCGCAACCATATATCAGCGAAAATTTGCATAGAATTTGAGAGAATTTATATTTGCAGTGGCATGCTTATAAGGAAAAGCCATTTCTGCGAAGAACCATAAAAACTGTTCGACAGTGATGCGAGAAACATCGTGACTGGAAGGACAAAAAAGTCGTGTGGTCAGACGAGTCACCGTATAACCGCAAAAACAAGTGTTGGGAAACCGCTGGCCACCAGGTGGCAGTGATGTCTCACTGCCGACTGAAATCTGCCACTCACAGTACCGTAGCAATCCGTTGGTGGCATCCATTGATGGCCCTGCAGCATCGCCGTTGAACTACGGGACTCCACGCAAATGCCACTACTGGCCCGTAGGTGGCAACAGAAACCCCAACAGGAAGTGGAAGCAGCGGGATTGCGCATGCGCTGAAGCAACACGTGCAGTCTTTCGTGGTAGCTGTTGAAGACCGCCCTCACCCTCGTATTGCTTTAATAGATATTAAAAGTCATGTGGAGACTAATGAAATGCCGCGTCGATGAAGATTACCTTCGGAGGAAAATTATATAAATAATTAACTGTAAGAAAGTCAATCTCTTGTATTTATAGAAACTCATTTCGTAGCAAATTTCTGCACTAACACACGAAGAATCTAATACAAATAGCCATGAAACACTCCATTCCCATGAATAAGAAATAATTTCTGTATAATCTTCATACACTGAACCCGCTTCAAACAAAATTCCCGAAATGACAAAAATCTGTTGGAAAAAAATTATACAAGTATAAAATGGATATTTTAGTTACAAGTTATCTAGTATCTGAAACAAAAAAAGCAACGCTATGTGAATGTAATATACTCAGCCATGCGATGAATGCACAAGCTTGGAGGAATTCGCTACTGAAAAACAGCCGGAAGTAAAATAAAACATTCCTACTCAGAACAAATGTAGCTTCTGACCGCGATAAAGAAAGATACGTTGACAATAGAATCACGGCATGAATGTGTAAATATATTTATAAAACAATCTTTCAACACCAGAAGGACAGCACAGAACTTTGGAAAACGTCTTTAAGTTTGTACACTCTGAAATTGTGTGAAGTTTCTTTGATGTAAATAAAAAAAATAGTTACTTTGAAAAAATAAGTTCATGAATTATATGAAACGTACCTTTACGAAAACGAACTCTCAATATTGCGAAATTAAAGAACTTAGTTTCACATCGTGCAGCGGAGAGTCATATCCAAGAGGACGGTCGCGCGTGTCAAACTGGTGCAGTGCTTAGAACATCCGCTTCGCAAACGCACAGTTCTTGGTTAGATGCCAGTGAGATCCATCGGACAATTTGCCGAACCTGTTGAGGAAATTTCCTGTGTGCTGTGACATCATATAGGAATTTCGTTGGATAAAAAACAGTTGTGTGTGCCTGTGGTGAACTAAGTTATTATAATATTATAATATAATTTTTTACTACTCCTGGGAAGTTGGACAAGATTTGGCAAACCATCAGTTACTTCACGTGATTGCCAGCTGACATCGCCGGACCACATTTGGCTAGCCATCATTTAAGGCACGTATTTTCAGGGCCTCGTAATGGCCGCTTGTGTTAGCCACAGCCTGTGATGGATAACTGATGGCCCTGTTCTGGCATGACAACTGATGGAGTGCCAGCTGAAGGCCTGAACTGGTGGGCCATAGTGGGCGCCGGGACATTTTATTGATCATGTAATGACAACATAGTGCTGGGGCAGTGCTTACACTGCCTGGGAGCCAGCAGTGGCACAGTGCTGGCCCAGCAAGACTTTGTGGGACACAGCTTGTTCTATATCGACAGCAGGCAAAAAGTTCGGCTCGTGCCATATGAAACAAATGATCCCAGTTTGCCTTGTAATAAGAAAGGTCTGGAGCAGGTGTGATGGTACGGGGCACTTTTTTCGTCTTAAGGAGATCGATACCCTGATATTTCTGGAAGGTCCGGTTATCTAGACTCTGAACATTATTCCCGATAAAGTCCATTCTGCAATGTTGACTTTATCCAGCAGGTGACTGCTGTTCATAGCTGACAATGCTACTTTCCATTGCGCAAGGTGATCTCAGCAGTGGTTGTAGCGAGCATGACAACTACTTCCACAATTTTTCGTGGCTTCAACAAAGCCCAGAGAATTGAATGACATTCAGACTGTATGGAACAGGCTAGAAAAAACAGATCAGTGAGCAGTCTTCATGTTAAAAGTGCGAACTAAGTCAAAGTGCTGTCTAGCATGCATCAGACGTAGATGCTCTCCAACTTCTTGCGGAATTAATGGTTAAAAGCGTATGAACTTATCTGAGATAAATCCAAGCAGGTATTTAAATAAAGTTTATATTTGATTGGCTGGTATCCCGTATCGCTGTACTAATTCTACGTGTAATTAAAACACTTACGCCATAATGGTGTATTGCTCTTAAAAACCAACGTCGTGTTTTGAGTTCCCTAATGTTTTTTACAAATGCTGTACTTATTACGAGCTGCCTTCTATTCATATTATCAGAACTCTTCAGAAAATAGCAGGAATTTGAGATTATATATTATTTAGTAATCCTTCCAAATCTGACATATCCAGGGGAGACATTGACCTTAACTTAAAGACTTAGAAAGGCTGCAGACGACTGAAAGAAGTTTTGAAAATTCATCCTTGGTGTAACTAGGAAAGATCAAAGAAACTCTGGGATCAGGAAGAATGACAAGAGTGTAAGACTTGGTTGGTGGGTTTTGACGTAAGGGCCATGTTTGACTCGAGAGCCCCAGACAAGACAATCAAAGAAACTAAATACAGAAAAAACATTCGTGCACATGAACCATTTGGATGAATAGTCTTCACACGATTTTAATGATCTTAAAATATGAAATATATGTACAACTGAAATACTCTAAAACACACTAGCACTTTCAGAGCGACAGTCTTTCCCCATCATCAGGTGTACGAATCGGATCTCTCAAACCGTTCAGTATAAATATCTGTAGCGTGCCATAACTGCAATCGACGTAACAATCTTGCGACGTACGCGCCATCTGTCCCGGCGGTTGAAACCACGATCACAGAGACACCACATCACAAATCGAAAACATGATTATCACTGCAACATTACGCAGTATTAAAAAGTCTAAAAAAGGAATATAGTTCTCTGGATTGTCAAACACTTTTTTAGACAAAAGCAGTCTCCAAATATCAGGTAGATCCCAAGGGCAATTATCATTACAGCAACTGAGTTTGAAATCCCTTTTCTTAATTTTTGTATTCACAGGCACTCAATTTCGAATCACTTATCTTTTTTTGGTCTATCGTAAGCCTTCTACTCCGGGTTCCTTAATCCCATTTGCCTCCTTTCAACAAAGTTGCTGCACTTTACTATTTCGCATAGAGCATTTACACATGCTTCCAATAGGTTTTTTCTTTAACCAGGAAATCAATTACATTTTTGATTTAGCCCACTTGTTCGGCTATCCTAGACAGATTGTAAAATGTTTTGTCGAGTTTTTGCATCCCGTCGACCTCTGGTCAACTTTGGTTAAAGTAATCCACATGTTATTAAAAAGTTTGTTGGAAAAATGGATTGCCTACCTGGTTTTACTACCTTAATGTCTAAAATTTGCTCTAGATGCCGGCTACATCTTGGCGTGGGTGTTAACAACCGCATCATACTGTTTTGAGGAAAAGACCGCCCAGGAATTTATTTACAAAAAGTGGGGTGTTTATTGCATCTCACTATTGGACAATGACTCGCATGAGAGTATTAACTATTACATAGGATCCACTCGTCGGAAACTGTGCCTCAGGCTGCAGGGAACATAAATATAGTTTAAAAGCAAGCCATATGTCTGTACAGCCCTTACCAAGTGCATTGATTCAGAAGATTTAATCCCTGATTGGGAAAATGCCGAAATTTTGATAACCCCATTAACACACATGCTACTGGTGACAGTTTGTTCATTTCCGCGCTCAAACGAAGTTGCTGTAATGATTATTGCCCTTGGGATCTACCTGATATTTGGAGAAGTCATGTCTACAAGTGTTGGACAAGCCACAGAACTATCTTCCTTTTTTTAGACTTTAATACTTAATTGTTGCAGTTATAATCATGTTTTCGATGTGTGATGTGGTGTCGCTCTGATCGTGGTTTAACCCGCCTGGACAGATAGCGCGTATGTTACAAGATTCTGACTTACGTCGATTGCAGTTATGGCGCACTACAGATATTTATACTGAACGGTTTGAGAGATCGATCATACCTGATGATGGGGAGACTGTCGCTCTGAAAGTGCTAGTTATTAATTGTAGTGTGTTTTAGAGTATTTTAATTGTACATATATTTCACATTTTAAAAGATCCATTAAAATTGTGTTGAAGACTGTATTAATCCAAATGGATCAAAGCGAAAACTGTTTTAAAAAACATGGCAGATAGTTAAAAATCTGGCTGATGCAGTAAAAGCGAAAAAGAGTGATTAAGAGTGTAAAAGCTAGATACGTATAAAGAAGTCAGTTTGCTTGAAAAACGACAAACACTGCGAATGTATCTCAGTGATCGTCCAAGAGCAGCAGCGTAGCTGCGTCTACGTCGTCGTCGAACAAATAATGAGAACAGTGAAAACTGGCAGCACGAAAACTATATAGAATATGAGTGACAGTGAGTCTGCAATTGCAAGTCTCACACATCGGCGCAGTGTTGCCACACAGCAAGAAGCTCTAGATGAGAAATGACAACGCCCAATGTGGAGACTCAGGACAACTTCACGATGATTCCTCACGCAAACTAAGTTGTCGTAGTCCGAGTCTGTGGTTTGATGGAGAAAAGTTTGTTCCTGCCCTGTCGAGACAGAAGAATTGGCACTCAGCCATGACGAATGCCTTGCGAAAATCTAAAAAACAGTGGCGGTGGAGTGACCCGTATGGAGGCGGTGGACCTGGCAGAAGCTTCTGCCAGTTTATTACCCCGAATCTCTGAACATTGCCAGGAACCCAGCACCAGTCATAAGGAGCAGGAGGCGACGAACATCTCTGGTTACTGGAGAAAATGCACCCCAGGAAGTCTTATAACTTGGATGACGGATTGATGGTCTGTATACAGCACGGCGCGACGATTCGGTCCATACTGGGTGTAACGGAAGGCGAGGAGCATAGCTTACATCTCCGCCGAGAAGACACTCTTCCAGAGGAACCTGCTCAGCACAGGGTCATATCGCTAAACACAAATGCAGATCCTACTGCATTACCTGATATTAGAGCCATCGGTGAAGACTGGCACAAAATCGGGATGGAGCGAAAGGTGCTGGTACACCTGTACTGGTGTGGGGAGACTTCGGCCACACAGAAAGAGAAATATCAGCAATTAACTGAACTGGCTGCCAAGGGGATCGATAGAAGCCTTGGTCACACCAATTGACGACAGATCAAGGCCTGCATCGCACACCATGTTCGAATCCCAAAAGTAGGAACACAAGAAGGGAGGTTTGAAAACAAGCGAACACATTGTGGTTGGAAGACGGGAGTATACTGCAGTGGATGACCTAGAAGAGATGTCAGCTTGGTGAAGAACTGGAGAGACAGTTGCCGACTACGAAGGCACAATGGCGATACATTAGATTCGGCATAAATACATATGTACGGGAGACTTACAGAAGAAAGCTCCGATGCAAAAAAACTAAGAGCCTAGTGATGAACGGGATCGAGAAATTTCAAGACAGAAGTCCGGGCTGATCCGTACGTCACACAACCATTATGTAACATTGACCGGACAAAAGGGGTAAATGCGGAGACATTGAGTACCGGTCAGCCGCCCCAAGATGCTCGGGAGAGAATCTTGAGGATACTCAAAGACTTCACCTTCAAGGACTGAAGGTGAGTGCTCCCGTCAATCCTAGGAACTTTACTTCTGACACCACAGGGATGGTAGAGGTACCCAGGTGAGTATTTGAAGTTTGGCATTCTATCCTTAAAAGTGAAGCGCATGCACTTACTTTTAAGGATAGAATGTTGGAGGTCGAAAGGTGAGTGCGCGGTGGAAATTTAATCCCAGAAATTTAACCTCTGAAACCACAGGAATAGAAGAAGTGTTCTCCAGACTGAGGCGAGGGTCCAGGTGATGACCACGCTTGCGTCAAAAAGCAAAAAGTTTTCTGGGACGAGAAGCCAAAACCATTGAGAGAAGCCAAGCCATCTTGGGCTTCTCGCAGTTCTCATAAATGGCTAACTGCAACTGCTTCAACAGTTCGCGTGTTGACAGATGCACAGGAAATCCCTGAAAATCATACCATAGTCTGACGAATCGTCGGAGGAAGTACATGTGAAAATGTTATTTACTCGAAGGATGAGAAGAGTGACTGATAAAATGGAGCCCTGAAGAACACCCTGCTCTTGAGAGTAAAGCGTAGAAAAGGGTCGAACTGAGCCGCGCACACGGAATGTCGGGTTCTGGTGAAAACCAGCAATAAAAGTAGGCAAATTTCTCCTCCATCCGCAGTCTTGCAGATCACGGAGAATGCCCTATCTCTAAGTGATGTACGCCTTCTCCATGTCAAAGACCACATATGATTAGGTCAAACAAACGCTTCGCTTTGATAGATGTCTCAGAAGGCGAAAGTGATCACTGGTAGAGCAAAGATAACTGTATTCGCTCTGGTGAGGTGCCAAAAGTTTATGAGATTCAAAGAAAAAGATAAGAGCTGAACTGATACGTTCGAGAACTTTGCAAAAGAAACTGGTCATAGCGACTAGTCGGTAGTTAAACAGGTTCGTAGAATCGTTACCAGAAGCTTTGAAAACAAGTATCGCAATAGTAACCCCGTACGCCAAGAATCGGGGAAAACGTGCTCTTGCCAAATTCTGTTAAACAGGATTGGCAGACAATCAAAGAGATGATTGAGAAAGGTGCTTCAGCATTTAATAGTGGATCTTATCTGGTCCAACCGATGTTAGTTTAGACTAATTTTAAAGAAGCGTTTCAGTTCCATGACTATTAACGGGCTGTTATAATTTTCAGAGGAAAACGGGCGGAAGGAATCAGTTTCTTCAAGCCGCGTCTGAAGCTCTATACTAAACTGAAGATAATTGCTGCTGCTGCTGGACACAGAAGCAAACACTGCGCCAAGACAATCAGCAATACCCTGATAGTCGGCAACCATTCCTCCACAACACTAGAATGGAGATCTCCCCAGATGAGGAACTTTCCTCGAATCTTGCGGGGCCGATCACAAACCATCTTTGAAGCTAGTAAAAGAGTTGATCCGCGATACATACTAAAATCGAAGAATCACTTTTACAGACGAAGAACCAATCGTGCGTAGACTCTTGCCTTCTTAAAAGCAAGTAGAAGTTGGCGTCCAAAAGGATAACTACGAAACCTTGCCCCAAGCCTTATGGTAAGCTTGACTAGCTGCTTTGTACTCTGAGTGCCACCTAAGTTTCGTCGACTTCTTGGGAATGGAAAGTTCTGCCGCATGCACTGTAATACAATCCGTAACCGCGGCAAATAGAGTCAGTGGATTCCAAATCTAGAGTTATAGTCGCTGAAGCAATTAAAGCTTCCCACTAGGCCCGATCAATGTTCCATCGCGCAGGATGGGTGCGGGGGCAGTAAGAAGTTACCCGCGAGCAGAAGGTTGGTTGGTTGATAGATTTTTAATGGCGCAAGGGCCATGGTTGGCCAAAGAGCGCCAAACAAAGGACATCAAAAACAAAATCAATAAAAGAAACGTACACAAGGTTAAAAGCAGGCTGATGTGGTAAAAATGAAATATGATAGTGAACAAGTTCTAAAATCTAGATGAGTTTAAAAAAGTCAATTTCTTGTAAAAAATAGAAAACACTGCTTTCATGTCCCTGGCTTCGCCAATAATAGGTGTGCAGCGTAGCTACTCCTTCGTTCAACAGATGAGGAGTGAAAAATCATGAAAACTATGATCACAAAACCACGAGAAGAAGAAAAATCGGAAAATGATCACTGCCAAGGAAATCGGACACTCCAGAACCAGTCAGGAAATATGGACGGCCAACAAAACGACAGATCAATATCTGAGTACGAGCGGCTGGGTTCATGAAAGTAGATGCTTGTTCCAGTTTTACAGAGAGACTTGTTCGACAGGGAGAGACTCGACAAAGCGGCCCCGTGAGTCCCAACTGCTTGGTCTCCCACAGCGGATCATGTGCATTAAAAATATCCAAGGAAAAAAGGAGGCAGCAACTGGTTCCAAGACAGAAAGGCTCACTGCTTCATCTGGTTGTAGGTATATCAAACAGACTGAGCAAGATGTGCACAGGAAGTCTCACCGCCACTGCTTGCGTTGATTTGTACGCAGAGCTACGGCTATGATGAGGCACAAAAACGCCCACACTCCTCCACATGCGATAGCCCCGTGGTCACGATACTTACGGAAAAAGCTATGTCTGCACACCGAAAGAGCATCCGCAGAGGCGGAGTTTCGTCTGTTTGAGACATATGCACATTGATAAATGTGCAGACAGCAACAAAGCCCTTCAATCGTCAATTCGTGTTCGGGAGGCCTCTGCAATTCAACTGCGTGATACAAATAATAAACAAATAAGGGATGTAAAAACACACAATGCGACACCTGAAATGTCTGACGATCAGTTATTCAGGGAAGTTCACCACAGGGTCCCTCGGCGGCATGCTACCCGGGGGAAGAGGACTGGTGAAAAGTTTGGGTTGAGTCGTCCCAAGCTTTTATATCTGTATGGAAATAGTGTGCCCGTTTAATTTCCTTTGGCTTTCCTATTTGTTTACCAGAAGGCGAAACTGACGGCCAGCACGGAAAACGTTCTGGAGCCTCGCGCCTGGGAGAGTACGCATAGATCCCCCGGAAAGAGAAAGGACAGTATTTCGGAACAGAGATATCCGTATGAGTAGCAATGGATGTTTTAGATTGAAGACTGAAGTTGAAGTGCTTCAACCTGAGGCAGCAGGAACGATCTTCTTTCGAGCTTCAGAGTAACAAAAAGATATTCGACGGTCAATACCTCCTGAATCCTTTGCTCCTCAATCCAATTCCGGCAGTTCCGCGTGAGCGCCTTTGCAGTCCACAAAATGGGCAGCTTGAGCAGAACAAAAAGATTGAACATGATCATGCGATCCACAACGACTGCAGGTGGCAGCGCCACAAGACAAGATAGCTGCGAGTGCCCGTAAACTTGGCATCGGAAGCAACGAAGTGGGTTTGGAATTTACGGATACACAGCGCAGTTAAAATAGCCAGCATGGATTGCCTACGGTACAGTCAGGTGATTAAATGCTAGAATTACTGTCCTGGAGTTCACCAGGTCCCAGTTCCGGCAAGGTGATGCAACGCACCGCTGTAACACCTTCCCTAGCAAGCTCCAAGAAGTTCTTCCTATGAAACAACCACGAGGTCTCGTTCGGAGATGCCTCGAAACGAATTCAAGGACTGATGAGGCTTGATATCCAGAATGACACCACACAAGGTGGAAACATTTAAGAGCAACTCACCACCATAGCAGGAAGTAGACATTTCCACCAGGAAATCTTTCGATTGTAACTTCACATTTATTGGTGACAACGTCACCCTGCAGGGCCTTCTGAATCCAGAAAGGAGATTAATATAAGTTTGTGAGATACTTTCCAGGCATGAATGACGAAAAGCGGTCAGGTAGAGTCTCCAACGTACGCAATTTCTGATTTGTGAAGCTACGCTCCGCTTCCAAGCAATTGTTTGCTAGAAGCGGAAGAGAAGAATCTGTAAAGAAATCAGAATTCGTCCACTGACTTCTTTACCCACCACTGAGTCCAACTGAGGAGAGCCGGAGGTCCACGAATCCTAAAGGATTCGTGACACGGCATTAGGGAGAGGCAGAGGATATAGTCAATTGATAGGGCAGGCATGTGCTCTGCGTGTAGTTGACGTTCCATTGTCGCAGTAACACCACTTTGACGTGACCACACTATCCCCAGGCTCAACCCTGTCGTACACAATAAACAGTCAAAAGACAAAACTCCAGTCTGCCACAGACTCCATTGACTAGGAGTAGGTCAGGTCCCATCCGCCCGTCAGGGACGGAGCAGTGGGCAAAGAGGAGTGTCGGTAGCTGACAACTCCCGGCGTCCAGAAACCTCAGCCTCCTTTTTCATCTTACGGGTCACCGCACACTGCAAATGTGCAGGTAGGTCTGGCTAACCAGCGCGGAAAAACTGTGCAACATCAAATGAGGAATAAAGGAAATAGAACGAGAAGCCAAACACCGACGTTGGCGCATAGTCACAACATCAGAAACCTATAACAGGCTGGTGCGTGGCAAGAAAACAAAAGACCTGCAAAATGGGAAAACATCCCACACAAATGTTAGCTCGGGCCGTGGGGTCGCCACTCCCATCAGTTGGATAAACAGCCAGCTGTCCCTGCGGTGATAGGATAGTACAAAACGTAGACCACATGTGCAGTCACAAGGTCGGCTCGGGCCGTGAGGGCGCTACTCCCCAAATAAGTGGAATCAGTTATCCCCGTTTGGTTGGTTGTTTAATTTTCATGGCGCAAGGGCCATGGTTGGCCAAAGAGCGCCAAACAAAAGACACTCAGACCAAGACAAAATAAATTTAAAAACACGTACGAAAGGTTAAAACCAGGCTGATTCGGTAAAAGTGCAAAATTAGAGTGAACATGTTAAAAACTAGAAGAGTTTAAAAAAAGTCACTCTTTCAAAAACGAAAACACTACGAACGTGTCTTATTCTTCACCCAGGATAGTTTGCAGCGTAGCTGCTCCGTCGTCCAACAAATGAGAATGAAAATAACGAAACCGATTACCACAAAACCGAATACAATGCACAAAACATGGACTGAGAAGACAGTTGCACGCCTCACAATGGGACAGTGTAGCCACACGTCAAAAAGCGGTGAGTGAAACGACAGTGCCTTCACGACGGTTCTTCCTGAAGCTAGACATCCATAGTTCGATCGCTGGTTTGATGGAATGAACCTTTTGGCTGCCCTGTTGAGACTACAGGGACTGCCACTCCATAATGAATTTGCGGAACATAAGTCTAAAATCTTGGGAAAACAGTGGCAGCCGTGTGGGTGTCATGGACGAAACAGACCTGGCAGAGAGATCCGCCAGCTAGTTACCACGGATCCCAACAGAATCGGACCTGGAATCCAGCGCCAGTCAAAGTCCGCAAGAGACGAACATCCCTAGTGACTGGAGAATCAACGACCTCTGGAGAAGACTTTGATGACATACTGGAGTCTGTGCAAAGCATGGCGGGATGATGAGAACAGGACTGGATGTGACACAAGGCCAGATGAACTGCATGCATTTCCGCCGTAAAGATGGTCGCTGCCGGTGGAATCAGCTCAGCGTACGTCTGAGCAGTACACAAAAGCAGATCACACAACATCACCGGATTTCGAGCCATCGGTAAAGACAGGCACGAAATCGGGGTGGAGCGAGAGGTGCTCAGCAAAAATCTGCTGGTAAGCGGGTGCCGGCGTGGAAGACTTGGGCCACACAGAAAGAAACACATCGGCCATCACCTGAGCTGTCTGCCGAGGACCACGAACACGTGCTGCTGCAGCAGAGACGATTACGCAGGAAATGGATGCCATTGCAATGTCATCTGCACATGGCGACTCCAGTGCTCACCATGTTTCTCGGCAAACAGGTATTCCATACGGGACTGTATGGCGAACACTACGACGGATTCTGCACAGATACATCACAAACTGCAAGCTGGCAATTACGTGCAGCATCAGGAGTTCGCAGCATGTTTTTTTCAAGAAATGGATGTCTACGAGAATTGGCTGATGAACGTTTTATGGACTTATGAGGCACACTTTTCCCTAAACGGAATGGTAAACACGCACAACTGCCACATCTGGGCCACGGAACATCCCCGAGCAGTCGTTGAAGCGCCACTTCATCAGCCAAAAGCGACAGTGTGGTGTGGATTCACGGCTTCCTTCATTATCGGTCCTTTTTTATTTGAAGAGGCATGCAGCACCTCCTTCGAAACAGTTTCAGTGACAGGTGCACGTTATGCGAACATGTTACGAATGTACGTTTTCCCCTAGCTTGCAAGAGCGGGATGCAGTGAATCTGTGCACATTTATGAAAGATGGAGCACCACCCCACATCGCACGTTCTGTTAAACTGCTGCTAATCGTGTGTTGAGCCGACACTTTCTGTAGGCCTGGCCTCCTCGGTCACCAGACCTGACACCCTGCGATTTCTGGCTCTGGGGTTACCTAAAATCAGAAGTGTACAGATGTTTCCCCACTTCATTGGCCATGCTGAAAGATGCCATTCGACACCATGTGGCAGCTGTACCACCGGACATGTTCCTCAATGCCGTCCATGGTGTTTTCTCTCGTCTGCAGGCAGTGCTGGAACAGGACAGCTTTGGTCGCACTAATCGTCGATAAGTTTAGGCCAGTATCGTGCATTATGTCGGACATCCGAATCCCGAAAGTTGAAACAGAAGGGCGGTTGGAAAATAAGAGGACACATTGTAGGTTGAAGACTGAATCGTGCAGTGACTTTAGCTTGTGGAAAAGCTGGAGAGGCAGTTGCTGACGGCGGAGGCACAACCTCTGTTCATGCGGCTCGGCATACAGGCTATGCACAGGAGAAGTACCAAAAGCACCGGCGCGAAGACTCAGAGCTTAGTGACGAACGGGATCAAGGAGACCTAAAACAGAAGGCCGTGAAGAACCGTAGGAGGTTACACATCCGTAGTCCAACCTTGACAGCACAAGGGAGTGGTAAATGTGGAGCATTAGCACCTGTCAGCGCCCTGGTACGTAACTAGGTTTACCTGGTACGTAACTAGGCAAACTAAAATCTAGATAATTTACTTTGTTTCACTATGGTCATGCAGCTATTTGTCTACTTGTAACAAATGCTGGTAACTCAAATGCTGCTCTATTACAAGTCAATGTTTACTACTGACTGGGGTAATAACCTGCTTAGCTGAAGCAAAACTGACTTCTAAATTATAAACATTTATGCTCGTACTTCACTATTCCCCCCATTTCGCACTTACAGAGAGTGCAAATAAATTTCTTAAGTTATAAGATCGCAAAAACTGGCTATGCGAAGACACGGGAACGTAAAGTTGGAACTTACCTTTCAGGATTAAATCTCTCTGGTTCTGGAAAACTATTAGGATCGTGATGCATTGCGTATAACGGAATTACTACTACCGTTCCTTTCGGTACTTTGAGATCTTCATTAATAGGGTATTGAACGTCGGTAACCCGCTCCGCTCTGAAATACAGATTCATTAATATAATCATATATCATAATCACATAACAGTATATAATCACATAACCCCGCACGATACTACGAACTATAGTTAATTTTTTTTTTATACTTCAAAGTAACGTCATCTTGTAAGGGAAATGCACAAATTCAGTTGCTGTTAAAAATCTGATGTATAATACTTGTAACAGGTGAAAAAAGTTACCCGCAAACAAAGACAATACAATTAAAAACAGGTCAAGAATTTATCACTAAGGCAGGATATACCTCAAACAGATTCATAAATTTATAGAAAATGCCAGAACACGTTTGTTTTTTCATGTATAGCAAATACGCCACACTAGGCTTTATTCTCTACACATACCAGATGTTTCCTACGGAATAAAGAACATACTCAAACTATACACTAAAAAATAAACAGGCAGTGTTTTTCAATTTTTTTTTTAAAGTCTCCGTTTTTCTGTATTTTCACAGATTTTCCGTAGACTGAAATCCTCTATCTAGTCTATAAAAATATTCCCTTTATTTGGTATATAGTTTTGAAATTTAGTTTTGTCATTAATGTGAGTGATTTAGTCTTTATTTTGTGTTGGAGCTTTTTCTGAATAGGTTTGCAATTTTTTTGCAGGAGAAAGTTTCCCAAATAAAGCATTTTTCGTCCTGATCTTTCGAAGCAACAGAATGCTTTGTAACTTTATTTTTTTAAACTGACAATGACAGTTAAAAAAAGGTGGAATGTATTTCTTTTATAGTAGTATTTCACAAAAAAATTACAAAATTTACTCTATGTAGCTGTAATAGATTGTTTTAAATTCTGCGAAGACTGATTATCGTATAAGCTACACACTTAGCACCTGGTTTCTTACAGTAACACAATAAGTAACTGGTGTACCAAATAAGGAAAAGGAGAAGAAATATCCAGTGCCACAATAAACAAAAGCCATGCGATATACTATCCACAATATCAGATCGCTACGGAACATCAAATTTCGACAGACGATTGGAATTTAAAAGTTAAACCTCGAGAAGTATTCTCACCAATCGCTACTATCACCGGAAGTTTCTCATCATACGGATAAGTGAGAACGGAGTTTTATGTTAACACTTTGATGACCGGTAACGAGGTTACTAGTGTCGGAACGCCCGAACGTGTATGACCGGTCACGAGAATACTAGTGTTTCCAGTTACATTTGTTTATGCAGATTTCCAGTCTGAAAATTTTTAGTCTTTATATGTACCAAGACAGCAGTTATCACTCCATGAAGCAATGATACCATGAAGAGGACGTTTAGGTTCAGAACGTATAATCTGGCAAAAATCAAATATGGGATTTTAGTGAGGATGGTTTGTGAAAGTGAGACTGGCTACATTTGCAACTGCGAGATTTATTCAGGTGAAGGCAAAAAGTTACAAGACACTATATTATAGTCTTACTGTCTTTCCTTTGTGCTTGGCAGCATGTTTACCAAGACAATTACTACAACAGCGTATCTACTTCTGAGATTGTATTGAAAAACAAAACACTGGTCTGCGGTACTATAATGAAGAACAGAGGCTTGCCAAAATTACTCATAGACAAGTCAAAAAAACTTCCAAGAGGAGAAATTACGTTAATGCGGAAAGGACCCATTGGTATTGTTTTATGGAAACACAAAATACTTCTACGTAAGATTTAGACTATTCACGACGACTATGAAAACAATGCAAAACAAAATAAGACCTACGTGCATAGAGCATTGAAATAAGTATATAGAAAGGTGTCGATCAAGCAGACTAGTTTTTAGCTAACTGTAGTATCTTACGCAAAACTATGAAGTAGTATAAAAAAGTAACCCTCCATCAATTCTGCCTTATTCAACGCATGGGGGAAAATAGCCGGCTGCACGGGATAGTTTTGGCTTGAAATAGCCGGTTAGCAATGTGTTAATATAGACGAAAGGAATTGCGGAAAGGTTTCGGAAAATTCAGAATTTTACGTAACATCTCTAAAACTAACTTATCGTCAATATAAAGAAACTGCGAAAATTTGATAATTCAGAATTTTCAAGTGGTACGAAAAATCCGCGAAATAAAAGTTCCTTTCAGTCATTGGACGGAAAGAGTTAGGTCAGAAATATGCTTCGTTAAGTCACGAAAGAAATGACGGAAAGTGGCTCTTGAATTTCATAAATTTCTTTTAGTGTAGTAACTGCGCATAAGGTCTCCTGCATACACCATACTTGGTAGTATCTACAAACCACTTTCCAATGGGGGCAGGTTTTAATGCGATCTCCCAACAATATCCAGATTACCTCTGAACGACCAAGCCTTCATTTAGAAATACCAAGCAAAAATGAGAAAGGATGTTAAAGAAGCAAATTAAGTTCGGAACTTCTATGTTGCGGTGAGATAGAAATAACCTTACTCTACTAAATCTACAGCCACTTGAGAAATCGGAGATAATTGTTAACAGCGATACGAAACTGTCGAGAGTTGCAACGAATTTTGAAACCTCAAAAAAAAAAAAAAACTTTTCTGGACACCGCGTCCCTATGAACGTGATGTCTTGTGCCGTTTAATAAAAATTACGTTCGCCCGTACTTGTACATGTAGACCTGCTCTCAGAAAACTTCAGAACAACATCGTTCTGGAACGGCAATCTATCACCTCCCGATTTACATTCGAGTAGGTTACAGTTATACCACCCAGAACATGGAACCTCTAAGCGCCTGAAGATTTATTTTGGGGCAGATCATAACGCTCTACCTTGCATAAATCAAGGCACATAGAGTAGAGTTAAGTTACGTTACTGCAACCTACTTTTGAGGTAAACAGCGCGCAGCCAATGAAAGAAGGCACTGTCGTGAGCTGGCTTGGAGGGTATATAAAAAGGTGTGCCGTACGCAATATGAAAACATGGCAGCGGGTGGCCAAGTGGACAACGTTCGTGACTGCCACGAAAGGACTGCTTCGAACGCTCGATCCACTAAATATCCACCATGCGTCGGATAGGCACGTTAAGCCGCCGGGCCCTGGGTACTGGCCCCCGGTAATAAATAAGGGAGTCTTCCTCCCCTTTATACTTCGCTTCCGTGTCACTTCCCTATGGGTCACTCTAGCCCAAATCTTCTAGCTTCCTACTTCTAAGGGTTGTAAGACCTGGGGGTCAGACACTCCCTTTCTAAAATCCTCTACATATGAAAAACCTGAAAACGTATCACTCGTTTGCTGCCAATAATAAAAGAAGCGATTTTCCAGATTTGAAGAAGAACTGGCATAACTGCTTTCAGACCAAGAGTGGCAGTATTTCTTAAACAGCGTAGTTGGGGAATTGTTCGCGTGCTTCTGTAGTTAAAGTGTATCGGGATTGAAGAAATTGCACCGTCCTAATATATAATTTGCTAGAAGCGCCCCTCCTCAGTGTTACTTTTTAAGTAGTCATAAAAACAACAGAGAAACAAATGTTTATGTCACGCTTAGCCTTTCGTGTAGGTGATTTCATTACCTACACCCTCACAATCCACGCGTATACCACTTTTTGTGGTCATAGCAACAGAGAAGACAGCTTCTAGTGTGACGTCATCTAACCCAAATCATTCTCACACAACTTGTGAGATGCGTCACACGGTGAACTCGAGATACGAAACTTTTTTTTTCGGTTTGGGTTTAACGAACACCGTGAGCAACTCCGTGGGCTATAAGCAGTCGCCCGTACCTAGTTTAGAGCCACTGGTTCCAGGAAAGGAGGAGAGTCAGTGCCGTAAGACAGACTTCCATGCCTCACCGGGATTCAAACCCTGCCCCTTTCGAACGAATGATCTAAGGCCATCGCATAAACCTCTGCATCAGGAATTTTGGTTCACTACCTGAACCGGTGTTTAGCCATCTGTATGTGGTAACGTCAAGAGTACGACGATCTGACAACATAAAGATAAAAATAGCTTACGGAAATTGATATACGGTTCAGTGTATACGAAAAATGTTGTGTACAAAGAAGTGTTGACGAAATAGGGACTAAAGGTTTTACATAACACATGACAGCCCGTCGTATCAAATTCCATAACAGGCTGCTCGGGAAAATTTCAGAAAGCTGTGAGCCAACGTCGCCATCTATTGATGTGGAACTCGAACTCAATAAACGTATATAATTTCTATATCAAATTTTATTATCAGTCATTGTTGACGGGCTTTCATCTAGTTGTGAATAAGCGACGTCGAAACTGCGGAGCACCACGTGCCGTTGATGAGAGGAACGTCGGCTTCGAAGGTGAGAGGGCCGATCGACACGCTATAGTGGAACCATTGGTCGAATAAACCAGGGGTGCTACCGGAAGTGCCTTAAACGACAGTTGAGCGAACCGCTGCTGCGTTTGGCTCCGATGCAGACTGATAGTCGCTGTACCTATACTAACGAACGTGCATCGGCAGAAAAGGCTTACATTTGCACGGCAGAATCAAAATTGTACCTCCGCTGATTGGCTTCACCGAAGAGTCACGTTTCCTGCTTCATCGAATGGATGGACGTTGGCGTATATGCAGAGAAACAGAATATTCTAACCATTGCTGGAAGAACACAAGCTGGGGAGGGGTGGAAGCTTTGTTGTCTACGGAAAGATTTAGTGTCATTCTATCGGTCCAGTCTTACCTGTGAGGAAGGAACTATGCACCAAATTCGTTGTGAATACATTTTTGCCTACCACGTACACCCATACATGCCGATTGTCTTCCCTGGGGCAAGCGGGAACTACCAGCACAACAATGCGACGTATCAAACAGCTAGAAATGTCAGAGAGTGGTTGGAAGAGCGCGATGACTTCAAAGTACTTCCCTGGCTTTTTAAAAAGTTCCAGACTTCAACCCAGTTGAGCATCTGTTTGACCACCTCGATAATGTGTTCGCTCTATGAATCTTGTATCACGCACCGTCTAGCACCTGTCAGATGCAGTGTAGTCAGTATGTCTACACATACCTGTGAACACCCTCCAGTACCTTATTGAAGTCACTCCCAGCCTGCCTAGGTGCTGGCTAGCCAGCCCACGACTGTTACTATTACCTGGTGGTTAGAATGTGATTCGACCGAGTATGATCTTTAATGTTAGTTTTTCTAGTAGATCAAGCACATTGTCACTAAGTGGTTATTAATATCGGAAGGCGATGCGCAGGAAGTTTTCGAAAGGTCACAATCCAAGCAATTTAAAAAGAACACTGGCAGTTGGGCATTACAGCAAAGCATAACAGCAGTGCTAGCTTATGCCATGGAATTCTGTATTTTTCAGTCTACCCAATCGCATTGCTAGTACTCAGTGAAATTTCATTTTTCTTGGCAGCTGAATATTTTTATTAGAGTAATTCCACACAGAACTAAAATTAAGAAAATAAGTTCTTAACGTACCTTCCATCAGAAATAAGTACAGAGTGAGAGTCTAAAGTTCTGCAATATTTGCATAAACGCATGTGCTGCGGCGAGTATGTCACGTGTTTAAACTAGTTTAAGTCGTGCACTGCAGTCAATCCAAAAGTGATATAAAGTGGTAGTCATTGGTGTGAACAGCATTGCATGTCTTAGTTCTGTCTGCTGTTGGGTAGCCTAGAAGATAAACAGCGAGAACCAGCTAATTAGGTAACTTTTGCTTTACGTGTTTGAACTCTGCCACAACGCTGCTCAAGCAACACATGTCATGCAAAAGGGGGAATGTTCCGTGGACCAGAGCACCGCAACCAGATATTTCAAGAAATCTCTGGTGACAAACCTCTAATCAGCGAAGGTCAGGTAGGCCGCGAATCGTGGATTTTGAGACCGTGCATCAGGACGTAGAAGCAAATCAGACAACCAACACTGAGATTATCAGGCGACCAAGGCATATCAAACAATTGTGTTCGCCACCTTCAGGACCTTGGCAAGGTCTACAGAAGCTGCCGCATTGTCCCTCACAGACGCCAGCTGAAACAAACCGCCAGGTGGAGTGTGCACGAAACTCCTAGAAAATTCGATATAAGTTTCATCAAGAGAATTTTTACGTGAGATTGAAAGTGGTTCTATTTCTGTAATCCTAACACACAGCGACAGTGGTTTCGCCCGGGACAGTTTCCAGAACCTCTTGAAACGTAGGCGCTTCGAACACAAGGTAATCCTCAGCGTGCGGTGAAATTTCGAGGGGATAATCTATTTTGAATTTGTTCCAGACGGTCGAACCATAAACGCCAACTTTGAACAGCTGGAGCGGATGTATGCCATTTTGGAGAAGTACCCGGCACTGGTAAACAAGAAGCTCGCTCTCCTACAGCAAGACAACGCACGGCCTCATACCGCACGAACGACCCGCGCGAAACTTCAGAAACTCATCGAACTGATTCCACGTCCAGCATATATTCCGGACTTTTCCTCGTCCAAGTATTACTGGTTGTGGTCCATGGCCCACTTCCTTCGAGGGCGGCACTTCAAACACCAGGAGGTGGCAGCTGGGGTGAATGAGTTCTTAGTCTTGAGGGACAAGAACTGATATCGTCGCGGAATCGAAGAACTGGGAAACCGATGGCTAAAGACTGGAACACGATGGCTTATACTTTGAATGCTAGTCAGCTTTCGTCGTAAAGGTACGTTTGAAGACAGTGATCCGAATATTGCAACTTTTGACTCACTCGAAACCTTCAAAAATTTCGACCTAAATAACAAAATCCAATGTGCTACGATTTAGGTTATGATTTTGTTTGCACCATGACTATGAAAAATGTTTACATTACCGCGAAGAAAGCGAGATGGATAAAACCTGCAGTCTTTCAAACTGAGTTCCTATGACTACACCGGAATGTGTTTGAGAACTATACATTCAGGTTTATACATAGTGATCTTAAAATTCCTGAAACCTGAATTTAGAAAATCGCGTATGCTGTAAGAAAAAGTTCAATTGATGTGGCAACACGAGTCAGCAACTCGTTGAGATCAAATACTGCGCTTGTCGAATGCCTGAAGGAAATTGGCAAAGTACCAGAAATGAAAAACTGGTTCCATGTGTGCTACGCAGTTTACCCACTTTAGCTACGCCATTTGCACAAAGGCATGGGTTTGACGAGGGAGCAGGAAATTTGTTTACTTGAAGTTTATTTGCAAACTCAGTCTTCCAGTGTATAGAAGAGTTCAGGAAAAATATTTCCGCCGCATACTGTGGTAAGTAAATCAACGATACACTGTTTACTTGTACGATCTCCGAAAACGAAGTAACGATATGCCTAGAAATGGTCGGCCAAGTGTGTTAACGCCGGAAGTGATAAACGACGTTGAAAACAGTCACTTACAAAATCGCTTATTTCAGCAAGTGAAACTTTAAGGTCAGTAGAAAAAGCGACTAAAATTTTGCAGCTTCAATACAAAGTTAAAATTGTCCAAGAACTGAAAGCATCCGATACGCATAAGCTCCTGCTGTATTGCCATTGGTTTCGTAAGTTTACTCCATACAACAAGGGCTTATTGCACAATGTTTTCTTTCCGGATGAAGTTTGAACGGGCATGTTAATTCACAAAATCCGCGATATTGGTCGACCGAGAATCCTCAGTCATCCAGTGCCTTTGCATTCGGAAAAATATGACTTGCCATATCTCGACACAAAATAGTGGGACAACGTTTTTTTAGCAGCAGTATAAGTGCTGCTATTTATCAAGATTTGATTTTCCAGTTTGTGTCCTTATTGCAAGAAAACGGACGTATCGCATATCTTCAACAGGATGAAGCCCCATGTCACACAGCTACTGCGACAACGGAACTTCTGCGAAGTTTCTTTGGTGGCAGCCTTATTTCTTAAGGACTTTGACCTCCACGCTCACCAGATCGCTCACTTTATTTGCTGTGGGGATATTTAATGGACAGTGTTTATGCAAACAACCTGCAGTCCTTGAAAACAAATATTCAAGCTTATAGCGGAAATCACGCCATCTATGCTGAAACGCGTTACGAAAAATAGGTGCCACCGCGTGGATATTTGCCTCCAGCAACACGGAGGTCATTTTCAGCACTTTCTTTAGGTCAACATCAGTTGCTCAAAAGTCGATGGAATATGTATCACAGCGTTACGTAAATGTTGTGTAATGCGAATAAAAATTGTTCAAATTAGGGTTCGGAAACTTTTCGATCACCCTGTATAACAGCGTTGGATCACAGGAATTTGTGTTCCAAATCATGATATCAGATGCTGCTACAAAGTTGCAATCTTTTCCGGAAACAAATCCAGTACTATCCAAATTAAAAGTCCCTGTCTTGTTTTGCAGCTGTCTAATAAAGCTTGATGTATCAAGTGCAGAATTTTTAGGAAACTTAAGTCATGTCTGTCTGCAGTGCATTCTCCTATTCCCATTGTTTATTTTTAAGAGCATTACACAAACTATTTTTGTTCTTGCTCTGTATTTCATTTATATTCATAAGTGCGTCATCTTTATCCGTTTATTGGATTACCTTTTACGTAAAATGTTTATATTTGCATATAATTTTATGCAAGTCCGTCCATCGGAGCTTACCAGTATAAACATACGGAATAGGAGGAATACAAACATCCTGTATTCGTATAACGCTAATGCAACAAAACGATCACGAGATCTAACTGATCTGTCGACGGAAAATGAACTGTGAATGATATGTTAAATGGAATACAAATGAGAAACGCTAACATGAAATTTCTGTAACCGAAAGTAAAGGTCTTGCATTGCATAAGCCATATTGCATGCGTAGTTGGTAAAGAAGTGAATTCAGAAGTCTACTGTTGCTACCACACAATGAACACAAAAATGCCGTTATCTTGTGAAATAAACGCTACAAATTAATGATACAGTGTGGATATTTAAAATCCAAATGCTTCTTATCAAATGGTACTTAAAGTTAAAACTGACGAGGACTGCATTAAGAAAATTGCCCAAGCTGTGTCAATAAAGCTACTTTGGGAAGATTTAACAAATTATAAACGAAACGACACCATGACATGTGGCTAGATTTGCAGGGGATTCATGAAAGAACAGATTTAAGCAGTAAGCTCTATTTGCTGAAAAAGCTTTACAGTTGAAAAAAGGTAGCGACTGCGAAAATTCAGGAAAAACGTTATATTAGAAACAGCGAATATTAAAACCGATAAGTGAAGATTCACACCTAGCATGTGTGATCTGCCATAAACAAATCTTAAAGTAAAACCTGAACTAACACTAGAATATGGTAAGCTCGTCGGCGTGAGTACAATACTCCAAAATACAGCACGAACAAATCTTAATTTCACAGCAGCATTTCAAACAAGTGACAAATCTAACAAATGCAAGGGAAGCAAAATATTGTATACACACTTCAAAATTTTCTGGTGGATTGCCCCAAGAAGTGATGTTACACCAGCCGCTCCACTTCAAGAAACTAAACCACTGTCTGGTGCAAACAGAACCAAAAGACACTGTGCAAGCTTGCTCTATAACGTAGTGCAAGCTTGTACGATAACGTAGTGCAAGGAGGTTGCACCATGATTTTAGCGCGACTTATGTGAAAAATATAGTGTTTATGTTATCGGCTTGTCAGTCTCTGGACATACTCTCTGCAACTATTAGTACGATTTTGAAAATTCTTTTTGCATTGGGAAGCTTGAAGTACACTTTAGGAAAATTAAATTTGCGCACCTAGAAGAAAACATGCTACAACCGCGAAACTTTGCAAATAGCTAGAGTGCGTGCTGGCATGCAAATGATCCACGTTTGGTATGATTTGCGCGTGACTGCACGCCCTGTGGTGGCGCTGCAAGCACGAACCAGCAGCCTTATAAACTGGGGTGTAGTTAATGTGTTACAGAAGCGAAAAAACACCGGCCGACGCAAGCAAGAGTGCCAAGAATACCTGGTAGACGCCAGAGACGTCGATTTACGCAACTTACGGACTTTGAGAGAGGTCAGATCGGGCTGAAAACCGCAGGATGGTCGACGCGCCGTACAGCCCGCCACACGGATCGTTCTGACCTTACAGTCAGACTGAGTTGAGAGCAGTGAACACATGACGGCACTGCCACACGGCAAAGGGGGCTCCGGACTGACCAGGAGACCACCGGTAGAGGGGATCGATGGATCGTGCGCCAGGCACGAACGGATCCCACGCAGACCAGTCCACTATACAGGCAGATGTAGTGGCTGCTGTATGCCCACGAACCATTTCCCTACACCTCGCGGAAGCAAATCTGCGATCCCAGCACCCCTTATGTGTGCTGCCATTATCATCGGAACATCGCCAGCTCTGTGCAGTGGTGCCAGGCAAAAGCAACGTAGAACGCCGGAGACTGGCGACTTTGGGGTATTTAGCGATTATTGCCGCTTCGTTTTGGGGACAGATCTTGTCCGGATGGGGTCTCCGTATCAAGGCACAATCCCAACCTCACTATCGAGCGCCACACCTACCCCACTGCAGGCATAATGGTCTGGAAAGCCATTGCGTACGATAGCCGATCAGCTCTAGTAGTGGTACGTGGATCATTGACAGGCCAGCGGTATGTGGACGAGATCCAACGGCCCCATGTTCGCCCATTCCTGGCCGGGATTCCAGGTGCGCTATACCAGCGGGATAATGTCCGCATGCACACTGCTGGAGTTCTCCAGGACTGCTTCGTCATGTACATACACTTCCATGGCCTGCCCGCTCCCCGGACATGTCCCCTATCGAGCACATGTGTGACCGGTTGAAACGCCAGCTGCTGCCGTGCCGCAGTATCCGCGATTTGGAGCACATCGTTCAATACGTGTAGGTTTGTCTTCCGCACGACATCAGGCGTTTGTTCGCCTCCATGCTGGACTGTATTGCAGCATTTATCGCCACAGGAGGCGGCGTGACGCGCTATTGAAGATGGTTGGTTGATAGATTTTAATGGCGCAAGGGCCATGGTTGGCCAAAGAGCGCCAAACAAAAGACATCAAAAGAGAACAAAATCAATAAAACACGTACACAAGGCTAAAAACAGGATGAAGCGGTAAAAGTGAAAGATGGAAATGAATACGGTAAAACTAAATGAGGTTAAAAAAGGCAATTTCCTTAAAAAAGGAGAACACTGCGGTCAGGTCGCAGTCCTCACCAATGAGAGTCTGCAGCGTAGCAGCTCCTTCGTCCAACAAATGAGAATGAAAATAACGAAAACGATGATCACAAAAACGAACACAAGTACACAAAACATGAAGGACGGTGAGACGACAGTGGCACGTCTCACACATCGGGGCATTGTCGCCACACAGCAAAAAGCGGTGAGTAAAACGACAGTGCCCAATGCGGAGAAGTGCAAGAACAACTTCCTCACGACGGTTCTTCCGCAAACTAGACTTCCATAGTCCGATCTGTGGTTTGATAGAATGCAGCTTATTGCTGCCCTGCTGAGACCACAGGGACTGCCACTCGTCCAGGAGGAATGTCCGGATCAAAGGTCGAAAATCGCAGAAAGACAGTGGCAGCAGAGCTGGCGACATGGAGGAAACAGACCTGGCAGAGAGATCTGCCAGCTCGTTACCCCGGATCCCAACATGGCCAGGAACTCAACAGAATCGGACCAGGAAGCCATCACCCTCCAAAGTTCCAAGAAGACAACGGACATCACGGATGACAGGTGAGTCAGTGTCCTCCGGAGAAGATAAAACATGGATGACGGACTGGGAATCAGAGCAAACCATAGCGCGACGAAGTGATAGACTATTGAAGATGACTGGACTGCGTGTCACAGATTTCCCCAATTGTCCTGAAGCTCTTTTGCCATCATGTGTATCTTCAAGTCCATAAAATTTCAGTTCAATCCAATGCTTCCTCCTTGGTGCGCAAATTTCATCGTGAGTGCGAATAATGATCTTTTTTTACGATGTAAAATTTCGCCGTAGAGGGCGTAAATGCAGATATCCAATTCAAAATACATTTCATTGCTTGTATGTGCTTCTAGAAGTCATTGAAAAAATTATTTTACCCTTAGATTCCATTTATGACGAAGAATGTTTTACGTAAAGTCACATTTTCAAGTTACTCATAGATTTTCCGCTAGGGGCGTAAGAGTAAATTGCATTCTCCCCCATACCTGTACTAAAACTCAGATTTGAAAAATCTTTTCTGCACCGGATTCAGCTCCTGAGGAGAAGTCTGGCATATCATTTCTATTTTTCGGTAAAAAACGGTTTGGCGACCAGGGGGCGTAAGTCGATGTGTTTGCAGCAAAATCTATTGAAAAACATTCGTTCGTAGACCTATGCTACTCTCGTCCATAAACCTTATCGGAATATTTTAAAATACTGCATGGTTTCTCCGCCAGGGGCGTAGATACATCTTATTTTGGCAATCTACTACTTAGTCAGATTTGAGAATATTATTTAGTGGGATACAGTTTCCGGTGTAAGTATTATTCAGATAATTTCAACATTTAAGTTTAACTCAGACTATCTGCTAGGAGGCTTTAAGTTATATTGCGTTTTTAGATATTTCGGCTTCTAAAACATAGATTTGAAAAACTCTGTACCGCACACAGCACTTGAGGAGAAATATTTTTCATATGATTTAATATTTTGTAAAGAATAGTTTCGCTACCAGAGGCGTAAGTGTTGATTTTTGCTTCTAATGTTTTTGCAGAAAAAGCAAAGCTTCTGAAAACTCAACTGAATAAATTCTTTCCTGTACCGATACAACAACTCACATCGAAAAACTTTAGAATACTTCCTTAACTTAATGCATGTTTCTGGCGCCAGGGGACGTAGAAGCATAATTTATTTGCAGATATCTTTGCTTCTGTGAGTCAGATCTGAAAGGTTCTCTGTTGGAGAGAGTTCGCTGGGAAATGTTTCTCATAACTTCAAGTCTTCCTTAACACACAAGTCTACAACCAGAGGACGTAAGTTCACGATTCCCTTTACAGCAATATCTGCGGGATTAAAAACCAGATTGAAAAACTTTCTTCGGTCAAGTATTACTGTTTTTCCATACTAGTTCCATTGATTTTGAATAGCTTCGATAAATTTAATTTGAGTCAGAACGGATTCAAACGATGTGCTCATTAAACCCGAGAATTCGGTGTCACCCTTGTTCGGATTTGTTTGCATCAGTGATTTATCGTTCTTCGGGAAGTGGAGTGGTTGGTGTAGCACCCCGTTTCGGTGCAAAATACCACAGAATTTCTGAAATGCATACTGCAATAATAAAGGTCGCACTAAAAAATGAATGCTGGCATTGGAATAAAGTAAAACGAAATAAAATACATAGAAGTCCTACGATCAGAAGAACACAGGCAAGAAATCAGGCCAAAACTGACAGAAATAAATATAACGAGTTATAGACTCAAATTCTAAATGCCAAACACAGTTCACATTTAAGACAGTAGCCAAGGCGGAAAATATTAAATGGGCAACGGATTCAGGAGTCACTATCCATATGAGCAATAATTAAACCTTTTTCACAGAAGGTGATCCCGGTGCTAAGGAGGATATTACAGACGCTGAAAGGTGCAACCCGCTGGAAATTGAACAGAATATTTGCAATGCAAAAACGATGAATGGAAAGCAAGCAGTATAAAAAGTAGAAGCCCTTTACGTCTCAAAGTTGTAAACTAGCCTATCAGTAAAAAAAATTGCTGAAAATTGCAAGTGTTACCTTTAGTGGAGACCGATGCCTAATAAACCGCGAAAAAATCACTGCAGCTACAGACACAACCAGACGGGCTCCTAAATTATGTTTCGGTAAAACCAGCAGTTACCTGCGGATTTTTCATATCCTAATATTATTACAGATTTCTGCTACGATGTATAACCTTTATATTTTTTTAACTCACCTGATTGGGGAGTACTTGCGAAGAGTCTCTAATAAGACGCAGTTCAGGTAAGTCATCGCGTTTATTCTTTCGTAATCTAATTCTCCCTAAAAAGTAAAGCATAATTTTAATTTTGCATGTAATTATATTGAAAAATACGTACAATAACTGCATGTTCATTTTACTGTAAGTGCCCGATACTGGAATTTACAAAAGTTGTCGAATTTGCGTTGTATTCATGGTTTAAAGCAGAACATATATCAAGAATACATCAAATAATTAGAATAATAACGTTTCGCACAATAAAATGATTATACATCGACTATAGTTTCGCAGAGCGTTTGGCTCTGCTTCCTCAGGACGAATGGAGCGTAAACATTCAAATCATTGTGACATCAGAATTCTGAAGGTCACTGGTTTCGGCGAGTTGTTTTCCACGCGCTTGAAAGAAATGGAGTCGACGTCATGTCGTTGACAAGCCGTGGCGAGTTCCGGTATATGTGGAAAACTTCTAATATATTAAGCTTGAAAGTCTAGTCCGGTTTATCAATAAGCGTAGAGTTTCCAAACAAAAAGTTTGGGTTATTTTCAGGGACAAAGTTGAGCTATAGAAGACTTCTTCAGTTCATAGTTCCGTACATATGTAGTGTTCCTTCACACGGAAAAAGGATAGACCCGCAGGGCTTTAAGTTTCCGTTTGAAGGAACACAAGATATATGTACGGAACTATGAACTGAAGAAGTCTTCTATAGCTCAACATTGTCACGAAAATAACCATAACTTTTTGTTTGGAAACGCTACGCTTATTGATAAACCGGACTAGACTTTCAAGCTTAATATATGAGAAGTTTTCCACATGTACCGGAACTCGTCACGGCTTGTCAACGACATGACGTCGACTCCATTTCTTTCAAGCGCGTGGAAACAACTCGCCAAAACTCCGTGACCGTCAGAATTCTGATGTCACAATAATTTGAATGTTTACGCTCCATTCGTCCTGAGGAAGCAGAGCCAAACGCTCTGCGAAACTATAGTCGATGCATAATAAACCATTTTATTGTGCGAAACGTTGTTATTATTCTTTCTTAACACCGCAAGCTTTGTAGTCGTAAATTATATCAAATAATTATCCTGGAATTTTCCCCAGTCTTCAAGCACTTATACTTAAGGCGCCTTTCATATAAACCGAAATCATGCGTACGCGCAATGTTGTGGACTTTGTTTGGGAATCTAGGAAGATGCACAAGGGTGCCAGATATAAAAAAAATTACCATTACGTTTTTTTTTGACATTTAGTTATTTCAGGAATGTAGAAAGTTCAAATATAATAAATGGAGATTTTCACAGTACTTTAGCAATAGGAGTACGTATGTTAATGAGAAAAATACTAAGAAACCTAAGGAAATATTAGCGAGACGTGTGATTGACGTTAGATGCGGTCTTAGCAGAACATTGCACTATTAAGGTGGACGTTCAGGGATTTTGCTTCCTATACTTCCAATGGGAAAATTTCTGTACACATTTTATTCATAATTAATGTCTTCCCGAAGATGAAAATTTGAACATCGATTAAAATAACTTTATAACTTGGAATACTTAATTTTCTAAAATATAACCATAATTGAAATAGGAAATATTTTCGCATGGAATGGTATATGTACAAAATAAGCTGTCTATACATGCGATAAAAAACAAACCACGTCTTCAATAAGCAAATTAAAAATAAATTTACAAATTAAAAGCGGGTTAAAAGCAGACTAGCGCTTTCGGGGATCTCCCGTCCCCATCTATTGGTCAATGCTCCACGGGATCCAACAGAGTCAAACCCTTATATATACTTGATAACAAGACCCATCATGCACCACGTCACCAACAGACCATGTCACAATATAAACACAAATTATAAAATTAATTCCAAATCAATATAACATAAATATAAGATTACAAAATATTTACAAAAATGTACTATTCCGATGTTTTAAAAATTCCTCATGTGTCAAAGTCTCTTGTGGAGCAACCATTTTTCGCCAAGGTCTTGGTACAAATGTGGGGAGATCTAAATTACAACAGTTGTCTCCGTATGCAATAATATATAAACTTTCTGAAAAGAAAACAGTATTTTTGTTGACATTGGAGTTCAAGATTTTAACATTCTCCCAAACAGGGGTGTAACCAGCCTGTTTAACAGCCATAGTAAAGGCAGTATTAATAGTTTCTGTCCGGAGGGTGTACTCGTGTTCACCCAACCGGGTATTCAGAGTCCTAATTGTAGAACCTATATAAAATTTGTCAATAACACCCGAATCCTCATGGGCGAGCGGAATGCAGTATACACCATATTTCAAGAGTTTGGGTACTTCATCTCCGTCATTTATCAGTAAAGTAAATACATTTTTAGTGCAAACTCCAAATGTCAAATTATGCCTATGGCATATCTTCTTGATTGTGTTAACTATTTGATGAAGATAATCCACCTTTCCAACGTATCTAGTGATTTTATTGTCCGTGGACAAGGTCGTGAATCTCAACCTGGTGAACCTTCTCAATAGACCGGGAAAGCAGTGCTCTGGGTAGCCGAAGATCCGTGCCAAAGTTGAAGCCTTAGAGAGTTCGTCCCGTCTTGCTCTGTTGGAATAAGTGTGTGAATGCGCGTTTGATTAGAAATCGAAGTTATAATGAATTAGCTTTATTTTGCTTTCCGCTAAGCTAATTATAATGAATAAGCTCTTCCTACCAGCTAGCTAATGATAATAATGAAGCTTTCCTACTGAGCTTAAGTATAATGCTTCTGCTACTGAATGATATACTTGTACTAAGCTTCAAATAGTGAATTCAAATGGTTGTTGTTACTAGTTAATTAAGAACATGAATAAAGTCTTAACGCTGGTTGTTAATGGTAATAAACTAATGATATAAACCTAACAGCCAGACAGAGGTCTGACAAAAACTATGAATTGAGAAAGACGAACTTACGGCAAGCTTTTTTATTCGGTACGCTTGATCATCCAAAGCACACACAACTTGTTTTACAATAATGAAGAATCACTAATCACATACAACAAAATCTCTCCTCGTATAACAAACGCTCTCCGTAAACAACAACGCTCTACCAACTGAGCTACGCAGACATTTATTCTGATTCCTATCTGCCTTTATGTCGTGTGCGTCCTGCTGGCAGGTACGTCACAAAGTGATGCTTTTTGTTCAGGGGGGTGAGAAGAGTTAAACGGTACGATACATGGTATGAACATAGGTTTTCGGTACACGGAGTATTTAATCTGGTTAGTGTTGAAGTCCCTTGATAAAAAAAAAAAATCAAGAAAAGGTAGCTTACCTCCCTGCTCAAGTTCTTTCGTAAATTTTATTGTGGGAAAATGTGAAGATAAGCAGGCAATGAAAACATCTAGTTGGATAAGTGAGTAGGGCCAAAAAAAGTAGCATATCATCGACATACCTGATTATTAGTAATGGTTGAAGTGGAGAGTCCAGCAAAACCCTGTCCTCCAAGGATTGTAAAAGAATCTCCGCCAGCATAGGGGAGAGTGGAGAGCCCATGGGCGCAACCTCTGTTGGTATATTCTATTATCAAATTTAAAATACGATCTTCTGGCCACTATTTTCAGTGCTGAAAGAATGGCATCAGTTTCCAGCGAAGAGATAGAACTATCTTTTAATTTTTCCGCAATGATATAATGCACCAGATCAAGTGGTACATTTGGGAATAGTGGAACAACGTCTAGAGATGCCATAATAAAGCCAGTTTGTGGAGGGTCAAATTCCTTGATTCGCTCAAGAGCCTGAATAGAGCTTTTAATTGACACCGTGGAATGGAGTGTAAGGTGTTTCAAGTAAGATGCTGGCATAGTCTCAAGGGGTCTCGTTGGACTAGCATACCCTGAGACTAATAATCTGAGGGGTTGATTTGATTTCTGTAGTTTGTTCACCAAATACTTCTCGCACTCTAGGTCCCACTGGTGGTTTCATTTTTGATGACAGAGAAGCAGGAAGGAAACCTTGGTTTTGAAGTTTACTCAGTTCAGCTATAGTGGCAGAGGTTGGATCTGATTTGAGCACTCTGTGTGGGATTAGCTCTATAGCCTGTGACATCTTATCAAAGTAGTCAGCCTTATCCATAATGATGATCTGTTGGGTCTTATCCGCGCCAACAATACACAGGTTTGGGTTCTTAGCTAACTGAAGTAGCTGATCCCTTTCATACCTTAAATTCTGAGGTGAAGTGGTTATTTTAGAAATAGATTTTACCAGGTTATGACGTGAAAAATCACGTTCATCCTCTGGCAAGGCATTAATAATGTTTTCAATCTGAGGTAAAGAGTGCATAGGTGAAAACTTCGAGATGGGGAAACTGAACTTGAGACCTATCAGTTGACCCTCTGTCAGTTGAGCTGTGGTTCAAATAAGTCTTGGGTGTAGGAAGTTTAACCTTGGAGGCATTAAATGAAACAGTGTTGAAGCCAGGAAGAAGATCTTGACACCAAGTCAGTTTTTTTTGACGTGTCTTTGATTAATGGCATTTATTTCACTCTGCAAAGAAGTAAAAAATATCAAATTCTTACCCAGAATGAAGTGATGTGTAAGATCAGCCATAAGTAGGTATGCACCATAAGATTTGCGGTTGAGTAAATCACTGTAAGCTCGTTTTCTTCTGATTTCTGCACTCAAACGTCTTCGTTCAGCGTTGACTTCTTTGCAGAGTGAAATAAATGCCATTAATCAAAGACAAAAAAACGGACTTTGTGTCAAGATATTCCTGGCTTCAACACTCAGTTTCATTTCCTGCCTCCAAGGTTAAACTTCCTACACCCAAGACTTATTTGAACCTCAGCTCAGTTCAGTTCAACCGACAGGGTCAACATGCAGCCTTAAATAGAGGTCTCAAGTTCAGTTTCCCCATCTCGAAGTTTTCACCTATGCACTCTTTACCTCAGATTGAAATCATTAATGCCTTGCCAGAGGATGAACGTCATTTTTCACGTCATAACCTGGTAAAATCCATTTCTAAAATAACCACTTCACCTCAGAATTTAAGGTACGAAAGGGATCAGCTACTTCAGTTAGCTAAGAACCCAAACCTGTGTATTGTTGGCGCGGATAAGACCCAACAGATCATTATGGATAAGGCTGACTACTTTGATAAGATGTCACAGGCTATAGAGCTAATCCCACGCAGAGTTCTCAAATCAGATCCAACCTCTGCTACTATAGCTGAACTGAGTAAACTTCAAAACCAAGGTTTCCTTCCTGCCTGTGTCATCAAAAATGAAACCACCAGTGGGACCTAGAGTGCCAGAAGTATTTGGTAAACTGAAACTACACAAACCAAATCAACCCCTCAGATTATTAGTCTCAGGGTATCCTAGTCCAACGAGACCCCTTGAGACTATGCTAGCATCTTACTTGAAACACCTTACACTCCATTCCACGGTGTCAATTAAAAGCTCTACTCAGGCTCTTGAGCGAATCAAGGAATTTGACCCTCCACAAACTGGCTTTATTATGGCATCTCTAGACGTTGTTTCACTATTCCCAAATGTACCACTTGATCTGGTGCATTCTATCATTGCGGAAAAATTACAAGATAGTTCTATCTCTCCGCTGGAAACTGATGCCATTCTTTCAGCACTGAAAATAGTAGCCAGAAGATCGTATTTTAAATTTGATAATAGAATATACCAACAGAGAGAGGGTGCGCTCATGGGCTCCCCACTCTCCTTTGTGCTGGCTGAGATTCTTTTACAATCCTTTGAGGACAGGGTTTTGCTGGAATCTCCACTTCAACCATTACTAATGATCAGGTATGTCGATGATATGCTACGTTTTTGGCCCTACTCACTTCCCCAACTAGATGTTTTCATTGACTGCTTATCTTCACATTTTCCCACAATAAAATTTACGAAAGAACTTTAGCAGGGAGGTAAGCTACCTTTTCTTGATTTTTTTTTTTTTGTTATCAAGGGACCTCAACACTAACCAGATTAAATACTCCGTATACCGAAAACCTACATTCATACAATGTATCATACCGTTTAACTCTTCTCACCCCCTGAACAAAAAGCATCATCTCTTCGATTTCTAATCAAACGCGCATTCACGCACTCTTCTTCCAGCAGAGCAAGATGGGACGAACTCTCTAAGGCCTCAACTTTGGCACGGATCTTCGGCTACCCAGAACACTACTTTCCCGGTCTATTGAGAAGGCTCACCAGGTTGAGATTCACGACCTTGTCCACGGACAATAAAATCACTAGATACGTTGGAAAGGTGGATTTATCTCCCTCAAATAGTTAACACCCTCAAGATGATATGCCATAGGCATAATTTGACATTTGGAGTTTGCACTAAAAATGTATTTACTTTACTGAGAAATGACAGATAAAGTACCCAAACTCATGAAATATGGTGTATACTGCATTCCGCTCGCCCATGACGATTCGGGTGTTATTGACAAATTTTATATAGGTTCTACAATTAGGACTCTGAATACCCGGTTGGGTGAACACAAGTACACCCTCCGGACAGAAACTATTAATACTGCCTTTACTATGGCTGTTAAAACAGGGTGGTTACACCCCTGTTTGGGAGAATGTTAAAATCTTTAACTCCAATGTCAACAAAAATACTGTTTTCTTTTCAGAAAGTTTATATATTATTGCATACGGAGAAAACTGTTTTAATTTAGATCTCCACACATTTGTACCAAGACCTTGGCGAAAAATGGTTGCTCTTGCTCCACAAGAGACTGACACATGAGGAATTTTTAAAACATCGGAATAGTACATTTTTGTAAATATTTTGTTTTCTTATATTTATGTTATATTGATTTGGAATTGAAATTTTATAATTTGTGTTTATGCTGTGACATCATGGTCTGTTGGTGACGTGGCGCATGATGGGTCGTGTTATCAAGTATATATAAGGGTTTGACTCTGTTGGATTCCGTGGCGCATTGACCAGTAGATGGGGACGGGAGATCCCCGAAAGCGCTAGTCTGCTTTTAACCCGCTTTTAATTTGTAAATAAATTGATTTTAATTTGCTTATTGAAGACGTGATTTGTTTTTATCGCATGTATAGACCGCTTATTTTGTACATATAACCATAATTATATTAAAAATCAATAAAGTTTCCTTTGGTGGTTTCGAGACCTGAAAAAGACTGCGCGACCTGTACATTGATGACCGTAGGTAGACAAACAAATCTTAGATTGCTTAATTTTGGTTATGTTTTAGAAAATTTCAAGTATTCCAAGTTATAAAATGAAGTTATTTTAATCTATGTTCAAATTGTCATCCTTGGGAAGGCAAATTTATTATGAAGAAAATGTGTACAGAAGTTTGCCTATTGGAAGTTCAGGAAGTAAAATCACTAGACGTCCACCTTAATACTGAATTACATTTCGAAACTCGTGAAATGAGGTTTAATAACGTATTTGGACGAAGTGTATGGCGCTATTTTCAATATGGCGCTGAATTAGCATAGTTATGTACAAATGCTGTACACATAGAAAACAAATCGCCAAACGAAAAACTTATGTCCATTTCCTGTAACATCACATCTTTAAGGCTATCTTTGAATGTGTAAGAGAAATTCTACCCTATATCTGCAATGTAGATTCTTTTGTACACATTTTCTCTAAGACTCTGTAGTGTTCGAAATTTTGGGCACAAATAAAAACTACCCATATTTAATGCCAGTCATTTCGAAAACTTTAATATTTTTAAATTCAATTTATCAGACTGAAGTATTCCAATTTGGCACTAGATTGCGCAATAAGTTAGCTTAGCAGCGTTTGTTTTGAAGAAACGATATCTTATTTCTTTAAATATCTAGGCCAAATAGAAGTTATTGAATACCACCAAAAGGGAGTTTGAATAGTTTCTTTAAGAGATGAATGAACAGTAGGATTTGAGATTTATGGAAGAGAAAAAACTGCCTACATACTGAACTCCACCCCCAAATAAAGTCATTGGTTAAAACGTAACAGCGTAAATTTTGGTTTTTCATTGTGGAGCCAGTGAGAGTTCCATTATGAATACGGCGAGGTCTGCAGTGATTCGTGACGCCAAATTCTGAGACAGCCACTCCAGACGTACGAGCAAGGAGTGATTTTTTTGGCGCCATCTATCGCAGAAGATTAACCTTAACACTCATTTAAAGACAGCCTTAATCGAATTTCCATAAAGGCCTTATTTACAAAGTTTTCCTTTGTGTGGAAACAGATCAAAAGACGTGAAATAAAATTCACGCACAATTTTGTTTCACAATACCAATTTGTCTGGACTAATATCTGCTTTCATGGTCTTTTAATGAGCCATTAATTAACCTTAAAACGAATAATTGGATCCATGGCCTTTAGAAGGACTTAGTTTTTAGTATTCGGTCATTTTGCAATGATATTGGCGATAGTTATATTTTGAACAATTATGGTTCCTTTAGACAATAAAGGAATATTTACTTCTTACCGCTTAGTTGTCCTTATAAGTAATGTTCAGGATTTTAGGCTGTTGCCTGGCCTTTAGTCATGCAATCAGTATTTGGTGATCTTTGGACGGGCATCTTTTAGTGATCATTTCAATGAATATCTGGCGCTTCTGGCTTCAAAAGCGTTTAGTAATCTTTAGAAGAATACGGCATCCTGTTTTTTAATGAACGTGTAGTGATGTTTTGCGTAACCAAGAAATGTTTTGTTTTCGAAGATTAATAGTTTTATTGCCTTAAAAATAAGCGTTTAGTTTTCTGAGATACGAGACTGCTGTGTCAGCACAAACACCAAAAGTGACCTGTGATCATTTTGAGGGCCATCATCTGTGGTAATCGTCTTACACTTATACCCTGGCAGAAACTTTCTCCCTGATTTTCGTTTACTGCCCTCCAAGTTTTCCAAAAGTTATTTCGTTTGACTGGAAGAAATTAGTTTTAGATTTGTTTTGAACTCTAATAGTTCAAATTCTGAGAATCGCTGTTTAACCCTCAGAGTTGCAAGCACGCTTATGTTTGGAGATTCCCGTTTCCAAAGCTGCGACAACGTAATACGTTCATTGAACTGCAAAAAGCGGGTAGAACGCAATACTGAGTCGAAGAAATTTCCGGCTCGTAGCGACACGAATGCATATGGGCATCTTGACTACGACGAATACTAAAGAAAAACCAGACACTTTTAGGAGAGTCCTGTTATACATGTCTGAGGGTTAAGTTATGTCTCCCCCTTTCCTCCAGAAGAACTTTAAATTCTTGAAGTCTGCGATTTTTCAGTTGGTCATTTCCTCAAACTGCTTAATGAAAATAACTTTATAATTCTTGCTCAACAGATTTATTGTAATTTCGCCTGTTTATTATTAGATTGTCCGAAATCTAATTCTTAAACATCCTCAAGTCTTTCAGAAAGAATACCTGCTTATACGCAGGTGCACGTATCTGGTTTTAAAGTTACAGCTGTGATAAGACAGAAAAACACTATTAAGGCAGAGTTACTCCAGAATTTTCTTCGAAAGCAAACTTGTTAATTTTCCGAAAAACGTACATTTTTGGTGATTTTAAATGCGATAGTCAACATAATTAAATGGATTATCCGCTCAGCGTGAAATTTCTAGCCGTTAAATACTGTGTTATAAATTTCGAAACACATGCAGTTGTGTAATTGAGTAAAGAGCTGTAAAACTTTACTGTAAATTAGGGAAACTACCACGGACGTGTACCAAGACTTAAAAATGTTTACGACGATGATTCAATCGTGCACAGGAGCTGTGCAGGTTTTCAACATTTAAAGCTACGAAGCAGTTCCTCGAGGATGAACCACGCCCAGGACAGTTTCTGCACGGACAAATTAAAATGTAGTAAAGGCTAGATAATTTTTTTTTTCATTACAGACGAATGACTGCTAAGCTACTCCTTGGTGTCGGTAAGGAAATTGTCAGGGTAATGTAAGAAAGATTTGCCCAAGAAATGTTCGAGGTTTGTGCAGCACGTGTTTAATACTAACAGAGAACTGAAAGTTGGTGAGAACTCACCGGCGATGAAAGTTTATGCTTTTGGTTTGATTGTGAAACAAAACTCCAGAGCACGAAATTGCGGGAGGAACGTCTTCTCCCCGGCCAAAGAGTCCATGTGCAAAAATCACGTGTCAGGATAATGGCCATTGTTTACTTAGACTCTGCTGGAAGTAACTGAGAACTTTTTCCTGACTTGACAACGCTGAACGGTCATTATTATTTTGGGGTAATGTAGCGTCGGTACACGTCCGCATGCGACGTCTCAGGGAAGAACTGTTCCACAGAAACATCTGGCCCCTGTTGCACGACAACTCGCCCGCACACTGCGCTGCCTAGGAAGAAGTTTCTGGATTCGAAGTTCACCTGTGTGATCGATCATTCACCATACTCCCCAGATTTGGCTCCCACAAACTTCAGTTTTCCCAGAAGTGAAGGGTGCCTTGAAAGTGGAGCGCTTCAGCGACATTGAGAGTATCCAACGAGGTGTAACCATCTGAATGAAGTACAGGTTCAAGACTTCCACAGTGCTTTCAAACGTCTGTGTACGAAAGATCAGTTTTGTGGAATTAGGATACCTGGAATCTAAGTAACAGTTCAAAGTATAGTTTTGATATAGTTTATCTATTACTTGAAGGTCATGGTGTATTTCAATTATTTTATCACCTTTGAGTGCTACATTCTGCGACCATGGTGAGTGGCAAGTGAGGGTTATGAAATCTTAAGTCCGTATAAATAAGTTTCTTCAGTGATACATTTTAACCTTAATGCATTCCCAGGTCTTATAGCAGCCATCAATTACATAATTACTGTGCAAACAGCTCAGTATGAGTTACTGAAACACGAGAGTAACTCCTAGACATTTCAGATTTGTAAATTATGGAACATGAACACAGACTACGCAAAATGACTTTCCTCCAAGTAATTTGTCGACAAGTTAACAAAATACTATAGCAAGATTTTTGATGTTATGCCAAGGAATTTCGGTGGCAATATTCAGTGTTCTGAGTAAAGACATACCTGCATTCCAAGAGTTGCATCAACTTCTTCTATTAGCTTGTTTTGAACGCCTTGATTTACTGCTAATTCATAGGCGATAAATGCCAGCGTTGATGATGTAGTTTCAAATCCGGCGAGGAAGAAGATTATACATTGAGCCACCATTTCATCGCAGGTTAAATCTAAAAAGTAAAAAACTGAAATGAATCATTTAGTTCAGTTTTAGTAAAACAAACACTGTCATAGCATCAATGTTTTTTTAATGAATGTCTTTAGGTAATTCGTTTTTTACTTAGCGTAAAATAAAACGCGCGAGCATACCCTACAAATTTAATGTACTTCCATAGTTTACACGAATTATTTTTTCAGAACAATCACACCAAACAGAAATTTATCTCCCGTGTTGTTTTTTTACATCTGTACAAAATTAGCCAAGGGAAATTTGAAACAAGTTTCATTTGCTCTTAGATTACATATTTAATCTAACACCTTGTTTAGCTGCGCCTGTGAAGTAGGACGGGGAAAACCAGAATATCAGTTACATTCTTGCAACTCTTTTCCATAAGAAATAAGTCACTAACCCATGTTGAAATGCACTGTAGAGTCACATTGTGACGATGAGCTAATATCCATAGTAATCGCGGTATGCAGCTAGACGGGGTGGGAGTGACTCAGTAAGGTGCTGGAAGGTGTTCACAGGTATGTGGAGCAATTCTGACACCAGTGCATCTGACAGCTTCTGGAAGGTGCACGGTGGAGGATCCGTAGAGCGAACAACATGATCGATGTGGTTCCACAGATGCTCAATTGGGCTTGCGTGCGAAATTAGGGGGACAGGGAAGTACTTTGAAGTCATCGTGCTCTTCCAAGCACTGATTTTTCTAGCTGCATGTGACAAGTCTCATTTTCGTGCTGGAAGATCCCATCCGCCCCAGAGAAGACAATCAGAAACAGCATGTATGGGTATAAGTGGTCTGTAAAGATAGATTTATAACAAATTCGGTCCATATAGTGCCTTCCACAGGTATGAGTGGACCCAGGGAATGCCATAAAAAGATGCCACAGACCATAACACGTTGCCCCTACCAGCTTGTGTTCTGCCAGCAATGGTTGAAGAGTGTTCGATGTTTTTCGCCTTATACGCCAGCGTCCATCCATTCGATGAAGCAGAAAACGTGACTCATTTGAGAAGGCAATCCTTTGCCAATATAGTGAGGTCAAATTCAGATATTGCCTTGCAAATGTAAACCTTTCTGTCGAGGCACCTTCTCTTTGCCAATATAGGGAGGTCCAATCCAGATACTGCCTTCCAGATGTAAACCTTTCTGCCGATGCACCTTCATTTGCCAATATAGGGAGGTCAAATTCAGATACTGCCTTGCAAATTTAAACCTTTCTGCCGATGCACCTTCATTTGCCAATATAGGGAGGTCAAATTCAGATACTGCCTCGCAAATGCAAACTTTTCTGCCGATGCACCTTCCTTTGCCAATATAGGGAGGTCCAATTCAGATACTGCCTTGCAAATGTAAACCTTTCTGCCCATGCACCTTCCTTTCTCAATATAGGGAGGTCCAATTCAGATACTGCCTTGCATTTGCAAACCTTTCTGCCGATGCACCTTTCTTTGCCAATGTAGGGAGGTCCAATTCAGGTACTGCCTTGCAAATGCAAGTCTTTCTGCCGATGCACCTTTCTTTGCATAGGTACAGTGACTATCCATCTGAATAGAGACTCTTACGCAGCAGGGTTCACTGGATTGTCGTTTTAGACACGCTTCCGGTAGCCCCTGGTTCATTCGGCCAGTTAGTTGCTCCACTGCAGCGTGTCGATCGGCCATCCCGCACCGTCGCAGCAGACGTTCACCTCACATCAAATGGTACGTGGTGCTCCACAGTTTCCATTTCGCTTATTCGCAATGGTGCCATTTCTCCAATCAGGATACACTTTAACCACAGCATCATGCTAACAGTTTACAAACTGAACTGTTTCACAAATGCTACCCACCGTCCGTCCGCTTAAATGTATACATCGATGATTATAAGAGATTAACTTCTGCGGAAAGGTGATTGCGCAACCTCACCAGGATGAGGGTAATGAGCGCTGTATTGAGATTCGTTAATGACGCAGAACGAAGCCATTTTGCTGGTACCCACAACATACGAGGCAACCGTAATCTTAGACAGACGAGGGTCTCATTCCTAAAGACAACACCTTCTCACTCATCAATCCACTCAGCTTTCTTTACTGAAGGCGAATCAGGCATGTCTGCAGCTCAATGTACGGTATGCCAAGAGGTTGCCTCCTTGGCCTATGAGCTTCGTACACGCGTTAATGAATGGCTTTGGCAGTTTAAAGCATCTCATCAATTATATCACTGGGTATTTGACGGGAAGTTGTCCTCAGTATAAGAAGGTATCCGAAAATCGGCCGATCATCCTAATCGGGAATCATTGGAGGACAAACAGTTCTTGGATGAAGATTTGATTTGCTTTTGTCTGCTGCAACCAGCAGAGTACACGTTTTCACTCACCATGTCTCACATGCACTGCAATTCGACGTGCAGACCGCCCTGTTTCACACAGACCTACGCAACGCCCCCTGTCAAACCTAAGATCTTCTGCTTTTTGATGCCATTTATGCATCTGACATTTAATTTATACCGTCCACTTTTCACAATAGACAATTTTTTTACTACTACTAACGGAATCACAGTCAGTCAAATTTTCAACACCTCAAGACACGCGATTTTTTTTACTGGGGGTTTGACTACTACCGTGAGCAACTCAATGGGCTAAAAGCAATCGCCTGTCCCTAATTTAGGGCCACCGACTCCAAGGAAGGGAGAGTCAGGGCCGTAAGCCAAAAATCCATGCCTCACGGAGATTTAAACCCGGACCCTTCTTAGACGAACGGTCATGACACGCGATTTTCCCTTAGTTTGCATATCCTGCTGTCCCGTACTTCCACACTAGTTTAAGTGAACTTAGCACTACTACATTCGGGTGCAGAAATATTTTGGATGAATGCATATTTAAACGTGATACTTTACATCGTACGGTTAACCATTTTGGTTATCAGTCAATTCATAATTTGGTTTATGACACGAATACACATCTCAGGAACAGAAGCACATGATTACACAGCCCAGAAACATAATCAACAATTACCTTTTCTCACACCGCTTTCCAAAACACTTGGTCCGGCATCTCCCTTAAGAAATCGAACCCACTCCTGATTTCGATCCTAGAATTCTTCCATTACAGCACGCCGGACAATGGCACTTCGTATATGTAACTTAAATTAGTTTTCCTGGAACCTGAAGTTACAAATCTGCATGGACATTTACAGTTCCATTCTAGGATTTTGCCAACCATCTAGCAGAAGTAGAGATGTTCTAGAGATAAGAGCAGCATAGATGCTCCTGTCAATCAACCAGTTTTTTTTTCTGACCTCTGTGCCTGTTAGCTAGATGAAAGCTTAGATACTAAATACAGCTGAAGGCCTCGAGTAGAGTATTTGGAAGTTATTTCGGATTATTCTACTTCAGTTACATGAAGTGTATTTTCTTGGGCACTATCACATTGTAAATCCAGCTAGTGTCGGTTCCAGGTTTTCAGAAAAGCTGGACCCCATACATTTTTATTGCTGTGTTTCTGTATTACGAAAAGGGGGACCGTCCATGTTCGCCAGTTACATTGAAGTCTATCCGCTATTTTTTCCAGTTTCTCTCCTGGAGGGAGGGAGCGCAGCAAACCCTCCCATTACTCTTATCTGGCTCCCATCAAAACGGTAGTTATGCCTGAAAATTTCACTGTGTTTTACATTAGGAACACTTTATGTAACACAGATTACGAAAAACCACGTCATATCAACGTCCTGTGAGGCAACAATATATTTTGCACACCTATCCTCTGTAAGTTAGCAATATAAGTTTGCCAGTAATGAAGAAACTTGGCGACGTAAGGAAATTTCTTCACGGCTGTTCAGGACAAGAGGACAAATGCCAGTATTTCGGAAACAGCCAGACTTGATGGATGCTCAAATACTGTGCCAAAGGCGTACCAGGACTAGATTAACCTGGTATAGAAGTCCAGCAGAAAGGCTCATATTGGTAAAATTTGCACCGTTCATCGTAGAGGTGTAGATCTGGTGGCATGACTGGTATCTCAGCAACTGCGTGCAACAATTACCCAGCTCACTCACCAGTACAACAGCGGTCCAGTTAGACCTGTATTTTCACATGCACAATGCGCTGTAGCTTGCTTTGCATGGGGTCAATGCGCTGTAGCTTGCTTTGCAAGGGTACCCATGACCAGCTGAAGAGCTACAAGGGTACCCATGACGACGCCTACTCATTGACCAAGGAAAGACTGCAACGGAACCTCGACAGAAGTACAATGTCTACTTGAGAGAAGAGTCCAGTTTCCTGCTGCACCATGTTGATGACCAGGTTTATATAAGTCTTAAAGTATGAATCCCTATCCCTAGTAGTGCAGTTTGTGTTAAACAAGCCGGGAGAGATTGTGTTCTGGTCTGGGTAAGTTTTTACTGGCAAGCCCTAGGCCGGTTGTTTATAACTAAAACACTGAATGGTGGATGCTACAGGGACCCGTTAGCCGACCATCTCCATCAGTATTGGAGAAGTTCTGCCGGGACCAGAGTGCCCTCTTTAAACAGGACAACGCTTTATTGTCTTCTGGTTCGTGTAACTACTGAGTAGTTGGAGGAACACTAACAATGTCGCCCCCTTGCCTTGGCCCCCAAACTCCCGTGACTAACCTAATTGAACAGTTGTGGGATATGCTAGAATGGGGTGTGAGCTGCTGAAGAACCTCCTCCACGGAATAAACTGTAAACTGACGGGGATGGTGTAGGCGAACATGTGTGAAATTAAGCATGGAGGAAGCTACATACCTTTTAGAATCTGTTCGTAGGAGTCTGCGAGCAGTGATTGTCCGGAAAGGTGAGCCAACGGATATTAGGTAGGAGTTTCTAGTGTAGAGCCAACTCGGCAGTGATTGTCCGGAAAGGTGAGCCAACTGATATTAGGTAGGAGTTACTAGTGTAGAGCCAACTCGGCAGTGATTGTCCGGAAAGGTAAGCCAACGGATATTAGGTATGCGTTTCTAATGTAGAGCCAACTCAGTAATTTTTAAAATGTGGGTCAGTGAGTCATTAGAGTTTTCCACCGTAAAAAACTGTTCATATGATCTGCTGTATCAGAAAGTTCGGAAATCGCTGAATTAATAAAAAGTTTTTATATTTCGATCTTTATTGCTAAAACTTACGAGATAATTTCAACATTGCGTTACCTCTGCGCACAAATACTTCTCCGAAAATAAGTTGTAGTACAACTGTTTACAGTTTTCTGTATTGGATCAAGTCCTTCAGCCAGGAAATTATGTAAATGATATCAAGGGATTGAGCCAGTAGTTAATATAAGTAGCTATCTCTATCGTACCTCGACCGTTCCATATCAACTAGTCCTTAACACTACATTCAATGTGGACATTTATTTACTTTCGATTCACTGTTATTTACCAATTTTTTTTCAATGTGGACATTATGTACTTCCGACTCACTGTCAGTTTCCAAATTTTTTTCGGGGAAGTTGTGTTCTTCAGCGAGGAAGTTCAATGAAAAGATAATATTTACATAAAACAATTTTCAGAAGGTTAGAGAAACTGACCCCAAAGAGTAAAAGGAATCACAAGTTTCTAGATAGGATTTGGACTGTCAAAGATAACAGCGATCCGAAGAATTCACTGAACTGAAAGGCACGCTGTAGGATTACTGATGCACAAATACAAGACAGCTTCATGTAGACTAAACGTTTTTTCGTATTACTTGACCTTGTACTTTTAGGATTTCTAGAGATTAATGAAACGAAAAAATTTCTGGCTCTGTAGATGCTTTAATGTTATACGTACAAAAGGAATTTTTCTCAGTGAACTTTTTTCCGAATTTGGGGCTAACCGACCACCGTAACTCAGGGTTACGTAAGCCGTTCTCAGTCCCTAGTTTGAAGCCACTTGTTCAGGTTCCATGGGAAGAACGCACAGACGTACTTAGTCCGCGTCTTCAACTCCTTTTAGCTCGTAACGAACAGCTTGAAGCCAACGCCAATCTGTCACCACGGGGTCCAAACTTTTAATTCTGTCTTTCTACGAAACAATTTGTCGACGAAATGGGAACTCCCAATATTTTGCGATTTCTTTATTACAGAACTCATTTAAACTTCTAATCACCTGATTAAAATCAGACCATAAAAAATCTTATTAAAATTAAATCTGAAATAACTGGAAATTTCAAGCTCTTAGACTATACTGTATTTAAATTTTATTTCAGAGTAAACGAAATAGAGATTTAGTAGAAGACCTAATTGAAGTCTCTACTAGTAAATTATGCGATAATTTAACTAGAAATCTTTATCAAAGGATAGTCACTCTTTCCACGTTTATGAGTCACGGAGAAATTCTCATCGGCCGCCACCGGGAATCGAACCCAGGGTCTTCCAGTTACTCTGCGAATATGCTAAAACTGCACTAGAGCGGCCTCCAATTCTCCAGACTCACATACGACTTACTGCCAAACCACATGGCAGGTTGCTTCTTGGAGCCACGTACAATGCTGGGGATTTCACCAAAGATGGAAAGCAGCAACTGAACAAATAAATAGGAGGCGAATGAATAATACAGTTGACGTGGACTAGGAACATCAAAAAGAAGTTGACTGACTTATGAACGTGCAAAGAGCGACGACTTCTGTTTGATACTCCTAGTCCACGTCAATTGTGTGTATTAATTAGCATTCTTTAGAAAACTTAGTAGAAATACCGCTCTGAGTTTCACCAAAATTTATTCCGACGAGCCATCACATTATGACCACCTACCTAATAAGCTGTAGGAACCCCTTTAGCCAGCAAAACAGCGTCCACTCTGCGAGGCATCGATTCGATGTGACAATTGGTATCGTGGTGTATCTGGTACCATACTGTCAACAGCAGGTCTTCCAGTTCCCGTACATTTGAGTGTGATTTAGAGAGCTTTTTTTTCCAAGTCAAACCACAAATGTTAGATTGGGTTCATGTCAGGTGAATTTGGAGGCCAGGGTATTAAAGTTACCAGCATGTTCCTTGACTATTCTGGCAGTGTGGCATGGCGCATTATCCTGTTGGTAATGGCCATCACCAGCAGGGAACACAGTTTCCATGAATGGGTGAACTTGGTCCGTAACTATGTTCAAATCCCTGACAGCTGTCTGGCATTGTGCTGTTGGGATAACGGGGCGTAAATTGTCCCAAGAAAACAGCCCACATCATAACACCCCCGCAGCCGGCATGTTTCCTGCCAACAGTGCATCTATGTGCTATAGTCTCCATTTGTAATCAGCGTATCCACGCTCGGCAGTCTACGTGATACACCAGGACACTTCCATTCAACCATCCACGGTCCAATCTCAGTGATATTGGGCTAATTTCATGGGATGTTGGAGATGACTTGCAGTAATCACGAGGACCCGGCTGGATCTTCAGCTACGCAGGCCCATGCGCAGAAGGTTGCGAAAAACTGCTGTGACACATTGCAGTCACCAATGTTGCAGCTGCTGGTGATATACCACTCTGCGGTCACTGAACAATGCGCTACAATCTCCGCTCTCGTCTGGCATCCATGAGCTGCGGACGACACACGGCTGGACGAGGGTTCGTCGTTTGGTCATTTGTGCACTACCTTTGATACGGAGTCACTACAGCATCACATTAACAACCCACACGCCGCGCAGTTTCCTTGATCGTAGCTCCGCGGCGGCGTGCCATCACAATTTGTTCTTTATCAAAACTCAGATAAATCGGTAGGTTTTTCCATTCTCACGCCGAACACTAACCGAAAGCCGGTTCTCATGTTGTGCGTGTGTGGCTCTGAACTTCATCTGAGCTACCGTTTAAGTCTCCAGGCACGCTGAAATTCTCTAAACAGGGGTGGTCATAATGTAATGGCTCACAACTCTGCAAGAATATTTTATGAAACCCAACGACTAAACATAGAATGATCACTCACTTCAGGTTGTCAAGTATATTCTGGCTTTAGTTTAGAATCACATAAAACATGTAAATTCAGTGGGGATTCTAAAATATATTTGAATTTATTATGGGTGGCTTACAGTCCTGACTCTGCTGCGGCGTTTGACCGTCTCCCGGGACAGCTTGATGTCTTCGGTTAGCATCAATTAAGATTTGCAGGAAGTCATCACCCTCCTGTAATGGAAAAGTTGAATAATAGTTTAATACTACACTGAAATGTAATCATAAGGAAATAAATGTATACCAGTTGATTTCTTTGAAGCATTTACAAAATTTCAACAGATTCACATTTCAGCAACTTTGAGGTATAACCAACAGCGTGAGCAACTCAGTAGCCTGTAAGTAGTCGCCCGTCTATTTTAGCGCCACTGGTTTTAGGGAAGGGAGAGAGCCAGCGCCGTAAAACAAACATCCATGCCTCACTGGGATTTGAACCCAGACCCATCTCAGACGAATGATCAGAACCATTGTTTAGACAACTGCGCCACAGGGGCGGCTGAATTTGTGTATAAACCAAGATTTAAGGATCCAACTTGGAGAAATCGAAGCCTGAACATTTAAGACTTAGTTACTGGTTGTTAGGCTCACCAACTTTTGCTGTCGAGGTGGGCATATCATACGTAAGGGATAGTTCTTAGAACTATAGGATGCCACCCTTAAACCTAATTATGAAAAAGGTAGTCTGCTAAGAGATCAAAAACTTAACTTCGGAATGAAATTTCCGCATTTCCGATATATTCCTCTCAGTTTATAAAATTTCCCAAATTGTTAGTTTTAAATTGTTCTAGAAAATTAATTTAAAGATTTTCATAGTTGTTTTCCCATTGCGTTCTCTTTATGACATAATTGTTTCTAAACAATTATCTTATATGCACATACAAGTACCATCATGCAAATAATTTGAAATTGAAGTTAAATTTAAAATTTTTTTATTCAACAACCCTTCATTGAAGTACAGTAACTGGAACTATCGGTCTAGATTTTCATCAGTTCCCGGAAAACTCCAAATAAACGAATTTCAAATATATAGCTTTAAAGATAGACTTCCTGATTTAACAGTTACTTTCAACATGTAGAATTCTAGTTACTATACAGCGGTGCGTCTGATCTGAGGCAGCGGAGAGGAGGGGGGGGGGGGACTTTCCCAGTGCTCATTTGCGTGCTGGGGAAAAACATCACATGTCCCCGCACTTGTCCTTAATCAGAAATCTGAATACTTTCAATTTAAAATTACTTCCGTTAAAACGACGTATTGTTTTATTAACTATTTAGAACTCAGTTTCTAAGAAGTTTGACGCGAGTTAAACCAAGGCCATGACTGCCACGACAGATTACTTCCTTGTTTCAGTGATGTCACGCAGGAAACTAAGCTTCCGATTGGCTCCAAACGCAGTCGCGCATGACGTCATGGAAGACTCCGACGTATCAAGCTGTGAAGCAAGTGTTACATCACAGACTGAGGGATTTAATCTATTGGCATGGCCTTGCACTTTCTAGACCTTAGGTTCAGCTATTCTCGCTTATCTATTATGGTTTCTGAAATTATGAATTCTCTTGTCCAGTTTGCAAACGTTAGCTTTACGAACTACCAACCTTATTAAAAACAGTTATCCTGAAACAATAAAATTACTGTTTTGTAAAAAGCAGGAGTGTTTATTTTATCTTATATATATATAAAACACAAAATGTGTCTGAAGCAGCAAAAACTTTAACGCCGAACTGTGGCATCGTGAAATTTGCCTAGCTTATTAGTACTGGAATTTCAAAGTCAACGCAACTATTTTAAGATCTCTACATTGTTCCGTTCGCGAGTTATGAATTAATAAGCTAAACATTAAAGTCAGCGTCGTTTGTACGTCATAGTTATATTGGTCTAAATTTGAAAGCACGTGACTGCATTCACCGCCGCAGCACATCCACAGGTGTTTCTATTCTTTGAGAACTGTGCATAAAAAATGCAAAACCGAACTTTGCGAATTCTTAACGAAACGGGCTGAAATTTTTTACCAACACCATAAATTGGTAATAAGAGGAGTCCCTCAAAATTTCATCGAGATCCGGTCAAAACCTTTTAAAACAGGCATGGAATTTTCAATTCATCGGTAAGCAGAAATATATACGCAGAAACAAAGATACCTTTTTAACTTTATCAGAGAGATTCGCTCCTCAAAGACGTATGAAACTGAAAGCACGTGATGCATTTGATCGCAGATAACATTGTTAACGAATTTTATTCAGTCAGTTATAATGCTGTGTTTCCTGGACGCGTGTTAAATAATTCATAACACTTTTGGTCAGTTTGATTCCACAGATTCCATACATTCTGTACATTTCGTTGCTTTGGTCAAATATGTGACGGCAATGTACGGCCAAGTGCTGAAATAATCACACTATGAATAAATAATTTGATGACCGAATTTGTGAGATCAGCTTTTTTTTCTTGCAAGCATCAATTATTTTTCCGATTTTATCAGTGACATAAGGAAATATGAAATTTATAAGTCTAAATCCCGGACAAAGCTAGTTTCTTATAAAACCAGTCATTCTTTAAGAAAATGAAAGGAAAAGGTACCAGATTTTTTTTAACCTATAACGTAGGAATTACGGTTCTTTTAGAATTCATACCAATGTGGAGGTATTCAAATTAATACAATTTAACATCGCTTAAAACATTTTGTATTGAGAACCATAGAGATAAAATTCAAGGTGAACTTTAAATTTATGTATAATAGTTTTATTTTTAGTATGTCCAAATGACGTCATCACGTCCTGTTTTACAATACAGTAGTAACTTAATGATCTGACTAAAAATGCATACCTTGCCTCAGTTGTCCAAAAATAGCTCCGAAGCCACTGTTACAGTGTAACTAATTGGGTAAAGGAAAATTCGTTAAGGTTGTAAAATTACAAGTTACGCGTAGTTTTAAGGGCACAATGAATAGTAAGGAACTATACACTAACAGTACTAAAAATAGTTTAACTATACTAAGGATCCGAATTTCTTGGCGTAGAGTAGAAATCAGAATTTCCAAGCTTTCGCTAAACCAAATGGCTTTTTTAAGGAAGGTAGCTAACCACAAACTGGATTATAGAACACTTCAATTTGAAAGTGGTGACTTGACTAGACAATAAATTAATAGATGCAAATTTGATCATTCATACGAAGAAACTAGGTCACGTTTGTATGCACGTGGTACAGTGGTAGAAAACGCAGCATTATTTGAAGAACTGATTCTAAACGAGTGGCAATTCCAGTGAGACGCTATCATTGTAAGCCTTGTTGCTGGTTAAGATTTCCAAGGTTTCGCGAACAGCAGATTTGGGTGTGGAGTATGAAGTTAATTTCTTCACATCATTCCACATAGGATCAGCGGACTAACTTAACTTCTCTTGATAGGGAAGTGGTTATTTCTCAGTTTTTTTTGTAACGCTTTTACGGCCGTTGATTCTAATTCCAAACAGAACGTTTGTCCATTCCTATGTAGTACCGCCTGGAGTCGCCCGGATATTGTAGTAGGATGACATATCACCTGACGAGAAGACTTTTCAATATTTCTCTTGCACATTGTGTATAAAGATGCCGGAGACCTTATGCATACACGGAAGTTAATCCTCCTGAGCGCGTTTTTGAGTTTATAGGAAACATTTGGTATGTAGGGAATAGAGCCCAGGTAGCGAAGTTGCGGCATAGAAATATTAACAAGGCTGGTTCTGGCTTTTTCCGTAAAGTTATGCATCTGGTTCGACGTATATCCTGCCTCAGTGGCCGATTCGACGATGTTTAGTTTGGATTGTGTAGAACGAACTTCGGAGATTGTGATGGCTCTAATTCAGATACAAAGTCTTTTAATCAGGGCAAAATTAACTGCGGAGCATCAGGTTGGAAACTGAGTGTATTTTTTTAGATCTCCAACCGTAGGTTGAAGAAGCGTATATGCTCCAGCTTTGTCCGTCCTTCCGCACGATAACTGGCGTAAAAATGGTTAGATTTCGATGAAATTTTAGTATATGGTAGGGGACCACCTGCGGACGAACCCTATTGAAAATGGGGTCAAAGGACACGACGTAAGAGCGAGATACATTCCATTGCACTTATACAACATAACTTGCGTAAATATAGGTTAGATTTCAATGAAATTTTACAATGTGGTACGGGACCACCTGGAGACAAATCCTATTCAAAATCTGGGAATTGGGGGTCAAAGGTCAGGACATAAGAGCGGGATGCATTCCACTGCCTTTATGAGTCATAACGTGCGTAAAATGGTTCGATTTCGATGAAATTTCAGTATGTGGTAGGGGACCACCTGGGGACGAACCCTATTGAAAATGGACGATATGGAGTCAATGCTCAGGACATAGGAATTGCGATCCATTCCATCGCCCTTATCCCATATTATTAAGGTGGACGTCAAGTAATTTTGCTTCCTATACTTCCAATGGAAAAACTTTTGTACACATTTCCTTCACAATTAATGTGTTCCCAAGGATGAAAATTTGAACATTGATTAAAATAACTTCATATTATAACTTGGAATACTTAATATTTTCTAAAACCTAAATTATATTAAAATTCAATAACTTTTCCTTTGGTGGTGTTGAAACCAGAAAAAGAATGGCGCGACCTGTACTTTAATGACGTCAGTAGACAAACAAATGTTGGATTGCATAATTATGGTTATGTTTTAGAAAATATTACGTATTCCAAGTTATAAAATGAAGCTATTTTAATCGAAGTTCAAATTTTCATCCTTGGGAACGCATTAATTGGGAAGAAAAAGATGGCGCGACCTGTATTTTCATGACGTCAGCAGTCAAACAAATGTGCGGATCCTATAAAGTTTTATGACGTCACACTTTTGCTAGCAGATGGCCGCGATTCTCATGTGCCTCATTACGTCACGCGTTTTGTGCGTATGTTCGTCTGCACGATAATTCGCTTAAAAATAGTTAGATTTCGATGAAATTTTTGTATGTGGAAGGGAATCACCTGGGAAAGAACCCTATTGAAAGTGAACGAAATGGGGTCAAAGGTGAGGATATAGGAGCGGAATCCATTCCACTGTTCTTATGCGTCATAACTAACGTAAAAAAGGTTCAATTTCGACTAAATATTAGTATGTGGTAGGGGATCACCTGGGGAAAAACCCTATTGAAAATTGGCGAAATGAGGGTCAAAGGTCAGGACAGGAGGAGCGGAATCATTTCCATCGCCATTATGAGTCATAACTTACGTAAAAATGTTTCTATTTGGATTAAATGTTAGTATGTTGTAGGGGCCTGCCTGGGGACTAATCCTATTGAAAATGGGGGAAATGGGTCAAAGGTTAGGACACAGAAGCGGGATCTATTCCATAGCCCTTATGCATCATAACTTACGTAAATATGCTTCGATTGCGACAAAACTTTATCATGTTATTTCGGAGGTATACTGAACCAGTTCTGTTGAATATAATCGAAATGGGATAAAAGGTCAGGGCGTAGGATTGAGAGTTTATTCCACAGCCATTTTATGGCTTCTAGTATGTTGGAAAGCGTATCATAATCAATGCATTGCATGATTTTACTAACTTGTTTTATTATAGACTCCGTATAAAGGCGGTTCGAGTGGTGTGTGAAGGCATTCCGAAATGATCACCTAGTATGGGATTGTAAGCACGTGACAGCTACAGACGTTTTGTAACCCTTTTATGGCCATAGGCAAGAGGATCTTGAAGGCGCTGGCCTATGATCATTCGTCCGTAAGGGGTCCGGGTTCGTATCCCGGTGAGGCATGGATGTTGTGTTTGTCTTACGGCACTGGCTCTCTCCCTTCCCTGGAACCAGTGACCCTAAATTAGGGACGGGCGACTGCTTATAGCCCATTGAGTTGCTCACGGTGGTAGTTAAACCTCCAATCAAAAAAAAAAAAAAGAGGATCTTGTTTGAAACTAGTTTTTATTTTTCATGTGTTTCAGCGACAAACCGATGTAACAAAGATGTCCCGAAGACATTTGGGAGATTTTACCGAAGGCCAAATTATCGGAAAGTTCGAAGGCCAGATTGTGACCGATGTCGCTAGAGAGATTAAAGTAGCGCGGGTTTGGCCAGCGCTCGGGAGACAACCTTTGTCAGACACGTATGCTGTACACCAAAATTTTCAGGCCGCATCATCGGTCAGCTCGTCATTAGTGTTGTATATCACGCTGACTGGTCATCAGATAAGTGGGTAAAAAGGTTTGCAGATGAAAGCCGGTTTATTTCTCAGTGATTCCAAGCAGCAGTTGTTTCGGAGGGAAGCCGAGATTGAGTAATTCCAGGTTCTCTTCAACGGGACAATAAGAGTTGGACAGTGGCATTGAACTGTGATATTTTGCCACGATCTTCTGTCCCGTGGTGTTATTGACTCAGATTTCACTTTTATAGACTAACGCCCGCCCTCACCACACAACAGCTGTGAATGAAGTATCTGCTAGTAATGACATCCGTGGGATGGAGTAGCCACCCGCGCTTCTCTGACCAATTAAATCTACTACGCATTGAACACTCTAAGGATATTTGTTGCAGAGAATCCCCACAAGAAACCACTTCAGTCAGTTATTCATCAGGAGTATGACAATTTAACTCTAAAACGTTTTGTGCTAAGCATGATTCAGATATCAATCGTGAATAGTGGTGTAAGGTGGACATGCCCACTAGAGATGAGTTCGGGCTTTGTTTTCGAAGCCTGAATCCGTTCGAGCCCACTATGTTTCGGTCCGAGCCCGCTATTTCCAAGTGCTGATCCTTTTCTCCCTTTTATCAGTTTTTTTTTATTTATTTACGTGAAACAGGAAAGAGCATGGAATATGATGCTCAGAATTCACGCATCTCATTAGGAAGGATATAACCTTTAAATAAAAAATTATATTTGCTTCACAGAAAGTTTGCAGTGTCCAATAGCTTTTTTTCTTATTTAAGAAACTGCACCTTTGTGCATAGAGAAGACATTGTCTTCACGCATGTTTTGGCATGACGCAAGTCTGCTAGATTTTGAAGAACTTTTATATTTCAAGTTTCATTCGCATTTCTCTCACTTAACATAACCTAATTCTGTGTTGGCCTTGCAATCAATTGGAGAAAATGTTTCCATAGAGATTTTCCCCACTTCATATTTAACTGTCTTACAATCACCGGTAATTTACTTGTTTCCTATAACTTCAGGATACGGATCATTCATATTGTAATGCGCAAATTGTTACAGAATAACTCAACTTAAGGGATGAATGTTATGTGGAGGCGACAGTAACTGCTACTACAAAAGCAGTGTTTAATTTGTTTCTTTGCTGCCTTCTACAAGATATTTAATTTAGCAAGACCTGAAGTACTTGGGGGGGGGGGGACTTCCGTTCTCAGAGCAGAGATCCTAAGGTTGGTTTAACCCAGGCGGAACAAATTCGTCGAGGCAATAAATCTCCTGGCTATCCTACCGCTGGTTTTCAAGCGGATTTCCTTCGGGGAATTTACTTTGACTAACTCCCATGATACCCCAGAGCTATTTTTCACATCTTTATTAACCCCCCCCCCCCACGTACTAATTCACATTTTTTTTCTCTCTCCTGTGCATTAGGTTTCAATGACAAATTTATGACATAGCGCCCCCAATTACCATCTGTTTTATTGCTGATGAGGTAGTCTGATGTGTCCAAGGTAAACTTTCGCTGGCCACTAAACTAACATTCCTACTCTTAAGAAGCACTTAACTATCACACAATGACACATCAATTCCTTTCTCATGTAATCAGTATTCACTAATAGTGCAGGAAAAGACAATATTCTTTTTCCTTAAACTAAACAAAAAGGAAAAAATCGCTGTATTTTGACCGTAGCCCGCCAGAGAAGAAACTCTTCGTAGCCCGCCAGAGCCAGTCTCTGTTCCAGCTAGTATTATCTCTAATGTCCACTACTGAAGACTTTTCTAATCTATTTATGCAGTGCTGACGAGTCACTGGACAATTAAACCTGTAACTACCTTAATATTTTGTTCTGTTTCTATCTGTGACGTATTACTCACGATTTTACTGTTACAGTACTATCGCTTACAGCTAGAAAATCTTTCGAATTTTCAACTACGGAAAACATAAATGGCGCTTCCGAGGCGATCTCTAGATACACATGTTATGAAATTCCTAATTAGAATATTTGATTATTAATCTAAATCACAGTATCTGCTTTGAGTCACATGAAGAGAAAATTGAAACATTAAAAAACTTGTACCCCACCGTCTCATTACGGAGCCTGCTATTGATAATTCTCACAGCTGCATCTTTGAAGAAAGCGGTAGTACCCACGTCAAAGGGTTTAATTCGTAGAAGCTTTACGATAGAAGGACAAAATGCTGAAAAGGATAACTTCAATTAGATAACTGTTCAATATAAGAAAAATCCACAAGTCACTAACAAATACAAAAGATTAGTGCCTAAAAAACAAACGCGCTATTACTTTTCAAGGTTTCAAACAAAAATACATGGAAGTTTTTTTATATCTTCGCTTTTTTTTGTATGCCTTCCTTGTTCTATTTTTTGGGTTATATTTTTGGGGTGGTGGTGTATTAAATTAATACATTTGTTCCCTGTGAGTATGAACTTACTAGTAGCTGCCACCAGTCTATAATGACAGGGTCTGGACACCAGTGTGTTCACTTTCTACTCAACTCAGGCGTAGCGAAGTATCACGCATTGGTTGTACAGAGCTGACATCTTCAAAGACAATTTTAACCCTATATACATGACGCGACTGTTTATTAAAATTTACAATGATGGTTTAAAATGTAATCAACTGGAAATTTACTTAGTTAAGGTATTGAGCATGCACAGTTCCTTTTCAATATTCCAGTTCTTACGCAGCAGTGAGAATTCAGTCATAACAAAGACTGTCCACAGTCATGGGATACGAGTCATGATGCTACAATCTTGTTCGTCAGCAGAGGCATCGAGATGTACCAATTAAATGCCGCTCAGAGTAGTGACAATACCGGTACGGAAACACAGGGAGTGAACACACTTGCCAACTATCTACTTAGTTTAGATGTCTAGATCTCTGCCTAGTACTGGTAATTATCAGGTTTAACAACTAAACTCAGCTATAGTGAAAAACCTGTGCTGGCCACCCAACTGCAGCTGAGCGCCTAAACTTTTAGGTCTCCTGGTTCATCCCTAGAAGAAACCTGACCTTTTCAAGTGCTAGCTCCGAAGTCTCACCAAAATCTGCTTTGAGTCCCTTAACTTTCTCTCGGATCCTGGACAGTACACGACCAATCACAGGCTTGCATTCTGATCCCCTCAAGTCCTGGGCATCCTATGCTCTCCGCGTCCTGTCACCTTCCCACGACATAATTCAGATTCCCATTCTACTGTTATTGGTTTCTGAATTCCACGTTCCAAATTCTTAGAAAGTTGCAACCTCTCCCGGATTCTTGTGACCTTGTCACAAAAAATGGCTGCAGTTTCATCATCCCTTCTCTTTCACTCAATAACTGAGTCCCATTACTCGAGTTCAGAGTTTTCCCACTTTGTTTTTGGAATTCAGCAGTACCTGAAAGGAAAGTTCAGTCTATACCTGTAAAATTACTTTAAATACAAAATTCACCCGACACTTAAAATCTTTACTGAAATCCTAAAAACATAAGTATAGGTAAAAGAAAGATCTTTAGAGAGCACTATACTCTCAGACAAAATGTGATGTGTCCTGGTACATATACACAGCAATACACGCAAGGAGACTTAAACGACACTGACGTAAACTGAAAGATGATCCAATCAGGAGCATGCTCCACATGTCCACTAGTGCACTCCCCACAGAGTCTCCAAGCAAGCTGGGTGTTAACAGAAAATGGTGTATAGGAAAACTCACCATTAGTGAGATAACTGCAGTGTTGACTAGTTTGGAATAAATCCCTCAGTGGCTGTGGATCTTCGCATGGGTACACGTGCCATTACAACACCTAGCCCTATGAACGAAGATACATAAGCTTTCAGCTAAAAGCAATTAGGGTGTATCTTGATGGGTAGACGGGACACTACCCTGATCCCAGAGGGGGTGGTGGGTACCACCGAGGGTTAGTCTGGCCCATTAAGTGTTCTGAGCCTGCATTCTCACTACATATTTGTGTTCAGACAAGCGTGTCCAAAGAGACCGCTTGGTGGAACATGTGTATAGATTTGAAGGCGTGTCAGCGTCAACAGATTGCATGGGAATACAATTAACGCGATGCTGTTCGTGCTGTGCCACTGGATCTCAGTCTTACTTGATTAGCGAAAGAATGAAGTCTTTACTCCAATATCCAAGTCATGTTTGCAGATGTTCTTCAAAACCGCTACAGGTTTAGGATTAAAATACCACTGATTTTTCTTTCACTACTGGCTATTGTTTTCTCCTACAGTTTTCTAAATCACTGCACGTCACCACACAATTGATGACAAGCAGTCTTCTATTTGTACGGGCACAACTACAATATCAATGTATCAGTAAGCCAAACCTTGTTTTAAAAAACAGGAGTACATAAGTGCTCATCCATGCCATTTCTCCAGTTTCTTTGCTTCAGAGTTTAATGTGCATTTCCAATCTTCTACTTTTTTTTTTTTTTTTTTTTTTTTTTTGTTTGATTGGAGGTTTAACGACCACCGTGAGCAACTCAAATGGGCTATAAGCAGTCGCCCGTCCCTAATTTAGGGTCACTGGTTCCAGGGAAGGGAGAGAGCCAGTGCCGTAAGACAAACACAACATCCATGCCTGACCGGGATTCGAACCCGGACCCCTTACGGACGAATGATCAGAGGCCAACGCCTTAGACCACTGCGCCACCGGGGCGGCAATCTTCTACTTTTAAAGAACGACTGAAAAATGGCATTTCCATCGAGTAGTGTTCTATTTGCATCCTTTCTACACTGCTGGCCACCCAAAATGCAACACCAAGAAGGAAGCATCCAATTGGCCTGAAATTCGCAACATGCGTCGCCCGCGAGAGGACATGAAAACTATTAGCATTGCAAGGCATATGCAAATCATGTGCGCCCAGCACGCCACCGAGAAGCTCTAAAAGAAGGGTGCACAGAAGGCGGGGTGTAAGTACTGGAAGTGTGTTGTGGTGCCGGACCTGTGCGTGGGAAGCTTCCCGATACCTCGCAGAATACGGCAGTCATTCCAGCACGTTTCGGAGTTCGAGAGGACGAATAATGGCTTATCGCGACAGCGGTTTATCATACCGAGACATCGACGCCCGTGTGAGAAGACATCAAGCCACAGTGAGGCGAGTATGGATAAAGTTGGTGCTGGGACGGACGGATTGACGTGAGCGATTGCCGCAGCCGCGGCACACCACCAAACGAGAGGACCGACATGTTGTGCGGCGGGCAGTAACTGCTCGCACCGCCACATCACGAACCTTAGTGCAGGAATTAGGGTGTGTTGCGCAACAACCTGTGTCAGCACGTACTGTTCGACGTCATCTGCAGGAGCGGGGACTTGACGCACGGCGCCCATTGCTCCGATTACCATTGACGTTACACCACCGGCGAGTGCGGAGGCAGTGGGCAGTTGAACGCCGCACCTGGATTACGGAATGGCACGACATTGTCTTCTCCGACGAACCCCGCTTCTGCCTGCAACACCTCGATGATCGGATCCGCGTGTTGCGCAACCGCGGCAGGAGAATATGACGCCTGCATTATGCATTGTCATACTGGTCAGTCGCCTGGAGTTATGGTTTGAGGCGCAATTTGATGTGACACCCACACTCCTCTGGTACGCATCGCCGGTACACTGAGCAGCCACCGCTACGTCTCCAACGTTTTGGAGCCTGTAGTTCTTCCTTACCTGAAAGACATGCCAGCGGCCACGTCTCAACAGGACAATGCGCGCCCACACGTGGCACGCGTCGTGCAACAATTCTTCACGGCCCACCAGGTGTCACTGCTGCCGTGGCCCGCCTGTTCTCCCGATCTGTCGCCCATCGAACACGTCTGGTAGCTGATCGGCAACCGAGTGGCACGGCAAGCACCACCCGCGGCTACGCCTGATGGACTGTGGCAACGTGTGGAAGCAGCCTGGACCAACATACCCCAAGCCCACATCCAAAGCCTCTTTCGTTCGATGCCGCGGCGTGTAGCGGCAGTTATTGCCAGCCATGGGGGATACACAGATTATTGATGTCTGCGTGTTCCGCAAGTCGCACGGGCCTGTAAGCTCAATAGTTTCATTTTTGTATCTGTTATGTGTCCAATAAATCCGGACTTGCTATCTCGTGTCCTTGGTGTTGCATTTTGGGTGGCCAGCAGTGTAGTATCAGGTTCAAAACTGAACCCACCTATTGCGGATAAATGTTGCTCCAAATTTGCGTTCTACAAGAAAAAATTAGTTTGTTTCACAAAATTCCATTTAAGATTTTCTAAAAACTACATGGTACAGAAGTTCAATATTTCAGTCTAAACGTTATTTAATTTTGGTAAACCATGCAAGACATCACTTAAGTACACAAAAATCTTAGATTCATAAAGTCAGCCTAAAGGCATTTCACTCCAAATGATTCATATCGAGAAAAACAGCACTAGTGCTTCGGTGTCTAGCGCCTATTTTTTTTTTTTTTTTTTTTTTTTTTTTTTAACACTTCTCATGCGCTCATATGATCATGTTACATAAATATTTTAAAATTTAGTTGCTACAAAAGTTCAATGGACCAATTTATAAGGAACTATACACCAACTGTACTTGAAATAGTATAACTACACTAATGACCTGAATTTGTCGCGATTCTAAGTTCCAAGCTTTCGCACATCAACCAGATGGCTTTTTCAAGGAAGGTAGACAGCAAACTGAATACACTTCAATTTGAAGAAATTAATAGATCCAAATGAAATTTTTCATTCAAAGAAACGAGATTTGTTTGTTAGGCACGCTTTACCGTAAGGAGAAAAAGAATTTGAAGAATTAATTCAAAATGCGAGGAGACCTCTAGAGAGACACTAGCATTGCAAACATCGCGATTAGTTATGATCTCTAGGGTTTGGCGAACGGCAACAGATTTGGGTGCGAAGCAGGAAGCCAATTTCCTGCTATCATTCCAAATAGAAGCTTCAGACTTCTCTGGAGAGAGAAGATGTCATTTTTCAGTCATTTATATCTGTTATGTCCATTGGTTTCAATTCTAAACGAATGTTTGGTTATGTTGATGTATCACCTGCCGCCCGGATATTGTAGTGAGCTTGCATAAACACCAGGCTCATTGAGAAGAGGGCTTGGTAATATTTTCCTTAAGCATCATATATGAAGATGCTGGAGAATATTTAAGTTCGTAAGAAAGCATTTGGTATGTAGGGGAATATAGCCCTGGAAAGCACAGTTGCGGCATAGAAATATTAACACGTCTGGTTTTGTCGTTCACAAAGTTATGAATAATGGTTCGACGTATATCCGGCCTCGGTGGACAATTCGACGATGTCTTGGTGTTTTTTTTTTTTTATTAGAGGTTTAACGACCACCGTGAGCAACTCAATGGACTATAAGCAGTCGCCCGTCCCCAATTTAGGGTCACTGGTTCCAGGGAAGGGAGAAAGCCAGTGCCGTAAGACAAACACAACATCCATGCCTCACCGGGATTCGAACTCTGGACCCCTTTCGGACGAATGATCAGAGGCCATCGCTTAGACCACTGCGCCACCGGGACGGCTGTCTTAGTTTGAATTATCTAGAACGAACATTGGAGAAGACTGCGAAGGCTCTAATTCAAGAATGGAAGAAGGCCGTCTTGTAATCATCAGGGCTGAATTAAATGCGGAACGTGAGGCAATTTTCTCACCAAGACGTCGAGATAAGGTACGGTACTACTGTGTTAAAGCTCCATTGTAAAATTGATCGTAGGGTGTATATAATGGATTTTACCGAAGACAGCAGGAGTCTCCTGTCCGTGAGGCCATATGAAAGATACGTCGTCAGCATATCGCAGCCAGGTTGTAGGCCTTTGGGTGATGTTGGTGAAGGTACTTGTATATTGTTCAATAGGGGTGAAGTATTGCTTCGGTAAGAATGGCTGAAAGAGGACCTCATCGGAGCGCCATGTTTTTATACATTTGTACTTTTGAAACTGAATTTACTGGAAATTTCAGACAAGTACATTAATTTGAACACCTGCGATGAAAGTGATGAATTAGTGTTTAACGTTCTGATTTCTTCTGGCACAGGGGCCGCTGTGTAAAGGAAACCCACGAAGAAACTGCCGATATTGTGTTAAACAATGAGTTGCTTACAGGCAGTTTCGACGCGGTTTTCCTTTACCCATCTGTCCCCGTGCCGGACCAACATGAAGCCTTGTTTTCGTCGAAGTAATTACAGTTGCATCAATACATTTGTTTAGTCAAGTCACCATGTTCAAACTGTGGAAGTTTTCTATTATTCAGTTTGCTGTGTACTTTCCTTGAAAAAGACATCTAGTTGATGTGCAAACGCTTGGAAACTGATTTCTGTTCTACGCCAAGAAATCCTGATTACTGCAGTTACCGTTTTAATGGACTGGTGTATATCATCGTATTTTGTTCATCTTCCTGTGTACACATCACATCATTGTGCGAGTATATGTACTACACATCTATAGATCTTTAATAGCATCTTTCCAGTAAGATAGACCACAATGAAGACTACTGAATATGAACATAGGAATTTTTATAATAATTCGAACTGGTAAACTGATGCATTAGAACACGTTGAAGATCCATTATAGAGTTAGTCTTAAGTCCTGAATTTTATTTTATCAGAAAACGATAAATCACGAACGATAGCTCTAATCATTTACAATAATCAACATCTGGATACTTCGAATTGTATATATACTATACATATTATCAATAGTATTCGGACTCAACATTTTGGGAAAATGGCTTTGTCGCAATTAGTTCACCTTTTGCTCGACTGATGGAGACTCGTGGAGACATACCATCAACCAATTTCTGGGAGGACTCTACAGCAACGGCTAGTCATTCGTTCTGCAAATCCGCTGCCAGGGTAAATAGCGAAGATTGTCGTTGTGGTAGATTTCTTATCAGTTGCTGTAGTTCATCCCAGACGTGCTGCATGGGATTAAGGTCAAAACTGAACTGGTCAGTCTAACAATTCTACCTCATTTCAGAGAAACTAGTACTGCACACACGTCGTTAATGTGGCAGGCAGCTCTATCGTTTTGGAAGAGAACTCATTTCCACGAAACTGCCATATTGTAGGTAGAACAGAATTATTTAGAACGACGTGATACACTTTAGATTTCATGGTATGTGATATAACAAGCAGAGTCCCATCCACTAGAAACATTCTTACCACGATGGAGCTGCTGCTGAACTTTATTGAAAGAACAGTCTGAAAAAAATTACTCGCCGGGCGGTCACCAAATATTGAAAGAACACAGTCCGATGAAACTTACTCGCCGGGCGGTCACCGAATATTGAAAGAACACAGTCCGATGAAACTTACTCGCCGGGCGGTCACCGAATATTGAAAGAACACAGTCCGATGAAACTTACTCGCCGGGCGGTCTCTAAATATTGAAAGAACACAGTCCGACGAAACTTACTCGCAGGGCGGTCTCCAAATATTGAAAGAACACAGTCAGACGAAAATTACTCGCCGGGCGGTCTCCAAATATTGAAAGAACACAGTTCGACGGAAAATTTTCGCCGGGCAGTCTCCAAATATTGAAAGAACACAGTCCGATGAAAACTGTTCGCCGGGCGGTCTCCAAATATTGAAATTACACAGTCCGATGGAAATTGTTCGCCGGGTGGTCTCTAAATCCAAACACGCCCATTAGATTTGAACAATAAAAGGAGTCACTTATCCCAAAGAACATATTTCCAATCCTCCAACGACGTGAGAAAACTCCAAACTGCGGTTCGTATTGAAAGTAGTGATGAGAGGCTTGAGTTTCGCTGCTGTACTGTAAGAGCCCCACAACGTGCAACTCCGCGGATAGTTATGGGTACTAATACTAACCAAACCATTAAAAGCATTTCCTGCTCAAGCAGCGATGTTTACTGCAGAGGAAGACTTTTCTTACCCCATGGACCTCCTTGTCACGTTCCGTCAGTCTGTGGCCTCCCTGGGAGATTTTTTTGCTGCAGTTTCAGTCCTGCTTCCATCTCTTCACAAGATCCCTTACGGTCTATTTTGGTATGTTTAGTTGCAATGCTGTGTATAGGAACGTTACTGAAATTATATCCTATGAACAGACTTAGCTGGAACTGGGGAAGTTCACGTCCACGTTGCATATCAATCTTAATATTACCGATAACACGCAAAAACATAATTTTGCACTTCCCATTCTCACCACACTTTCCTGCGCAACCGTTATTAGCACTTGCGTTAGTATTTGGTATGTGGGGGAACATTTCATAATATAATTTACACTTACGTGTGTGTTTATGTTAACAAAGTTTTAAACTACTTTAAAAAATTAGTTTCCTCAGCACGGGTTAGATTCATATTTCTTATACAAAGTTTCCTGCGCAAATTTAGTCTTACAGTATTCAAAGTGGTTTAAGTATAGAGGTAACTTCGATTTCCGAATTCAATCTCTTTATCGACCTCTAGGAGAAATTACTCACAGTGAGTTCCCGCGGTGGGACTGATGTTGAAATGTGCTTTTCGTAAAAATAATGTACTAAAATACTACAAATTGTATTTTTGTTTCCTTGAATCCATACGAAGCAACCGTGTACACGAGGAATGCCCCCCCCCCCTTACAAAAAGGGGCAGTGTTCCTGGGGTCAACCCAAATCTTTTTCTAGTCCTCCTGGTATACGAATTTAATATTTTGCACCACGTAAGGAAAGTTAGACTATTTTGAAGTATGATTCCGCATTGATTGGCTTTACTGGTGCAATGTGTCCCAGTGGGACAAAGAGCTAAGAGAAATAAATTTAAGTATTACCAAAAACATTAAACCAGTTGTCAGTGTGGAGACACTGCACTAGGCATCATATCAATTGACAAAATAAATGGTAAAGACAAACACAGAAAGTTCAATGTGATACTCACTGATTAATAATATTCTCCACGGAAAATTTACTTGGAAGATTGATCGTGCTTTCGAAATATATTCCTTTCTTTCGTCGGGTGAATCTATATTCGTGGAAAAGCCGACACGAAGAACCGCGTCTATGGTGAATCCTTCAAATTCCCTAGAGATTGTTAACAGTATTTGTTATTTGGATTCTCCGACGTAAGTGTTAGAGTAAAAACAATTTTAGTTAAAATTTACTGCGCGAACAGATCTTATACAATACAATTACAAACGTACAACTGATTTTGATAATACGCATATCAAACAAAGTTCTGATTCAAGTCCGAGCTGGTTTGTTGGCGTTTTCTGGCACTAGGATCAATGAGCGCAAAGTCAAATGATCAAAATAATAACACTAATAGTAAAACAATATCAAAACAGCACTGTGAATGCCCGATAAAAAATAACACATACAGCAGGAAAAACACCGGTACTATAAATCTAATGATTTATAATAGTAACAAGAAACATTAAAAATGGCAAAACAAAATAAGGGTGTAAATGACTGAAGAAACAAAAACTGAAAACATCTGAACGAAGAAATAACTGCTATTTCTAGATTGTAGTTAGAGAACATACTGAACGACTCAATTTTTGCCAAACTTACAAAGTTTGTTTTGAGGTCTGACACTAGGTAGAACACATTCACAGCTCTTTCTAGAGAAGAGAGTTAAGTCTGCTGTTTCTGTCTGGGACAAATAATTTAAATCAACCAGAAGCAACAAATTTCCGAGAAACTGGGAAAAACTAGTGAGTCGTGCAAAGATAGGGTCTCCTTGGATTTGCCAAAGATTAGGATCCAATTTAATTACATAATGTTTTCCTTCCAAATCTGCACGGGCGCACACTTCTGGCGATTTCAAATTCAGAGCACGCTCTGTATTTTATCATTTAGTTTATCATACTCATATTTGAGTTGTAACATAGTATTCAGTATGTTCTACGATATTAGCCTGGAAAAAGCCATCTGTTTAGTTAAATCTCGGCAAAAACTGATTTAATTCCTTTCGCCAATAAACTGAGAGTTACTTTTGTTTTATACAAAGTATTTGTGAAGGACAATCAAAACACTTTCTGGCAAAGCAACTCAACTGGTACTTCAGGTATGACAAGTATCCACAGAGAAATTTAAGTAAAACATTCATGAAAGCGTTCAGCAATAAACTGCCAAAAAAAAAAAATAGCACTACCAGGAAGTCGTTCCATCCTGATTAACGTTGCATGCAAGTACCTCTAGGCCGAATATGCAAATGCTTAAACATAACGACCAATGACTAAATAGGAAAGTGTATATCAAGAGCAAAGCTCGCACGCAGGAAAGATTGTGAAAGCAGATTGCGCTTGCATTTACCTCCACGGATGTTTCAGGATGCCTCGACGTCGGGTCTGGACACAATACCAACCTTCAAATAGTAACACTGTACTAGTGATCCGTTTTATTGGCGTAGGAAATAAACACATAAGCGTTTCCAAGCTTTCACATATCAACCAGATGGATTTTCAAGGAAGTTAGACAGAAACTGCAAACTGAAAAATAGAACGCTTAACAATTTGAACGCGGGAACTTGACAATAAATAGATGCGACGTTACATTCATTAAAGATACGAGGCATCACGTTGGTTGCACGCGGGATCCTGGCAGAGAAAAGTAACGCCTTTTCTCTACCAGGATCCCGCGTGCAACTACCACTGGAACCCGAGTTTCAAGGGTTACTGTTTTCAGAAGGCTTCATAAGAGAGGGCTTTTTGCCAGAAGACCCGCTGTTTGAGTCTCGCTCTCTTCAACATACAAGAGAGCGCGTTTAGCATGGAGCAGACAACATTAGCCTTGGATCAGACTTCAGTGGGGTAACATTCTCTTCACAGCCTAGCCGCGATTCAGCCTGGACACTGATTCTCAACGTATCTTCATCTGGAGAGAACCTAGGATCAGATAACTTTCCTCCAACATCCGAGAAAAGGACCGCTATGGCAGCGGAGGTGTCATGGTCTGGGCAGGCATCATGTTGGACGGCCGCATACCTCTCCATGTGTTTTGACAGAGGCTTCCTGACTGCTGAAAAATATAGGGATGAGATCTTACAGCCCTATGGTAGACTTTTCAGGAGCGCAGTTGGCCCTCTGTTCCTTTTTATGGACGAAAACCCTCGTCCATATAGGGCTCACCTGGTCGACCATTATCTTGAAAGTGAGGATATTCGCCGGATGGGTTGGCCAGCCAGATCGCCAGACCTAAACCCTACCGAACATGTTTGAGACTCTTGGGAGAGCAATTGCAGCTCGCCATCCCCCTCGGAGAACCATCCAGGAGCTGAAAACTGCGTTGCTGCAGGAGTGGGACAGACTGCCACATGGACTCAAACTGCCTCGCTTCCAATATGACGTCACGCTGTGACAGGGGACCATACCCCCATATTAGTCATTTTATGTTCAATCTTGCAACGTGGATTTTGGACATTCCTGTGCTGATTAGCCTTACTGACGATCATGAGTGCGTACCATAACTGTTGTATGGTATATTTTCTCTTATATAACTGAATCCATACTAAATTTCATTAAAATGTTCCTATTAGTTTTTCAAAAATTCGACAAAGTGTGCAAGTTCTCTTAATTTTGAAGATAAATGTATATGCAGCGTTTAGTTTTTCATCCTCTACACCTCTCCACGTTCCTGAATATTTCGAGAAGTATTTACTATTTTTTCCATTCTAAATTATGAACATGTCTGAACAACGTAACTATCCTAAATAAACGCATTGCTTTTAAAGCAATACACATTTTCCACCTGTGTACATTCACGGAGGTAGGCGAATTGAAATAGTACGTTTTGATCAATAAATTGACATTTAACCGTAGGGCAAAGGGTTAAACAACAACTCCCGTCTAGGTGGACAGGAGGAAGTTATACACCAGTCGTCTGAGGTAGAGTGCATAATCAGGCATGGGTGGTAAGTTTTACTTACGGCACTGGCTGGCTCTGTGCCGTCCCTGGAACCACTAGTAGACATTAAAAAATTTTGCTTTCCTATCATGGGTGAAATAAGGTGTAATTGCGGAGTCATTAATTGAAATGTGACTAAAAACTATATACAGTTGGTGTATGAACATTTGCTTCGTTTCCAGATACATATATACAATGCAAGATGTACACATTACATTGTCATGTATTACAGCATTTATGTGTCTTGTTAGCTATGGATTTAGTGTTACAAGGTATAAATACTATATTCATATATCACTGCATATGAGACTTCAAAAGAAAAAAGAAATAAACAATATCAACACGAATGTAAATGTACACACTTATACCCGGACAACTTCATTTTTCTCTCCTTTGCGTCGTGATGTCATGAAAAACCAGCAGTAATCACTCCCCGTTCAAGGATTCCTTCTGCTCTGATACCTCTTCCATGATTTAGATACCTTGGAACCTTTCTTTGTTCATCGCTTACTGCTCCTAGCTAGTCAGAAAGGTCCAGATGCGAATAGAGGAAGTGTATTTCTAAGGACGTCCGGTACCCAAGGTTTTTAGTTATTGAGAAAGTTGTGAATTTGCTGTTTGTATTCGCTCTTTGATTAACTATACATCCCTTGACCACAGATGCGAAAGATTGCCATGCGGCCATCTCAGTGATGTTTAGCTTTTTTGTAAAAACAGAATCACGCAGTTTCCGTACCTGAAGACCAGCTAAGATTCCTTCGAGCTTTTTATTTTTTATCACTTAATTGCAGAAATGATTCCTTTAAGTGCAAGAAACCTGGACCAGAGTTGTCCATAGAGTTCAAAGATCTTCATTAGCCCCAGTTTGATATCAACTGGTGGAAGCAGCACAGAGGGATTGACTAGGGTCTTATGACGAACGTTGCTCTCAATGAATGAAAACATTTCGTTTAGGCCAGTCTGTCAGTCCGTACTGTTCTGCTGTGGTCCTGCTATTCCACATACAAATAAAAATGCAGTGAAGCCACTTAGAAGCCCGAGCAAGAGATCACCTCATGTTAACCACCTAAACTGGTCATTTATTCAGATCACCTCATGTTGACCGCCTAAACTGGTCATTTTATTGCAGTGAGAATTTTGTCAATGCTTTCTACGTAGTCTTTATTGCTACAGCATGTTAATGGAATAGTGGGCTTCTGATTTCCGTAGGGCAAAAGCATAGACTTTTAACTAACCTTGGATGAGTCGATAAATAGACGCCATTCTTTAGGATCGTGAGATATTCCCAATTCTGTCATTAACCCAAGAATATCAGAATACATCCAATTCTGCATTTCACAGAAAGAATAGACCCAAATTTATTTCTGAACATGATTAACTTCCTCCTGTCCACCTAGACGGGAGTTTGTTTAACTGGTCATTTTACTGCAGGGAGAATTTTGTAAATACTTTCTACGTGGTCTTTATTGCTACAGCATGTTAATGGAATAGAGGGCTTCTGCTTTCTGAAGGGCAAAAGCTCAGCCTTTTAACTAACCTTGGATGAGTCAATAACTAGACGCTATTCTTTAGAATAGTGAGATATTCCCAATTCTGACATTAACCCAGGAATATCAGAACACATCCAATTCTGCATTTCACAGAAAGAAGACCCAAATTTCTATTTCTGAACACATGTGTACTCTTCGCTAGCAGGTTCAACTTCTGCGGTCGGGAACCTAAAAGTTCAGCTTATTTGGAAACTTCCAGGTCTCGAACGAGATTCATTTCATTTTGCTCAATCAAGTGGGGGCTTGTCAAAGTATTTAAGAGTGTATGTAGGATCCGGATCTTCATGTGAGTCCATTTATTCATTGGATGAAACATTCTCTTCGCAGTTCAATGAAGGTTGATATTAGAAGATCTTGTCATGCGGAAGAGGCCTTAAAGGCTGAATGCAAATTTGGATACTATATTGTTATTTTTCGAAAAGCTACTCACTTTGATTAAACAAAAATAACCATCTGCCACGTGATCAGTTTGCTCACGCCAAATCATCAGAACGGCGAAAGGCAGATTGCAGCTTATATTTTAACCATTCACTCAGGCCAACAAAGCAGGAAATGCAGCAGACAGAGCCCACGATTTACTTATACCTCCAACATGACAGCAGAAGTAAAAGGTTTTCCTCACGGTATCTCCGATTTTATAATTTGCTGTCCGCACATAGCAAAACTCATCCGGATCATTTACACATCCGCGACGATCCCTTTTCTCCATTTCGCCAACTTTGGCTCATAAACGCGCTGTTTTTTTACATTGAAGGAGAAACATTTTCTGCAACGGCGGTTGGGTTGCTGTTACATATTTTTTACCTGTGTTGCCACAAAACATATCTGTGGCAAAATATGATCAAAATATTTTCTTTTACATGCCTACAACCGCTAATAGGTAACAATACGCAGTTAATGCTCCATACCAAAAACGTGACGTGGTCATTTTTTGAAGGTCAGATCTGAAAGCAGCAACAAAACATTAGTACATTCGTTCGTGTTACGAAAATCGTTTAGACTGGTGAAATTAAACTGCTGACTACTGAAAGCCAAAGATGTTTCTCATAAGTAAATTCTAAACGCCAAAAGAATATTTCGTCTCACCAGTTATTTCCTATACCAATACGCTGAAGTTTTAAGCGTTTACAGATAGCTGGGGATCTTTGTTCAAGACCAAAATAAGATTCCTTTCTGTTACGAAAATTTTCACCTAAATGGATTTCCACGTGTTTCAGTTAAGTCGCGGTGGGGGTACCAGGACAGTGTACTACTTTTTGCTCTGCATTTTTCTATAAGTCGCTTACTCACAAAGTTGAACCACTGTTTTTTATTTAAATTAGATATACCGTACAGCCGATCAACAAGACATGCAATTTTGTATTTGTTTTTCATAGAAACAAGCTATAATATTTAAGATACTAATACTTGCCTTTTCACATCAACAGCATTCCCCTGTAAAGCCAAGTTTTCTATGCGACCAATAAGACTGTCAACCAAATCAAGAGTGGCTTCCGGCATCTGAAAAATATTAATTGAAATAGTGTCTGGTATTTGAAATATTGTAGAAATACGTATCTACACTGAAATAGTTGGTTCACTAATGTTTACTGAATCAAGAACTTTGAAAGGCCAAAGAGTGCTAAGTTTTAAAAATTTAGCAAAGTGAGTTGAAACGAAAGGTGTAAAAAGGCCAATAAAAAAACTCGTTTCACAACACAGGTACAAGAAATCGCATGATTTAACAAAACCAATATTGAAAGTAATCAAGATTAACTAGCCCCGGTTCATAAGATTTTAAATTCCCACGTGGAATTTCTTTGTTCGCGCCATTTTGGGGCAGAATTGAACTTATGTTTACGATCTTTGCTGCCTGACTCACTCACTCTATTTGGTGACTCACGATAGGCTTAATGGTTATGTATTTTAAGTGCAGTGTACCCGCTTTGTTTGACGATGGGATGATCTTAAAGGCACTTTAACGAATGAAGAAACAACTTAAGGGTGTGGCAAGTAGCCTCACAAATCCGATAACGGAGTTTTCCGGAAGTTCTAAGAGAACAGACACTTACAGTGGTAGTGGAACTGAGGGAGTCTGTACGCTAGTTTTGGAAAAGCTGTCGGGTCTGGGAGTTAACTGAGAAGACTTGTTTTCCGGAGAGCGATTGATATCGGGTCGGCGGTAGCAGTTATGTAGGTTCACGGGGAAACACGAAATTCGGGTTTAGTGTTGCTAGCACGGAAGGAACAAAGTCAAAGCATTCCGTTAAATATCCCTAGAGAAGTTCCAAGCCCATCGTTATATCGGAATAAACGGCTATTCTTTGTTAGAGCTTAAAAATTGCCTGTATTATGTTTTTCTTCGAGTGCGCGATTATGCTTTGGGAAACGAACCAAAACTAAGTCCTGTGACGGCTCTCGCTGGATCGTGGCAATCTTGAGAATGAGCTAGAAAGGACCGACGGTAGTTACAGTAACAATGAACTAATAAACCAACAAGAAAGACGACACCGAATTTTCGGGTGAAATAAACACGTCTTTTCAATCCGTTCTGACGCAAATTAAATTTATCAAAGCTACTCAAAGTCAATGGAATCGGTATGGAAAACAATTGTATCTGACGGAAGAAGTTTTTCAATCTGGTTTTTAATCCCTCAGATATTGCTGTAAACGGAATATTGAACTTACGAACTCTTAGAAACAGAGATATCGACAAAAATAAGATGTGACTTTACGTCCCATGGTGGGAAAACCATTCATTATTTTAGGAAGAAAGTATTCTCAAAAGGTTTTTCCATATGAGCGGTATCGGTCCAAGAAAAAAAATCAGTCGAGTTTTCAGGAGCCCACCACGGGGCATAACACTTACGCCCCGTGGTTGCCAAACGATTCTTTACCAAAGACTCGAAATTATGTGAAACATTTTTTCGATCAGGTCTTGTACGCGATAGAGGAAGAATTTTTCAAATCTGTTTTAGAAGCAGAGGTATAAAGGGAAACACAATTTACCCCTATACCCGCCAGCGGAAAGTCTATTAATTACTTGAAAATTTTGAAATTATATGAAAAACATGTACACTGAAAACACTATCCAACAAAGAATTTTTTTAAATTGGACTCCTAGAAGTAGAGATATTCGCAAAAATTAAGATACATCTACGCCCCCTGGCGGAGAAACTGGAATATTTTAAGAAAGTGTTCCGAAAAGGTTTATCGATATAAGTGGCATCAGTCCACGAAATAATTTTTTCAATAGATATTTTAGAAGCTCAAATTTTATGGCAAATACATCAGAAGCAAAAATTAACGCTTACGCCCCCTGGTGGCCAAAGTATGCTTTACCAAAAATTAGAAATTATATGCAAAAGATTTTTCATCAGGAGGTGTATCCGCTGAAGAAAACATTTTTCAAATCTGAGTTTTAGAAGAAAAGTTATCAGGAAAATACTTAGTTTTACGCCCCTAGCGGGAAATCTATGCGTAATTTAAAAATGTAATTATATCTAAAATATTCTTGGACATAAATAGAATCTAAATATAAAAGATTTTTTTCAATCTGATGTTTAGAAGCAAATATGTGGACTAAAATGCATTTTTGAATTAGACATCTGCGTTTACGTCCTCTAGCGGCGAAATTGCAAGTCGTAAAAAAAAACCGAAATGAAGGATCATTCGCATATTTCAAGCTTCGCAATGCAAAAAGTTTTCAAATCGGACTAATAGTTGCAGAGATTTTGTGGGTACAGACGGACGGACAAACCGATAACATTAGCAAGATCTTTTCTTATAAAAAACGTGCTAAAAAGGTTTAACTGGCAGATGAAGCAAAAACTAAAATGAATAACTGGTACAACGAAGAAATATCAAATACTGATCTTTAAAAGGCGATTCAGGGTCACCGAGTTGTCAGGAAGTGTGTAAAAAAATAACCAGCACCTTTACGAACAAAACTCCGACACGAACATAAAATATGAACAATGGCTAAAGGTACATTACATGTCCTACACATATGGGCAGTTTTGCCACACAGCGAACAGCGGTGAGTGAAATAGCAATGCCCAATGCGGAAGTGCTAGTACAACCTCCTCCCTACGGTTCCGGTGACAATAATTCCATACCCCACGTACTCGTTTGATACCATGCAGTTTATTGTCCACCTGTTGGTTCAATAGATTTTGCCATGTTTCCTTGATATAAGCACGGACAAGAAAACTTAAGTGATTGAAACAAGCGCAACGGTGGGGGCGACCAAAGCTGAAACAGATCAAATAGCCGGATTAGGACAGTAGTTTTCCACGATTCTAACATGGTCAGGAATCCAGCAGAATTTGAAAAGGATGGTAAAAAATACCGGCAGGAGACAGACTGCAGAATCCTCAAAGGGCTTATATTTTTAACAGCACGACGATGAGTGCACGATTATAGGCGACAAATGGCGGTATAAACAGCATGCATCTCCGGCGGAAACACCGTGGCCTCAGTTGGGATTCGCTCTACAGAAACATGATAAACACACAGGTGGTTGCGGATCCTAGAATTCCGATTTTAGAACAGTCAATGAAAATGGGAGTTGATTCAGAATTGAAGTAACGGTGCTCAGCGAAGACCTGCTGGTATACTGACATAGGGGTTGAAAATTTTATCCTGTACAGAGAAACTGGAATCAGCCATGACACCAAGAGGATCTCATGAAGGATCCTCAAAGCCCCTGGGTTCTCCAATCAGTGACAAGTCTAGCCCTGCACCCCGAACTACGCCCGACATTAGTCTGAATGTTCGAGCGCCGGTTCTCAAACGAGTATGCTGGAGATTAAAATCTGCATTGTATAACATGTTCTGGAAGAAACAAAAATCGGAAGAGACAGGTGCAAACTGCTTAATTCAAGCGATGGTTCTTCAGCGTCAGCATAACATAGGAAGTTTGACGTGCGAAGTGCTCCCCTACAAAGAGTGATGAATTAAGCCCAAAAGCTGGAGAATAGAACGACGCGAAGAGCCACACTACAGAAATTTAATCCAGTTTGTACCGTCAAGGAAATGTAAATATAGAATAAAAACATCCTTCTGAACCCACAAGACTGCCGAAAGGATCTTAATATTAGACATGACCCTCAAAAATCTTTAGTCGTCGAACGTGTGCACAAACCTTAAAGAGCACGGCCAACGTTCAGAAGAAACTTGGTCTCAAAATTGATGTGGTTGTAGGTCCTCAAAACAGTTCTCGCTCAAGATTGCGGCCACGCCTCTAGCAAAAATGGGCACACGCTGTCTTGGCTGGAGATTGAATGAAACATTGCTGTTCGCTACGTTAACAACGCAGTTAATCGGCGACAACTGCCTTTCATGAAATGCATGCTTGATGACAAACTCTGGCCGAAACCGCAGGAGATGTTTAAGACAATACGAAGGATGAACACTTATAAAGTGCAACCTTAAAGAACACTGGTCTTTGAGTTTTGCCGAGAGCGTCGTACACAGGCACACCTAGAAAATTTTATTACGAAGAAAATTTCCAATGAAGGTAACATTTCCTCGCAACCCACATTCTTGGAGGTAACTGGTAGTACCGTTCCGCCATGCACGATCATCTGCTTTATGTAAAAAAAGCAGGTGCTGCTTGCACACTCGCACAGATGTCTTAAGGCTCAGATCTGAACGATACCGCCAAAAGCGGCTTTGCGATGATGAAAAACAGTTTGAATTAACCATGCCTACAAGAACTTCGCAGGCAGCCAATCAGGCAGATAGGACGATAAAAAGATCTACGGTTTTTCTCCAGGCTTGAGAAAAAGGTAGAACAAAAGCTTTTCGTCAAGAGGACGAAAAGCTATATTCCATATAAATGAGGTTGGATAACAGAACATTCTTAAAAAGACTACTGCGACATAATGGAGCATGGCATGGTGAATGCCATTAAGCCCGTCAGATGCGATGCCGGACCGATGCAGAGCCACCCTCAATTGAACCATACTAAAAGAGGAGTTATACTAGTTGTTTGGAAAGAGCGCAAATGAGATTTAGTTTAGAGTTCCATTATGACTACTCGCTGAAGGGAGCTAAAATAGGCCAGATTACTCAAAACAGCGGCAAACGCTTCACCCAAACAATTTCCTTTATTCGAAATCAGCTTATATGTGCAGAAGTTACTTTCGAGAACTTAAATCTCATTCGAACTGTAGTTTCCTCGAATCTCACTTACCTTTTTCCTCAATTTTCGAGCTGACACATGAACTAAGCGCGAAATAGCATACTAAATTCTAAGATTCCCTCCTGATTCGTCGACGAACCGAACGAGCGTAGGATTTTGCTAGTTTCAATGCAACGAGATTAGCATCGATTGGATGATACCAAGGTTTGGGATTTCTGGAGAGCTTCGTTAAAGGCTTTGGAATTTAAAGATTAGTTGCCCGTGTAATGCACGTTATGACATCTGTAACGGTCTCATCGATCGGTTCCTGGGTCACTATGGCAGAAGATTACTCCGAACAACTTCCCATCTGGCGCCATCGAGGAATGCAAGAGGCAGAAGACTGCAAATTCACGTTATGAAGAACAAAATAGTCGCTGCCATGTACTTCGTTACACAGTCAGCACATACAGATAGTGACCCCAAAGTTAAATATGTCGCACTGAAACTTCTTGTTGGCCCGGGGAAATAATTTTGACCACCCGTGTTAAGAAGGCCCTTAGAGATAGACTGTAGAAGCACTATCTACGACCTCTTGTAACCGACACTTCCCCAAAAAGGTTTATGAGCGTTGAAGTCACCCATGAGAACAGAAGGGACGCAGCTGATAGACAAGACTCGAGGACGTTGACGTCCTCATCCGGTAGCAGATAGATACTGCAAACAGTAAGGAGCACAGGCACGAAAATACGAACCCGCCACAACTTGCAAAGTGGTTGAGAACGTAACGGGACAGACAACAGAGGAACCAGGATCGCAACCATGAAAAAATGAAAGCAGAGGAACAGTATTTGCAAACATGGAAGTATTTATAACCCAGCAAAAACACAAGTGCTGGGAAACTGCTGGCCACCAGCTGGCAGTGCTGGGTCACTGCTGAAATCTGCCGCTCACGGCCCGGTAGTGGTCCGTTGGTAGCAGCGCCATCAGTTGGCGAGCCATTGATGGTCTGCAGCATCGCCGTGAATTGCGGGCCTCCAAGCAAGTGCCACTAGTGGCCCGTTGCTGGCTACCAATACAACCCCCCAACAGCAGGTGGAAGCAACGGGATGCGCATGCGCAGAAGCAACACTTGCTGTGTGTCTCATGGTACCAGTTCGTTGAAGACGACGCTATCGCCATTGTGTTATTTTAGTGGATGTTAAGAAAAAATCCATATGTGGAGAGGCGAATTAATTTCCTAATGAAATTTTACGTCGACGAAGATACCAGATTAAGCCGTGAAATACTAGATTACAGCCATGAAATACACCCACTCCATTACCATGAATAACAATTCATGGAATGGAGTGGATGAATAACAAAAAAAAAATTTGAAACCGCTTGAAACAAATATCCTGGATAACCAGTAAAACAACGTTTGTTGAAAAAAAATTATACGCGCGCAAAACTTATTTTAAAGAAAAAAAAAAGCAACGCTATGTGGGGTACTCATCCATGGGTTGAATACATAACACTGGGAAGAATTCGCTTCTAAAAATAACAAGTAAAATATCTTTTACTCTTTAAAACAAATGTAGCTTCGGACAACAGAAAGGAAAGACAACGTTAAAACTGTAACGGAATGTGGCATGAACCTGGGTAAATATATATTTATTCAACAATCTCTTTTCAAGACTGCAAGGACAGTACAAAACTTTGGAAAGCGACTGACGTAACTGGTGGCTTGCCGAATCTTGTCCGCCAATTTCCCAGTAGTAGCCATAATAAAAAAGATAACCGCAGTTACCCAAAGCTACAATTTTTTTAAAGACACAACGTTAAAAATGTAACAATGTGGCATGAACCCGGGTAAATATATATTTATTCAACAATCTCTTTTCAAGACGGCAAGGACAGTACATATATAAGTATGTACACGCCTTGAAAATGAGTGAAGTTCCCTTAAGGTAAAAAACTATCGTTACGTTGAAAAAATTAATTTATCAATTATATGAAAATGACTTATGAGAAATACCTCGCAATATTGTAAAATGAAAGAGGGAAGCATTCAATTACACATTGAATACTAAACAGACAGCTTTAAACATACGCTCGACGTGGCAAATTAGTCCGGTCGGTAGAGAGCTTAGCTAACACGCTAACGGCCAAGGTTCAAATCTACTCAGATACAAACAGATGTTTTTCCCTATATGTTGGGAAAATTTCCCCAGCGCAGTTCGTTAATTCACAAGCTTCGTAAATGTAAAAAAATTGTAGCTTTGGGTAACTGCGGTTTTTTTTTTATTATGGCTACTACTGGGAAATTGGCGGACAAATTTCGGCAAGCCACCAGTTACGTCACGTGGCTCACACTAGCGGACCACATTAGGCTAGCCATGATTTCTGGGCCACTGAAGGGCCACTTGTGGCAGCTACTGCCTGTGATGGCCCACTGATGGCCCTGTTGTGGCATATGACAACTGATGGGGTGCCAACTGTTGGCCTGAACTGCTGGTCGCCCGGACATTTTATTGACGGTTTGCTAGTGGCAACATAGTGCTGGGCCAGCAAGACTTTTTGCTGGAAAGTTCTAATTAAGAGTGCATAGTGCTTCTACTGGCAGAATTCAGTTCACTACGGGAAAAGTTATTTTTATGAAATTTCATCCACATCTACTGGAAACTCAAATGCAGCTGAAATTTCTTTTATTGGAGGTTAAACTACCACAGTGAGCAACTCAATGGGCTATAAGCAGTCTCCCGTCCCAAAATTAGGGCCACTGGTTCCAGGGAAGACAGCCAGTGCCGTACGAAACAACTCGTGCCTCACCGGGCTTCGAACCCAGACCCCTTTCAGACGAACGATCAGAAGCCATTGCTTAGACTACTGCTCCACAGGGGTGGCCTGAAGATATTCTGACGCAATTATGGCATTTAACCCAGATATATCCAAGAGTTAAAATCTACATTGTCTCGTGGGCTCTAGTATTAATGTAAACTGGTTTTTTACAGCTCAAAGAGTGATTTACGTTCATTGACTAAGGCCGCAAGTTGACAAAATAAGGCACACTAAAATTAATTCGTTGCCGGTTGTTCTGAACTAATATTCTGTGTTAAGGGAGATTACAGCGTTAATTTACTTTAACTTACCACCATTTCACCTCTACTACACCGTTAAATTTCTGTTCCATGACTTTCCAGTTTAAGTAATACCCCTATACACCCCAAAAAGAACATTAATCGTAGGGCAACACATTGTGAAGTTATATAGGAATAAAGAATAAACGAACTGTTTTCTTATAGACTGTAGTTTCGTTGTGCCCCATCATCAGGATTAATCTGCGGAACTGTAGTATTAACAAGACAATTCAATTCAATTCTTGTTGACTAAACATTGATCTTCAGGTCAAATCAAAGTATTTTTAGGAAGGGAGTGTCTTAAACAACCCTTAGAAATAGGAAGCTAGGAGATTTGGGATGGAGTGCCCGATAGGAAAGTGACACGAAAGCGAAGTAGAAAGGGAGAGGAAGACGCCCTTATTTGTTACGGGGGGGGGCAGTCCCGGGGTCAGACGGCTTAACATGCCCACCCGACGCACGGCGGATATGTAGTGGATCGAGCGTTCATACCCGCTGGGATCGAAACTGAGGTACTTTTCGTGGCAGTCACGAACGTTGCCCACTAGGCCACCCGCGGCTGATCTTCAGTCTTAACACTACCATTTCCTATTTAAGGATTAAATTTTATCTAATTTATTGCAGCGAAAAGGGGGGCTAACAAGACAGTGCTTCACATTTGCACGGTTGTATTTTCAGGATTCCCTTTTTTACGCTTTACAACCGTAATTTGAAAAAGCGTATATGCTCCAGCTTTGTCAGTCCGTCTGTACGATAACTGGCGTAAAAATGGTTTCATTTCGATGAAATTTTAGTATGTGGTAGGGGACCATCCGGAGACTAATCCTATTGAAAATTGAACAAATGGGGTTAAAGGTCACGACGTAGGAGCCGAATCCATTCCATTGCACTTATAAGTCATAACTTGCGTAAATACTGTTCAATTTCAATGAAATTTGACTATGTGGTAAGGGACCGCCTGGAGACGAAGCCTATTCAATATGGGTGAATTGGGGTCATAGGTCAGGACATAGGAGGAGGATGCATTCCACTGCCTTTATGAGTCATAACGTGCGTAAAAATGGTTCGATTTCGATGAAATTTCAGTATGTGGTAGGGGACCATCTGCGGACGAACCCTATTGAAAATGAACGAAATGGGATCAAAGGTCAGGACATAGAACTGCGATCCATTCCATCGCCCTTATCCCATACTAAGGTGGACAAGTAATTTTGCTTCCTATACTTCCAATGCAAAAGCTTTTGTACACATTTCCTTCACAATTAATGTGTCCCCAATGATGAAAATTCAAACATCGATTAAAATAACTTCATATTATAACTTGGAATACTTAATATTTTCTAAAACATAACCATAATTATATTAAAAATCAATAACTTTTCCTTTGGTGGTGTTGAAACCAGAAGAAGGATTGCGCAACCTGTACTTTAATGAAGTCAGTAGACAAACAAATGTTGGATGCTTAATCATGGTTATGTTTTAGAAAATATTAGGTATTGCAAGTTATAAAATGAAGCTATTTTAATCGATGTTCAAATTTTCATGCTTGGGAACGCATTAATTGGGAAGAAAATGTGTACAGAAATTTTTTCCATTCGAACTACAGGAAGCAAAATTACTTTACGTTCACCTTAAAGGAGCAATTCTTGTATGTAAATTTTATTTTGAAAACTGCTCTAAGGATTTTGATGAAAGTAGTTAACCTACAGTTTTCTGGTACTAGAAATCGATTTAGCTTGATCTCGACTTTAGGAAAATTCGTTTAGTGGGTTAATAACCACCCCGAATTACCACGTTTTTAGTGTAATGTCATGGCGTCGTCAGATTAGATGTTGGCGAGCGGTCACGCAATCTGTCTCATTACGTCACGCGTTGTGTGCGTATGTTCGTCCGCACGATAACTCGTAAAAATCGTTAGATTTCGATGAAATTTTAGTATGTGGTAGGGGAACACCTCGGAAGGAACCCTATTGAAAGTGAACGGAATGGGGTCAAAGTTTAGGACATAGGAGCGGGATCCATTCCACTGCTCTTATGCGTCATAACTAACGTAAAAAGGTTCGATTAAATTTTTGTATGTGGTAGGGGATCACCTGGGGACAAACCCTATTGAAAATTGGAGAAATGGGGGTCAAAGGTCAGGACATAGGAGCAGAATCACTTCCATCGTCATTATGAGTCATAACTTACGTAAAAATGTTTCGATTTGTATGAAATGTTAGTATGTTTTAAGGACCTGCCTGGGGACGAATCCTATTGAAATGGGCGAAATGGGTCAAAGGTTAGGACACAGAAGCGGGATCTATTCCATAACTCTTATGAATCATAACTTACGTAAAATTGCTTCGATTGCGACAAAACTGTATCATGTTATTTCGGAGGTATACTGAACCATTTCTGTTGAATATCATCGAAATGGGATCAAAGGTCAGGGCACAGGAGTGAGATTTATTCCACAGCCCTTTTCCTCATACCTTGAGTAATGATTTCTAGTATGTTGGAAAGCGTATCATAATCAATGCATTGCATGATTTTATCATAATCAATGCATTGCATGATTTTACTAACTTGTTTTGATTCGATCTACCATGTACGCACCATATACGGTAAGTCGTAAGAGCTAATTCTGAATTCGGGCATTTCATCACGTAGTGATGAAACACTGGTGAATGCTCTCAGTTCTTCACAATCCCAATGAATCCTACACAAATGCTTCTGAACAATTTTATGGTTTAGTTACCTTTAGAATACTGAAGTTCATAATCGTGGCAGTAAAATAGGTCCAAAAACTAATACAAACGTAGTGAAAAAACTAAGTTTGTATCTTTACTAAAGTAGTATTAGACTCCTAAGACTTGAGACGAATCAGATTCCATCTAATCCTTCGAGGTCAAATGTTAAATTCTAGCTCTTTGAAGAAAACAGAAAGGACTATTCCATACGAGTGCAAAAACAAGCATTTCATTGGGAAATTTAAAATACAGTGCAACGTTTTTCCGCAACGAAGATTTATTTATATGAAAGACAGGAAAACCGTTTTCGGGATTAGTGTTTCGTATGCGAAAATATGACTAACACTTAAAAAAATTACATCCTAATGCCACACTTTATGTAATTTCCGCAAAAAACATTAAAAAGTTTTGAATGAAATTTATTCCAAATAACGGATTTTTTGAATTGTGATAATTGTCAGCTTTGATAAAATTATTTCATTCCCTTTTTTGACGTTCTCCATATATATATATACACTTTGGATTCAAATTTATAGCTTGAGGAAAACGTCGTGGCAATACCCTTTCATTAATTTGTGATCAACTGAATTCTTAGTTACCTAGAATATTTATTTATTGCGATCCTTTAAAACTGCGCAACAAATATCTACAAGCATCTCTATTCCAAAAAAAATTACTTCCGGTGCCGGCGGTGTTTTAGAAATTTTGCGCCACTCGCGTTTTCGTAGATCGCAGCACAAAAAGTATTAAACACAAAAAATGAAATTTACATCGTCTGTAGAGAATTTCTGAAAACACGCTGAAATACAGTTTTTTAGATCATGGAGACACTTCAAGAGCTATTGTACTTCAAAGTTAAAGCAAAAAAAAAGTGCTATCAGGTCTCCTTCCAGACACTAACAGCAACAGAACCACGAAACTTTGTAGGCATGTAGGGGCCATGGCCAAATTTTGGCACCTCGTTACCAGTTTTTTTGAATTTAGATTTAATTTAAGAGAAATTAAATTTTTTAAATTTCAAAACACTATTTCGCGATGTGATCCATTTTAAAGAACTGATATGGCACACTATAAATCATAACGCATTGCAATTTTTTTACAGCAAAAACTCAACTATCATCCCTCTTTTACATAAAATATTTATGTCATTCTGATTTTTGAGCATTTTTTAAAGCCGCAAAGGAAAGAAACGAGCGGCTTACTCGGCCTTCAGCTTTAAACAGCCAGGAAAGTTCTGGTCCCGTGACCTACTGCCATGGTAAAGCAGCTATTATTAGCACTCTTCACATTGGGTGAAAGGACAGGCTACAATCAAACTGGTAATGACTCAATGCTTAATGACGTAGCTACGCTTTTAAAGTTCGGAGTTTTCCGCAGGCATACCGTGTATGCCTATGTAAATATAGGCTTTCGCCTCTTATATAAAAAGCAAAGACGGGAAAATGAGAGTGTTAGTCCGCGAATTGTTAGACCTTTTCTAAATGACCTAGAGATTCGAAAATTTGCATGCTGGTAGGTCTTAATCCGGATACCTGCGAATGCACGAAACCCAAAACAGGGCTTTGGAACATTGTCTGCTGTAATTTTTCTTCCACTGCTACTCCTAGGAAGTCTGATTACCAAAAAATTCAAAAGGGTATCTTAGTTTTTTCAAAATGCTGATGGGTTTAAAGATAATTTTGTCACTATAACTGGAATTCTTTGAAAATTTCAAATTTTATTTAAAAATTAGGTTCGCCAAAGCCTGCTTCGTTTTATGTCAAACTGTATGCATTGATCTCACGAAGCTATTCAAAACCGTAAAACAGTTACGGATTTTAAATGACTTTTCCCTTAATTACTTTAATTTTATGTTCAAAAATTATTTTGTAGATTCACCGTTTGGAGAATAGGTATGATTGCTATTTTAAGATTTACTAATAACGAACGAACTCCGTTTGGTCAAGTGGCCAAATCTAAACAGTGGGATCCTGTCCCAAAACTAACTTACCGAACAGTAGACAGGAAAGGCCATAGAAGCCACTGTATGACAGTCACCACGGACAGAAAATAAAACAAAATCATGTCTGCTAGGATTCTTTATATTTACTGCTATTCTATAAGTTCAGGGACGCGTAGTTGTTTTAGAAGGTATTTTAATTTCTTTAAATTACAACCCCCCCCCCATCCTTCGTTGGAAAGACGAAAGAGATTTGTAGATTAAGTCAATCTTCAACTTTTTCTCACATTCATGAAAAAGGATTTTGGGAATTCCTACCATATGTTGAATGATTTGTTTAAAATCAAATTTTAAGTTGTTACGCAACTCCGAAAAACAAATTTTGCAAAGTTAATAGATTACTCGTACATATTTAATGCAGCATACCTTCTTCATCCGTTGTGTTGCAAATGCTGGAGTCATGACAGTTCTGACTCTCTTCCATTGCGCTCCACCTATGCTTGTTATCAAGTTGTTGAAAACAACATCGTAGTTGTCGTGAATCTGAAGATGAATAGGAAAAACTAATCATTCACTACTAAAACACACAGAAGAGAACTTTAGTCAGTATTCACTTGATAGGTAAACTAAAAAAAATATTTATTTTTTTTAAAGGAAAAATACCTCACACACTTATCACAAAAAGTTAGTCTATTTCGGTTTGGAAAAGAAAACTTAATACGCAAATTTAGCGACTACGCGAGATTGGATATACTGTGCAAAACTAAAATTTGCCTCTACTCAAACCAATGCGAATAATCAGTTTTAGGATGTGCTAAAAGCGAAACAATATTTTTTTCCCTAGCATATAACGCGCGCTATACAGGGACGCCCAAGGGGACGACAGGATGGGCTAAAGCCCACCCTACCACCCACACAGTTAAAAAAAAAAAAAAGGTTATATCTTTAACATTAAAATAAAATCTGGACTGCCAAGGAATAACGAGTCTCATGTTTCATAGTGTAACTTTAAGTATTTCCCCTAGAAAGTGCATTGTTTACTTCTCCATAGAAATCCTGCAGAGAGGAAAAGTGAGTTGCAGAGTATGTTTCCCCTGATGTACGGAGTTTGCATGAAATTCAAACTGAGTATTAGTAAGGGAAAACCCAAAAGTTATAATTTTTGAGAGAACTGGTAATACTGAATGTAATTCAAGTTTACATGCCACCGTCATTGACCAGGAGAATGAGTGTCTTCTGTCAAACTCTTCCTAAATACACAAATTGGATGGTGAGATTAGTAGGAGAGTGAATTCTTCATTTAAAGTCATAGCTGCCTTGGGAGGTTTTCACACGAACGATTGGTTCTCAAGAGAGTCCCGCATGGCTGTACGAGTGTAATTGTTTCTACTCTGATGTATGACAGTGAAACCCTGGTTACTGCAGAAGAAACATAGGAGTCGTCTGTGTGCTGGAGAAATGCGTTACGTACGTGGGGTTTGTGGCAAGACACAATCTGATCGTGTGAGAAATGATGTATTGCAGTTGTGTGATGTGAAGCAAAATGTTAGCAAGGTGGAAACCAATATGCTTCGGTGGTTTGACCATGTTGAAAGAATGATGAAATGCTTACTAAGAAAATCTTTTCAGCTCAAGTGGCAGGAAGGAAAGGCAGAGGAAGGCCAAGGAAGTCATGGGAGGATCAGATTCAGGAGTCTGCATGAGAATAGGATCATGAGTATGAAGGTCTTTTGTACATCGTGTGGTGGACATCAGTGAAGTCAGAGTTGCATGTCAAGATCGCTGTAAATGAAGGAGTTTGATACGGCAACAGTAAATAAATAATCTGTTAAAAATTACCTGCTAGTCTTTTTTAGTTTGTGGAGCTAACCTCAGTCCCAGAAAACAGATTAGTGATATGTATGTCGAAATAGCATCAGGGCCATGAAAATTCAACTGCTCTCCACTAGTAAATCTTTAGTTTAAGCGTTTTTTATGTCAGTATGGTCAAGGGGGAATGAGGATGGATAGGAATTCACTGAGTGAGATTACAAATCGCTACTGCTGTTTGTTCTACTGAGTGGGAGATTCCAATACGGAAAGAGTCAAGCTACATCAGTGCTTTTAAAGCCTGCTCCCGGGCCTTGAGGGAGCAGGACCTAACTGACAACTGCTTCGGAGGAGATGAGTGCAAGCTGAGGCTTGAAAAAAGGAAATTAAGGAGGGAGGTATTGTCTGCACGTCACGTTAAAATTTGACCAGGTAAATATTCTTCGAAATTGGTAAAGTACATTTTCATAAGCAAAAATAAAAAATTGAAACCCAACTGAGATTTTAAAATTTTAAAATTTAGAAATGCAACTAATATTTATTCACAAGAAAATAGGTAAAGGCGATATTCTATAATCACTTATGTTTACACCAATAACACTAGTCATTCCATCTTGTTGGTTTACCAGTGGAGTTACTTGTCGGATGCAGGTGTGTTCGGGCATGAATTCCTTTGCAGCCGGCATTAAACACATTGCTTCCTAGTGTTTCGTGAATAAAGTTACTACCAAGCTTGCCCCCAGCAAAAATACTACTCTCCCACCCATTGCCCATTTTGATTTAGAGGTCTAGCGACATTCCTGCTGCTGTGATTGGCTGTCATTCGTTGCTAAACGGAAACATTTGGTGCGCACGTGCTGTTGAAAGACACGATGTTCGGCTGAAGGTCGAATGCTCTCCATTGTATAACTCATTTCCGGTCTGCCACAGTTTTAACTTTTTTTTTTTGTTTGCGAGAAAAAAGAGCAGTTACTTCTTCGTGAAGCTGTTCGGAGCATTTTCCCTACTATTTCCGCATAGTTGCAATGTCGAGGAAGCGCCAGTGTGTAAACGCTACGAATCTCTTGCATGTGCAGTGAAGTTAGTATGGAAGCCCAAAGTAATTTCTCGACTGATTAAGAAGGCATTTGAGTGTCCCTTTGGTTGCAGAACTTTTTGTTAGCTAAGTAAGATTTAGGCATCACATGTATGTTGCCCCAAATGTACGCGATATTTATGAGGTTGTTTAAATGGCTCGCTCTCTTCAATGGCATTTGCTAACCCAATGATATGTAGAGAACTACAGGGCCTCGCTTTCGGATTTTACTTCTGTTTAACTGAGGTTTCTGGCTTTTTCGCGAAAAAAACCCCACCATAGTTTATTAGACTTTGCTTTCAGCCACGACACCTGTTATGCACGATTATTCCCTACAAATTCCCAAACCACCGGAAAATTGATCCTGGATGACGACACTTCTGAAGCTGGACCATCCTATTTTATTGATTGCAAATGCCTTCCTGTATCGGAAAAGCATTTAATTTCCCAGTACGAGCTGGGCGACCTAATGAGACCTTAATATCACGAAAAATGAAGCTCAACTGTTATGTTCTCTGCTAGTAGGGTTGCATCTTCAGCCCGGAACGAAAGTACAACCTGTAGAAACAGTCATGACCATGTAATTTCTTTTCTTAAAGAATAGAGATTCTCTCACGAATAAAAGCAGTCTTTGTGCGGATAATTGAAAGTAAAATAAAACTCTGCTTAGCTTAAATCACATTAACTTAAGGTTTTATTAAATTGATGTCTCATGCTATTTTAAAAACATTAAAAGAAATTAGTACTTTCAGGCCATCGCATGGCCCATCTTCAGATGGAACAGCCAAATTGACAAGATCCGCATAATAAAACACACGAACGCAGCCAAAGTCGGTTGTTGTACATATATGCAAAGGAGGAAGACATTCCTCCCGGCACATTATCCCACGGTTACGGGTAATTCAAAGCCCCTAAGATTCGAGTTAATACCTTATAGGTATTGGGAGATATATAATCATTACAACAAATATTTTGCGAGTGAAAAATGAACATCCTCTCTGTAAAAAGCAGCGTGCTACGATTTTTAGGGGTAACCAGAATTTTAAAATTTAAAGGGATTTTATATCCGGACTAGGAAAAAAAAATTTTAAATTCTTGTTACCCCTAAAAATCGTAGTACGCCGCTTCTTACTGAGAGCATGTTCATTTTTCCCCTCACAAAATATTTGTTGTAATGACTATATATCTCCCAATACCTATAAGGTATTAACTCGAATCCTAGGGGCTTTGAATTACCCGTAACCGTGGGATAATTTGCCGGGAGGAATGTCTTCCTTCTTTGCATATATGTACAACATCAGACTTTGACTGCGTTCATGTGTGTATTGATTATGCGGATCTTGTCAATTTGGCTGTTCCATCTGAAGATGGGCCATGCGATGGCCCGAAAGTACTCATGTCTTTTAATCTGTTTTTAAAATATAAGGTTTTATTAAATTGATCTCATAATATGAGTTAATTTGTTTTATGCTAAGCCGAGTTTTATTTTACTTTCAGTTATCCGCACAAAGACTGCTTTTACTCGTGAGCGACTCATCAGCAGAGATTCTGTTCACTACAATGACGTTAATGAACTCTTCGCCGAGTTAGGTATCAGTCTTTAAGAATAGAGTTTCTTCATTTATTCTTCCAAAGTAATTTTAAAGGCTGTCATTACATAGTGGAAACATTTATCAATAAGTACCACTTACCTATGCCGCGTACATGAAACTCAGACTAATATGGATCTTAAATCCATCAGTTATTCCGAACACCTGTATTAAAAATTTGGGGACCTCAAAGTAACTGACTTCTGCAGCCAATGTATACTAAGTTCTGTGCGCGTGGGACAGTCTACATAGGAAACATTATGAGGTTAGTGGTTTTGAAAGGTTAGTGCCCGAGGAAAAGAGTGCGAAATACAAACCGCTCGTAGAGTCTGACGAAGTTTTATTGCCCTCACATCCTATCAAATTGCGCTTGATCACAAATTTTCTCTAAGCTATGGATTGCGGGTAGTAACTTTTAGTGTTTGAAAAAGGGTCCCTTGAAGCAAAATTTAAATTTGTATTTTGGTTGGACCACAAATCCAAACTTATCACGCAGGTTCCTATATGGGCTCACCCGACGTAATATTTGTAACCATGGGGAGGGGTCGAGAGGATTGGGATTCTAAGATTCCCTGATTTAGGGCTAACGCAGCTTCAGGATCTACTGACGGGGCGTTGTAACTCCAGTTTTCCTTTGGGAGTTAAATGGTCTGTCGTGTGCCGCAATGGTTTTAGACAGTCTAGAATTTAAAACAAAGAATGGCAGAGTCCCTGCCGTAGGAAATATTTCCATATATCCAAGGTTGATCACACAATTTGGAACTAAAGAAACACTATTATGTATTAGACAAATTAACATTTAAAAACAATTTATTGGTCTTGTGGTAAATAACAAGGAAAAACGTTTATTAGGACCCAGTTTCCTCATAACCTTAAAAATGTAAGTGTTATATATTAAACTTGCAGTCACCTATTAAATACATATTTACACTTCGCTAAAAACGTAAGATAATTGCAATATTAGAGACTTTTCTGACACTAACCACCACGGGCTCATTGACTACTCCCTTATCAAACCTTCATTTCACCTGACTTTTTTTTTTTTATATTTTAAGGGGACACCAAAAATAAATAGGATGTAATTCCTACCTTAACATCCCTCTGGACTGGAGAGGGAGCTGCTGCTGCTTCCGCACCACACGAAAGTTTTAGGGTCCGCAGAATAGTCTTAACATCCTAGCATCATCACTGCCAACGTGTGATCTGACAGATCCCTAGGACCATCACATCTCAGCGTCAGATCGCACGTTGGCAGTTTCGGTGAGCAGCCACCTCGTGCTATACTATACTGTGCAAATTAATTGGGACAAAGTAAAAAAAAAAAAAATCACTTTTTCCAAACCAATGCCTTATATATCATTCAATGCCTTCATATACACTGATAAATACCTGTATTAGTATGAAGTATGTCCTCCTTTAGCAGAAATGACCTCTTGAATTCGTTTTGGCATTGACTCAACTACTTGAGTGCACATATTTTTGACTTCATAATCTTGGAACCACACTTTTATAGCATTCGTTATCATGCGTTCTTTGGTTGTACAGTCCATTTTACCTAAACGTCTCTTCAAAATATTCCACAAGTTTTCTATGGGATTAAAGTCTGGTGAATTTCCAGGCCAATCAAGCAAATGAATTTGATTTTTTATTGGAGGTTTAACGACCACCGTGAACAACTCAATGTGCTATAAGCAGTCGCCCGTCCCTAATTTAGGGTCACTGGTTCCAGGGAAGGGAGAGAGCCAGTGCCGTAAGACAAACACAACATCCATGCCTGACCGGGATTCGAACCTGGACCCCTTACGGACGAATGAGAATTTGATTTTCCAGCATGAAATTCTTGACCAATTTCGAATTGTGACATGGGGCCAAGTAATGTTGAAATGTCCCGTCAAACATATGCAAGAATGGAACAATCCTACGTTGTAATACCTCTACGTACTTAGCTGAATTCATCATACCTTGAACTGGAACTGAGTTTCCAGTGCCATTTGATGTGAAAAAACCCCAAAACATCTGTTTCAGAGGATGTTTTACAGTTTGTTTGACATGCTCAGGTCTTAAGGGTTCACAGTTGCTTCGTCTAACTACATTTGCTTGTTAACCCTGCACAAATAAATTAGTTTCACAACTGAAAATTACCTTTTCTTTCTGTCGTTAGCAGCCCACGATTTATTTTGTTTGGCCCATGCTAAACGTTTTATCTTCTTTTTCGCATTCAAATATTGTTTTTTAGTTGGTCTTTTGCCTTCCGGCCAACTTCCAGAAGCCTAAGGCGTACAGTTGAATCACTACCATCACAACCACTAGCCAATAAATCTCTTTGAAGTCTGCGCTTTTTTTTTATTCATTTTACTATTTCTGATTAGATATTTATTGGTTCGTGGAGTTGTTTTTCGTTTTCTTCCACATTTACCTCTCCTTTTTGGAGACTATGATCCAGATAAATTGTATCGCGTAAGCAGTCTTGATGCACTTTATTTGCCTACACCAACCGCAGAAGCGATAACTCACTGTCATAGAAGTGTGATCCTTCAGAGCAATTATTTTTGCACGCTTCCTTCGGTAAATCAGTTTTTCAATACACGAACGCAACACGTACTCACAGAGAGCAAAATCTAACATCCACCTGTCACACATGAAAGCTAACAACTGAAGCGCCTATTTCCTGTTTAAAATCGTTCAAACCATATTATTACTATCAAGTTTTAACAGTCACACCACCTCACAACTGATAAAACCGGTTTACGTGGGTTTCCGACATCAACCGGTGATCACATTACAATTCTGAGAATAAAATAGTTGTCCCAAATAATTTGCACGGTGTAGTAGTTACCACCTACGGCGCAAGGAAACATCCGTATGCTCAGAGACTTCACATGCCTCTTTCTGAACAGGTAAAATGGTGGTACGAACCCATCGGAAGACTGAGGGCTAACTGCCTTTCCGATAGTGCTATATCAGAGCTGAAGCGCTTACATGGCGGTGAGAAAAAGTGCAGGGAAGAGTGACCGAAGTAAATTAATACACATAATTGACGTGGATTAGGAACATCAAACAACAGTCATCGCTCTTTCCACGTTTATAAGCGAGTCACTGAAAAATTAACATCGGCCGCCACCGGAAATCAAACACAGGGTCTTCCAGTTACGCGCAGAACATGCTATATCACTGCGGCCTTGAATTTTCCAGACTCACATACGACTAACTGCCAAACCACATGGCAGGTTGCTTCTTGAAGCCCCCGCACATTGGGGATTCAAAGATGGTAAGCAGCAAATGAACAAATATCTAGGATTAGAATGAATAATTAATAGTCTCCGGCACAACGGCCGACAGTCACCGCTTCGAAAATAAGCACAACCAAATACTTCTGCACCATCACTTAAATCTACCTCTCCAGATATGTTGAATATACCATTACTCACTGAACATTTAAAAAACACTTCAGAGTTAAAAGGTTCCTTTAGAACCTGAACTTGCTATGATTTACTTACCGTGGCATTCACAACAAATAAATTTGAATGCATCCAATCAAAACCGGAACGCATGTCAGATATCAGCCAGCTTTATCGCTTATTTCATAATTTACCACTCAACGATGAAATAAGTAAAAGGAATAATTTCAAGAAGCGTATTGAAAATCTAAAGAATGCCGACAAAGATATACAACCTAACCTTTCACTTTAAAGCTAATATTAAATTGCCGGGGGTGCGCGGTCCCGTTGACCAATGCTTTGGTCTAAGAGGACCTCGCACCACTATGCAGACATTCTATCGCAAGAAACCAATTGTTATTCAGCCACACAGTTGAAGCGCTGGCGAACCTAGTCACCATTTCTACCGCCTATAAGTCATCATGCAGGTCTCTATTGCCGTTCATATTAGTCTTCGATCTCTAGTTTCCGATGTTAAAGTTCAACCAACTTACAGTGATCTACTGCAGAATCTATATTTCCGCCTGAATAATTCGCCTTATGTATTCAACATTCACGTCTCCTGTCACCAACAATACACAGCAGACCTTTTTGATCATCTTTCCTCTTGCCTACAAAATGTTCCTGTTAGCGACATTATTCTTAGTGGGGACTTAAATTGTACACTAGAGCAATCCCTCGATCGATATGAAGGTTCTATTGATACCAGGTATGCCGCCTCGGTGGCTCAGTGGTCTAAGCGATGGCCTCTGATCATTCGTCCGAACGGGGTCAGGGTTAGAATCCCGGTGAGGCATGGATGTTGTGTTTGTCTTACGGCACTGGCTCTCTCCCTTCCCTGGAACCAGTGACCCTAAATTAGGGACGGGCGACTGCTTATAGCCCATTGAGTTGCTCACGGTGGTCGTTAAACCTCCAATTCCCCCCCCCCCAAAAAAAAAATTGATACCAGGTATTACTTAACACAAGTTCTTTCCAACTTAATCAGTTTCACCTTCACGGTTCTTTATTCACATCTCGTTCCTACACTTGGCGCTCATCATCTACCACCCCAACTACTGCTCGTCTCGACCGGTTTTATGTATCATCTGTAACTTCTATTCTACGTACCCTTCAGTTTCTTCAGATCATAGTGGCGTTGAGTCTTCAATCTGGACCACAATCTAGCCAATTTCACAAAACGTGGACGTTAGAAGATTTATTACAAGATCCTCTACGTAACATCCAATTAAAACTTCAACAGCCTATTCATACCTTGCCACTTGTCTCCCTGCAACACTGGTTGAATACCAAATCCAGGCTCATGTTGTATACTTTGCAATATGATCATGAAAAGCGAACTACGAGAATGATGAAGATTGATTCAGACCGATCCATATTCTAATTTGTAGACCTGGATTTTCCGTTTTATCTTCACTATCAAGCTGAACTACGCGCTCTTCTCCACTAGTGCAAAACAAGCTGTATTATGCCTTAAATTCTTATTTCTCAGATCTGAAGAATTCTCTATGACCATGTACAGCAGCTAAAGAAACAATAGCTCAAATCATAATCTTAGTCACCTCAAGCTTTCAGACGGCACTGGTCACAGATATTACCTCCTTTATATGCTAGAGCACTCGTTCGTACTTCGGGTCAAGATTTACTTCATTCCAAACACTCCCAACATATTTATACGTTATTTAATAATTTACCGAAGGTCCCACCGCATCTAGTAAACTTCCTTTAGTCAGCCATTACTCCTGCAGACGTTTGTCTCTTGCTTCCATCAACAGTCATTCAGCGCCTGGTCCTGATGGTTTATCTGTAAATTTCTATCGCACATTTTCTTTCATTGTTACCTTGCTCTGCTTTTTCTTTATGTCCTTCCTCCTGCTTTTACTCTAGCCTACATCCTTCTTCCGAAGAAGGGATGTCTGCTGGAGTTGGATAACTGGCGCCCAATCTCCCTCAACATAGATTATAAACTGCATACCAAAATCCTATCTTTCAGACTGAACCCTGTTCTCCCCACAGTCATACACAGACAAAACCCTACACTATCCCCGGCCGAAGTATCCGCACTAACATCAATACTCTCAGAGACATACAGCCTTACCCACATTTCCTCCGAACCTGTAGCTTTCCTTAACCTCGACCAGAGGCAGGCCTTCCATAACGTGAGTCATTAGTGTCTTGCCTCTGTACTCTGCCTTCGGCTTCCCACCAGTCTTTATCGCTTCCATCCTTGCCCTGTACCAGAAAGCAATTGTACCATATCAGAACTGCCGCCTTTCTCACAGCTCCCATTCCGTAAGGGCATCTCTTTCCAGTCAGCTTCTCTTGTTTTTGAACCTTTTCTTTGCAATATCCGTTCTCTTCAACCTCACCCTTCAAAATAGTACCAGGCATCATTTCGTTGTTTTGTCAGCTTACGCTGGTGCTCTTACAGTGATGATACGCCATGACTGGCACTTTCCAACTATTTTCGCAGCATATCAAGTATACGTTGCCGCCTCCGGAGCCTCACTTCACACTTCCAAGTGCACCGGACTGTGGAGTAGTACACTGGCGTGGTCGGCCGGATGCACCATGGGGCGCACACTGGACTTCCACCTGGCAAAAGCTTCTTGGCGTATACATTGGCAACCCGGTTTCGGCCGTAGTTGTCATATGGAAACCCCTTAAGAAGATCGCAACGAACTGGTGCATTCTGGACCCCGCTGAAGTATTGCTTTTCACACCACAGCCGTATCAACATTGCTGGAACGTATATCCTATCCATAGCATTGCACTCTTGGATCACTCAACCACCGCCTGCATATATTCAAGCTGACATCAAGTCTGCTATGCTCCGTGTCATAAGGTCTTCAATACACTGGCTGTCTTCCATTCTTGTCACTCCCTCCGCACCTGTGGAAACTTCAACCTGCCTGATGTCACACTTCGTTACCAAGCATCAAGAATGTTCAATTTACTCAGCATGACCTTACATTATTTTCTCCCACTTACTACAGTTACCACTACCTGATGCATTCTCATTCTCCAGTTCGTTAGCGGCACCTTTTAGAAAAGGAGTTCGGGCTCCGCTCAGAATTTAATATGCCTTGGCAGTCGACACGTCAAATTTACCTGGCTTCTTCGCTACCTGGGCTCCACATGAAACATTGTTCCGAATCTAGTGATAACAGTGCTTCTTTTAAGCTATCAACTGCTTCAGACTTAAAAAAATTATATAACGTTCATGTCTATTTTTGTCTCATCAGTCATCCACAACGATGTCCATTTCATTCTCTTTGTATTGTACACACTATTGTAAACTTAGCACATCATTTTAGATGTTTCACCAGCATGAACTCTTCTGTTGTGGTCGTTGTGATTTGACACAATTTGTTTTCAACAGCATTATGGACGATTCGAGTCACGATTATGTTATTCATTTTTACTTCTGAGCTACTGCTGTTGTACAGCATTCGATGCAATAATATGCATCATACATTTGTATGTATTACACATTGTAAGTGTTTTATTTATCCCCGTCCTTCACATTGCGTGCGAACGTGGACGATCCAATGTAACTATTTCGTGTTTTTAGCAGTCAATAAAAACGAATTTTGAAAAGTGGTACTTAGGCCTCACTTCTAATCATTCGGTTAAGATGGGTCCGGGTTCGAATCACAAGTGAGGCATGGATGGTTTGTCTTACCGACGATTTGCGGCAAGGTGAGTTGCTCACACTGATCGTTAAGTACCTAAACAAATATTCTCTCCCACACAAACATGCTCTATATATTGCAGTCGACCACACACCGTACTGGAGTTTGATTTGGGGTTTACTTTTCCGACTCATTTTGTTATGACACAAATGTCATAAATTGAAGTCCCCACATGAACTTAAATAAGAGTATATTATTTTTACTTTTATTATGATCCATTCGACATCACGTTCGAAATATCACGCTTTCCTAGTTTTAAAAACGAATTCACTCCGATAAGTCAGACATAACGAACTGTAGACTGAACTTAAAATAAATAACACTTAGTAATCCGAATTTATCAAACAAAGATCCTCGCTCTTTCCACGTTTATAAACGAGTCACGGAAAAATACTCATTGGCCGCCACCGGGAGTCGAACCCAGGGTCTTCCAGTTACGCGCCGGATATGCTTCCGCTACACCACAGCGGCCTCGAATTCCTCCAGACACACACGCTAACTTCCAAACCAATTAATGGTCTACGTTTCTTGAAAATGCTATCCGGTTGACTTGCAAAATCTTGCAAACTGATTTTTATTCTACGCCCATAAATTCAGAATTCGAGTATAGTTATACCATCTTTAGTCAGACCGTCCGGCGTTCTGTTTCTCGATAAACAACGTAACACTTTTGGACTTAAGTTTAGTTGTGAATTTATGCGTGAAAACTTCCGGAAAATTTGCAAGAAACTTCAAAATTCACAGGTTACCACAATCAAAAGTATTTTAAAAGCTTTTTTAACCGAAGTCTTCCCCTTTTTCTGCTCTATAGCAACGAAAAAAGTATAACAAAATTAGTCATTCTTTGCAGTTTATTATAAAGAGAAAACACAATGCAATAAATATTGCTTACCCTACGGCTTTCAAAAATCTGGGAATGGCTTGAAAGAATGTTTTTAATAACTGCCAGATCTGATACATATAATGTAGGTTTGGTTCCTTCGTAGACCCTTGAAATGAGACAAATTAGAGACATAGAAATAACATTTTAGTACAAACACGCGATTACTTCAGTTACGCACAGAACACAATATCCAAATAGCATATTTATATACTGTCTTTGTCACTTACTAATAGGATTCGGTAAAGTACACTTACACAAGAGAAAACAAATTAAATAGTGAATCGCTTATACTTCATTGCCCTCGTCCAATCAGAGATTACACACTTTAAGATAAAGACTTAACTAGTAATATGTATATTGGGACAAAGTCCTCTATAGTACTGTTACACGTTGTAGTATGAGCCTAGAAAAGACAAGTTGACTTCGATGACAACGGAAATATTTATAACTGACCCAAGAATATTTCTACATGTACAATATATACTGACTGAAAAAAAATCCCAACACCAAGAAGGGGTTGTGTTAGATAAACGACAGTTGGTAGGCGGTGAGAGCCCATCTGTAAGATAACGTCTATGCAAATTTCGCGCTCGGCACATACGTGTGGCGCTAGTAGCGCTCCTCTGAACATTCAAAGCAGGTTTGCTGTAAGTACGCGCTGTAACGTTCGTGAGCTTTAGTTATCGTTGAGATTCGACGTAGTGTGTTGATGTTAGTCAAGAATGCCTTTAAGAAGACGAAGAAGCCATTATCAACAGCTCACCGAGTGTGAACGAGGTCGTGCAATATGAGAGGGAAGACCGCCGTGTATGGCGTAAGGCCGTGGCGCATCGTACCGCGTCTACGGCAGCAATTAGAGCTGCAGTTGCCACCACAGTGACAACGAACTGTTACAAATCGGTTACTTGAAGGACAGCTCCGAGACAGACGCCGTGTACCGTGCATTCCACTTACTCCAAACCACTGCCGTTTGCGACGTCAGTGGTGTCAAGCTAGAGCTCATTGGAGGACGGAGTGGAGATCTGTTGTGTTTTCTGATGAAAACCGGTTCTGCCTGGGTGCCAGTGATGGCTGTGTGTTGGTTAGAAGGTGGCCAGGTGAGCGCCTGCAACCAACCTGTCTGAGGCAGAGACACACTGGACCTACACCTGGAGTTATGGTCTGGGGAGCAATTTCCTATGACAGCAGGAGCACTCTCGTGGTTATCCCAGGCACCCTGACGGCACAGTTGTACGTCGGTCTGGAGATTCAACTTGTGGTGCTGCCATTCATGAACAGCATTCCAGGGGGTGTTTTCCAACAGGAAAACGCTCGCCCGCATACCGCTGTTGTAACCCAACATGCTCTACAGAGTGTAGACATGTTGCCGTGGCCAGCTAGATCACCAGATCTTTCACCAATCGAGCACGTATGGGACATCATTGGATGACAACTCCAGCGTCACCCCCAACCAGCATTAACCGTCCCTGTATTGACAGACCAAGTGCAACAGGCATGGAACTCCATCCCACAAACTGACATCCAGCACCTGTACGACACAATGCATGAACGTTTGCGTGCTTGCATTCAACATTCTGGCGGTTACACCGGTTATTAATGCACCAGCATTTCACATTTAAAATGGCTCTTCTCGCGCTTACAATAAGCTGTGATCTTTAAACCTTAATCGATTAAATATGTTACCTATACAAATGTATTAACGCCATTTCATTCCTCTACAACTATTTTTTCGTGGTGTTAGGATTTTTTTTTCCGTCAGTGTATTTACATTAAATGTTGGAAAGCTTATGTAAGTTACATCCAGTGAGACATTCAATCAGTAATGAGGAATATGGATTGCGCTCACCTTATTTCGGCTCCAATTCTCCTGGTTTGCAATACTTTTGCTAAACATACTAATTACATTTTACACTGCTGGCCACCCAAAATGCAACACCAAGAAGAACATGAGATAGCAAAGCCAGATTTACTGGACACATAACGGATACTAACATGAAACGATCGAGCTTACAGGCCCGTGCGACTTGCGGAACACGCAGATGATTTGCATATGCCCTGCAATGCTAATCGTTTGCATGTCCTCTTGTGGGCGACGCATGCTGCAAAGTCACGCCAATCGGATGCTTAGTTCTTTGTGTTGCATTTTGGCTGGCCAGCAGTGTAGGTCTATATGCCCGAAGGCCTATAAAAGTTTAGTCCCTCTATCCAGAACTTACCTTATCGCACGTTTTCAGTAGTGCATCCACAAAAATTGAACACCTCATGAATGGTTCAATGTACTCTTCTTAAATGAGTCGTTTCGGTATGTCCCCTTATTCTAGAAGAGTTAATCTGGCATACAAACGGTGCTACGCACTAAGGCAAGACTATACAGTGAAGGGAGAGATACGGCGATGCCAGAATCCTGGTGTGAGGAGGCATCGTTAATGGACGCACCTAGCTACAGGTGCTGGAAAATGAAAACTGACGGGCGAACGATATTGCAACGAATTTCAACATCAAGTTCAATCATTCCGTGGTGCTTTATACGAAGACTTGCTTTTCAGGGATAACTCCACACCTCATCCTACGTGAGCAGTCTTCAGCAGATAGTATATTGATCGCATCGACTGACCAGCACGCTCCGTGACCTCAGCTCCATCGAACATGCCAGAGATCAATTCGTTCTTGCGAACGCGGAGCTTCAGAACAAACTGGGCCTCAGTGTCCTGAGGGACGAGTGGGCAAATTTCCCTTCGGATCTCCTGGAGAGTGTTCGTTCGTTTTATAATAGCACTATGGCCTCAAAGCACCAAAATGAGTTAATTTCAAATATTAACAAAAGCAAAAAGAAAACCAACAGTGGCATACAACACAACACGCTGTGCAAAAAGCAGAAAATAACGCACTTCACTAAAAAAAACCTCTGATTTAACATAGAAGCAATATTTGAATATAAAACAGCAATTAACAGGTGTAAAAGGCCTACGAAACATGCACGGGAGGAACACTGGTACAACCAAAAATTAGGGAATATATGACATCTCATTGATCTTTTACAATGCGATTCAGTGTTTCAGAGTCGTCTGGTAAAGTGGGTAAAAGAAAATGATAAGCACGTTCGTAAACAAAAACAAACGTAAGAACTTCAGTAAGAGGTACATCACAAGTCTTGCATACAGTGTCACACACAGCAAATAGTTGCGTGTGAAAGAGCTATGGCCAATGTATAAGCGTACTACACTGCTGGACAATTGCTAAGGACGGATCATAAACGGCTAAATAGCGCATAAAAAGTGTGGTTGGATGCCAAGTGAAATAAAATAATTTCAGAATGCCAGGACATTACAAGAAAGACAATTTATTGTGCTCTGAAATCCAGAAGGCTTTGGAACGTGTTCAAGGGACAAACAGGCCATTTTGTGCAGAATACGTAAACGTGAAAAAAATGCAATTACCGTCCGCAGGCGTTCCGGCGTAAGATGTCAATACGGGATATGGCCACCATGGAGGGCGATGCAAGATTCCACACGTCGTGTCATGCTTTGCACAACATTATCAAGCAGCTGTTGGGGTAATTTATCCCATTCCTCTGTCAGTGCACGGATGAGGGTGTCCATGTTTATTGGAGGGCATTGGCGACCAGCAAGACTTCCCCAAAGCATCCCACACATTTTCAATGGGATTCAGATCTGGAGAACGTGCTGGCCATACGAGGCGTTGAATATCCTCGCTCTCAAGACACTCCTGGACAGAGACTGTTCGATGACATGTTGCGTTGTCGTCCATGAAAATGAATCTATCACCGACAGCACCACGGAACATGCGAACATGAGATAGTAGAACATCATTAATGTATCGTTGGTCAGTCCTAGTCCTAGTTGGAAGCACATAGAGGGACGTACGGCCATTGATCATGATGCCAACCCATACCATGACACTACATGTCGGATATCGGTCCCTTTCCTGTATGTTTGCTGGACAATATGCAGTACCACTATCACGCCAGATCAGTTGTCGTAGACAATCAGACGATAGACTGTATCTACTCTCATCTGAGAAGAGGACAGCAGACCAGTCATTATCAGTCCAATTGCGATGTTGATGGCACCATTGCAAACGGGTGGTACGGTGACATCTGGACAATGGGATGCACACAACAGGACTGCGGGCGTATAGTCCTCCTTCATGCAAACGTCTGGCGACAGTTTTTCGGGAGATCCGCTTACCAGTACCTGCCATAAACTGATTTGCTACCTCACTAGCTGTGCTGCACCGGTGTCTTTTTGTTGATAGCACTATGTGCCGATCTTCTGCAGGTGTGGTACTGCGAACACGACCTCCGCCGTGACGTTTACAACGCTCTCCATTTGTTTGAGTTGATTTCCAAAGCCTTGAAATAACACTGTGGCTGACGTCGAACTCCCTGGCAACATCTGTTATTTTTCGCCCTTCTTCAATCTAGCCAATAATACGGCCACGCGTAAACTTATCTAGATGATGTCGGGAAGACATACTGAAAATATCAAGTTCGTCAATTGACTCTTTATCTTTCAACTTTGCGTTTGAACAACAAATGTCAATACGCGTCAATTCCTTTATATCTCTTATCAGCGCTATGATGTCACGAACAAGTTCGGCAATCCAAAATTTTGCATACGCACAACACGTCTTACTGTATCACGCACTTATGCTAATTTCCACATTTTCCTGCCTTCCATTTTATGGTTGCTATCGTTGCTATTGTCATCCGTCCTTAGCAATTGTCCGGCAGTGTAGTACGCCGTCGCGTTCAACTTCCTATCGCTCAGGCTGCACAACAAACTCCAGATTCCAAGAATTTGTTTGATAAGATGCAGTTTATTTTCCACCTGGTGATCACACAAACCCTGCGACGTTCTTTTTATACTATCACTGCTTAGAAAACGCAAAAGCACGGTGAAACAGTGGCAAAGGTGTGACGACCAAAGTTTGTCGGTTAGTGTTCATTGGCGCAAGAGTCTCAAAATGGCCAAAGAGCGGCAAGTCAAAGTAACAAAACAGCAGATGACTAAATAGGAATGCCATACAACACAGCCACAAGCGGTGTAATGAGCTGGTTCAACAACCCATTTTACAGAAACAACTGGCACAAGGAACCCTATGATTCAACAGTCGGCCAAAAGAGGAAGATCTACCATCACCTGGCTCATTTGGGGTTTCAGTGTAGCTAGGAATCCAGCAGAATTTGATCTGGAAATCGGCTTCTAGCAAAGAACGCAGTAACCATCTCAGTAACCGTTAATGGAATTACTTACCCATATATAGGGCCTAGGGTCTTGAGGTTTTCCACTTCTACATCTGTGACCTGAAAAAAAAAGTGAACTAAGTGATGTCACCTAACTACACATGTGCAAAAGTTGTGTTAGAGTTTTTTTCATCATAGTAAGAAATAAAATATATGGTCAGACTTTTTATGGGGAGTGCTGACTGGTATATGAAGTAATGCATGATCCATGACATTTATGACGTTCCAGTGAGCGTCGCAAATACTTGAACCAGTAGTCGTGAAATGCGGACAGGAAGGGTATGGAACTTCCCTCGTGTCAAACTACGAGTTAAGGAAATTTCATCAACATGTCTGACAGTTTTAGCGATGATACGGGATTAGCGACTACTAGGGGGACTGAGACCAGGTGATTCCGAACAGATTTGACAAGTTGGCTTCGTGTCTCTAATTGTTGCCAACAGGCCCTGGGAAAAGTTTCGAAACGCATGAATTACTATAAATACTGAACGGAAATTATAAATCATACATTAAGGTACTTTACTTCTCAAATTTTCGATCTAGACACTACATCTTCAAGAGTTCTTGCGTCTTACCACTTCCACAGGTCTGGCGATTAAGCCCGATTGATTTTCCATCCAGCACGTTAGTTGATGTTGCCACCTTGAGTCTTATAAACTTCCAGGGATTACCCTAATTTCCAGATTGACGTTTGATTACTCTCAAGGAGTCCCAGTCCATTTTGTGGCCAAATGGACTGTTAGATGTTAGATGAGTATCTACTCGAATCTTGATCTAGTTGTATGTGCCTGTCTAATCCTGTTTTATTTGAAATGGTCCTTATTGCTGCTTTGTTTTCATTAATTCTGGTGGTTAACCTTAGTCTTGTTTCTCTGAGCTATGGTAAACCACATGTACACTCGATTTTATAAATGACTCCTTCCTGGAGTAAAATATTTTCTTTGTTTCAGGGATGAAGAGTATTTAATGTTTTCATTTAAACCTGGAGCTTACCTAATTTTATATTTAGTGCTGATTTTCTTTAGTTTTTCAAACAGTCCCTTGTGGTAAGTGACTTTTCTTGTGAATAAATATTAAATTCTATTACCTGTAGTGCTAGTTCTGTTCCTAAAATTTTTTCCCAGTAGTTCATGAATTTCTCTTGAAGGGTAATCATTTTCTAGTAAGATTGTTTTGAACTTATTTGTTTCTCATTAGCTTCTGAAGATTAATTCAGTTTTTTTAACTTTCTGTAAATTGTAAAGCTACATTTCTTTATATAATTAGGGTGATACTTATAATTTAAAATTTTTTTTAGTATTTGTAGGCTTCTTGTATAATTCTAGGGTAAGCTTTTTTTTTCCTTCCCACTTGAAAGTAATGTGTAGGAAATTTAGCTTATTTTCATTTTGCTTTTCTAAAGTGAATTTTAGGGATTCATCTTGGGAATTAAAACCTAGAATGTTAGATTAGTATCTATTCGAATCTTGATCTATGATGAAAAGGATATCCATGTATCTAGTATGCATGCAGAAAATAGGTTTCAATAGGAAGGCCTCTTCCATCTTACGTAATAATTTGCTAGGATAAGTGCTAATGAAGAGCTCATTGCTGGCCCACATGAAGTATTCGTAGACTAGCTGTACCAGATCGTTCAGGGATAACATCCGTCCCAGATTACCACTTTCTTGCTTAAACTGCAACAGAAGCATGGCATCGCATCAGCTGGCTGATGAGCCAACAGCAGCAACTGGACGCTTAGTATCCCGCTAAACTCATTAGAAGGCTTCAGGAAAGTCTCCTTTATGCCAGATGACCTATGGTGTACGTGCCTCTAACATCTTCCCACAAGGGAGAACGATCACGTTGAACTCTGGGACATCTGCACTTGATAAGTGAAGAGTGGTCCAATTTCTCTTAAAAGACTAGTGTTTCTCATTGCAAGAGGATTTCCGACGTATGTATCTGGTAAGAACGTGGCATAAGTTTCCATCGATCAAGCAGCCAAGGGAATCATATGGAGGCGGTTTTTTTATGGTGTGGGTAGGCATAAAGGCAAATAGACGAACCGACCTGCACCTGTTTTTCCCAGTTCCATCAATGCTGTCTAGAAGAAATAAAAAGACCATGTACGCTTATTTGCAGCTGCGGTTGACCCGGAATGTGTTTTATGGCAGCATAATGCCCGAATCTATACCGCTCGAGTGATAGGCCTTGAAAGTGAAGGAGTTTCAGTCATGGAATGACCGGCAAGGTCATCAGACCTTAATCCTATGGGGACGCTTTAGAAACTGGTGGCTGTTCTGAGACTCCCTCTCCAAGAAATGCACAGTGCTCAAATAGAAGTAATCGCTCTTTCCACGTTTATAAGAGAGTCACGGAAAAATTCTCATCTGTCGCTACCTGGAATCGAACCCATGGTCTTCCAGTTACGCGTCGGATATGCTTCCTCTGCATCACAGCGGCCTCTAAATTCTCCAGACTCACAAACTAGAAACTCTTCAGACCCCCTGTCGTTTGAGAGTCCAGAGAATTTAGAGGCCGCTGTGAAAGAATTTGCGGCGCATAACTGGAACTGGGTTAGATTCCCTGTGGCGGCCGATGATAATTTTTTTTGTGACTCACTTATAAACGTGGAAAGAGCGATGACTTTCATTTGATGTTCCTGATCACGTCAATTGTATATTTATGTACAGTGTTCTTGTACAGAAGTACAAGAGACTGCCCTCAGAACTTACTCTTTTGGACAGCATGCCGAGACACTGACAGTCATGTGTCATGACAGACGACTACATACCATACTAAGGCCAAAGTATGTCTATGTTTATTTGTATATTTGTTTTTATCGAATAACACTTTATTTAAAGTTCAGTTTTTTTTATCTTCATTTTGGAGTACAGTAAGTGGTGTTTTCCACGTTAGGTACTACAAAACACGGCAGAACAATAAGTTTTCACACAATGTTGGTATGTGTTTGAAACTTCAGCACATGAATAGTTTTTCAAGCAAAGATCCTTGGTTTTGTGAATGAACTGTCTATTCAATTATATCACATGTACTTTTCATCCACAAATTATTCGTGTGAAGAGAAAGGAATTCATTTAGGATGCAGTTATTGAAGAAACTGGCACGCAAATGATTCTGCTCAGTGAAATGTCGAACCACAAAGTTTAGGTTGGTTTGCCCATGATAATTGAAAAGTTCCACTCCTAGACAAGTTGGACTTGAGTTCCCGTTTTCTTGGAATTTAATATACCCATGATCGGTAATGTAAAAAGATTGCGTCAAGTTCAGTTTAATCTTTAGTGTATTCCCTGCTTGAAACGAAATTCTTTAAAATTAAACAGATTCCTTTCATAGATTAAACAGTGAATTGATTGAAATGGCTGTCACTTATTGGGTTGGTGCGAATGAAATGTCCGGCGCGAACAAGCAGTGGAGACAGGTTCCCACCACAGCTGAATGGAACCACCCACAGATGTTGCGGGTATTAAGTCACAGTTACTATGAATGGCTAGCACGTGTGAAGGACAAGGTTCACGAGTTGTTTGGACTTAACGTTGCTTGCAAAGGGAACATGTAGACGCCGGATTTGAGAGCCATCTTGAATGGATTTAAACTGGGTCATTCTGCAGGAATTGCCGCTCGAAACGTTAAAGCGTTTGGGAAGAACACAGCAACGAACGAACCATTCGGAGATGGTTTGTGAAGTTTCGAAGTGGAGATATGAACCTGCAAAACTAAAAACACGTGGCCAGACCTGTTGCTGTCTGACCATGTTCTGTTACGTAGAGTTGAAGTATACCCCCTAAAAACTTGATAGCGACAGAAGTATGTCCACCACACGAGTTGTTCGGCGTCTGACTGCGATGGGTAAAGTAAAAAGCTGGACATGTGGCTGCCGCATGAGTTTAAAACTGCCAACAAGACTAGACGTTTGGAAGTCTGCACGTCGCTGCTTGCCAGGAATAAACTGGTACCTCTACTGAATTGAATCATCACCTACGACGAGAAGTGGGTTCTTTATGATAATCGGAAACTATCTGCACAATGATTAAGCAAGGCACAGCCTGCTGGACGGCATCCTAAGTCATCCTTATACACCAAAATGCTCCTTGTCTGGTGGTCCACAGTTGGGATAATTCATCGGAGTTCCTTGGCAAGAGGCCAAACCATCACTTCAGAACCTTATTGTGCTGAGGTACACCAGGTGCCCCATAAATTGCTGCAGAAACAATCTGCTTTGGTCAGACATTGTGTTCTGCTCCAGAACAACGGCCGCCCTCATGTCGCACAACGAACGATGCCGACGGCTATAAAGCACTACCTCATCTTGCCTATTGCCCAGATTTGTCTCAGACTGTTTCGTCGCTTGGATCACTTCCTGTCCGGGAAACAGGACACGACAGACAATGAGGTTCAACGTGCAGTTGAAGACTTCTTGGGGTCTCAGACATTACTTTTAGCTCCGGGACAATGACCTTTGCCGGATCGATAGCAGCTATGTGTATATGCAGAGAGGAATTATTTTGCCTAAGTAAGTTGTCCTACTTATCCGCGTCCTGGTTCATTGCGCGTCATTTCATTTGCACAAACCCAATATTCATCTCTGAAATGAACTCATCCGGCTGTAGAAAGCACAATATTGATGCAAGTGATAAGATCACTTCCAGAATTTTGCCTTTCATGAAAGGTGTATTTCATTAACAGTTCATTAGAGGGTAATAAATGATTTGTTTTACATGAAGAGTTGTGTTTCGCTAATCAAAAAGGTTGCTAAGAAATTCTAGATCACCTGGGTCAACATCCTGTAGCAACCCCAAAGACCTAAAAATGTCATGACTTTTGAGAACACTAACGCCCCTCAAAATTAATAAGATCTTAAGAACTAGTTTTGTTATTAAGAGATTACAAACTACGCGTGTCATTCTTCCTCCACATCTAGAATTAGATAGTACGAGCTCGTGATAGGCCGTTTTCAGTCAATAGGCTGTGCGGTCAATGAAGGTGCGGTCAGTAGCATCAAGTTTGAAATAAAGAATAGTTCAAACGCAAGAAGTCCTTCCAGAACTCTACGTAGGGTCGGCTGCTGCACCTCTTTCCTGTCATCTTATATCATGCCTAGAGGATTATCAGAGTAATCGAAGTAAGCCGTTAAGCGGGGAAGGGTCAAACACTGCTTCCATAAGCTTGTTCTACCGCGAAACACCAACTCCAATTACGTTGTGAGTCCCATTCACACCACGGTGGCGTATTTTAATTACAAACCACCCCAAAGCATACACTTAACATAAAATCAGGTAATCTTACGGCTTTTAGAGGGGTTTAGCTGTACAAACTAAAGATTCTGCTTGGCGTTGTGATCCAGCAATAGTGAGAGTTCCTTTTTTTTTGTAGGCGGGGTGAAACTTCTGTTGAGACAACCGTACACGTGCGAAACCGATGTTTCACACTCAAACCCTTGTACCTGTATTCGGCATATTCACTTTTACTTCAATTTTGCCACTGGGAAGCTTTCCGAATTTGCCAATGATCTATTGATATGGGTCAGATTACTCTTTAGCAGGTGGATGATCAGTCAGTGTGTGGAAACAAGCGAGTCAGGGGAAGTTCTTTACCATGTGGCGTGCAAATGAACCAGTGCGATGGTCTCTGATAAGCTGCTTCAATAAGCCATGTAACTTAACCCTTCGGCCCCGCGTTTTCAGGAGTCTTATTATATCCAGCTGCAACTGAGTTTTCGGTCTTCCACTTTTATTGCAAAAAACTGTAGAATGGTTTCAGATATTTCTCACCATTTGATATTCAAATGTCACATGCGCTATATATTTGGACGAGAGTTCGTCCACCAAACAGTTAGGCTCTTTTACAGTCTTCACGAGTTTCTTATACATCAAGAAGTCTGCTTTACGCCCAACATGTGAAGCATGTAATTGATTTTCAAGTTTCTCCTTCAAATTCATTCTTTTTCTCAAAATAAATACCTATTGACTGCCTTTAACGTATATTTATTCACCAGGACAGTTTTCCACGGCAGCGGTAGAGATTGTGGAACCAGCGCCGCCTGACATGTGTGGAAATAAACCTTTGACCTTTCAAGCGCAGTTTCCTTCAAAAATCACTGTCCATTATCGTATTCAAGCAGTTTGTTAGTGAAGATAGACAACTTTGCTTGGGTTATTTTTTTACTCCGGTGCAGTGGGTCCTCGATTTTTAGAGCCGTTTCTTTCCTTGCTATCCTACCGCTTCTTAATATGGGAATTAAGAAGTCTGGTTAGCTACGTTGCTGGCATGGCCTCGCTTTCTCACCAAACGAAGTGGGGTTTGAGAGGATCGACAGAAGTCAATTATCAAGCAGAATATCTATCTTGAAGGAAGGGTTCAGAGTTCCTGTGTATAAAATTTACACTGATAGTTCAAGTTTTAACAAAGGGAGTTAATTTCATTCCGAAAAGGCACAGAACTTAAGTTATAGTAAGGTCATTCTCGCCTGTCAGAAGTAGTGTCTTTCAGAACGAATTAATGGCGGCAAGAGGCAATTGCAGGGTTAGACACCAATTCTGCACAGAACCCAGTCTTAATATATTCTGACAGCCAAGTTGAGTTACATGTACTCAGGATTTCGACGCAGGAGCCTAGTGATAAAGGAATTACCAGTGAAGTGTTTGATTCTAAGAAGGGAAATTTAATTTTACTGGATGAAAAACCACCCACGTACGAGAAATTGAGTGGATGGGGCCGTTACAGCAGCTTTTAAGAAAACCATTAATCCAATACAACATTAAGATTTATTTTTCAACTTGTCTAAAGGAAGAAATGGAGACTGGTGTTACAGAAAAGGTGGTATATAAATACTTAGGTAGACGGACATACAAAATCCTCCCTTTTGCCCAAACAAGAAGTTGCCCTAAGGTTTCTTAACTAGGCTTTTTGTCTGACCATGGACCGTTTTAAGATTATCTTAATAGATTTGGAATTTTAAAATGCATTTGTCTTGGTAGTATCAGAAAATGTTAACCACGCACTGTTAGAATATTCGGGACAGAAAGACGAGAAAAAAACATGCACACGTTTTAAAAGAGCCAGAGACTAAGCAAATGTGATTTAATTAAGATCTCTAAGCAAAAAATAACTTCAGGAGTTGCTCAAGAAAGCGTTCAAGAAGAAATTCCGAGCTCAGACTTATTTTAAACACACTTTTCTCCACGTGTGGAGCTGTTAGTTTCTGTTCAACGGAAAAATAATCTCGTTTTCCCAGGCTCAGTTGAGCATACAGTCTGAATGAAATGTAGCTTTCATATTTTCTCTCAGAAAGCATAAAATCAAATGTGCTGATTTATTTTACCTAATTGTTCTGTTTTTCTTTAACGTTGTATTCCTTCTTGATCTCAAAGACTAGTTCTTGTGAATCTATACCTAATCGTCACAAGACTACAACGTAGTTTGTCACTAATATTTTTTCAAGCCGACGACCATGGTTTCGCTGGGTATTGACTTAGCTTCATCAGAACGAATGGCACGTAAATATTTACGTGCCATTTGTCCTGATGAAGCTAAGTCAATACCCAGCGAAACACCAGGGTCACCTTGAAAAAATAAATATTTGTTGTATTTCTTATTCTCTGTTTACCATGGTATTTCATACTGTTAATAAAGGAAGAGTTAAATTGTGATCCATACATTGCTTGTCTACCGAATATTTAAAGTGTCGCTAAATTAAATGCCTGAACATTTTAAGTCTTTCAGCAAATAATTTAAATTTTAATCTAAGCTGTCTTCAAATAAATTAGCATTTCGCTTAATGTTTCATAGTGAAATAAGGAATTTGATATGTTAAATTAAGTTGTCTTGTGGCGAATTATCTAAGATAATCAAAATGCAATGTAAAACAGTTTTAAAAACATTTCTAATTGGCGCCCGGTGACTAAGTACTTATAAGTTACATGCTAAAATCATCTCAGGTTCGGTCAACTTCCTAGATTGAAGTTATTAATTCTATAACCAAATTGATCATAGCATTTGTTATCCACAACTCATTTTTTAGCTTATTTCCTTGTTATGACGTTGATTAGAAGCACGCTTTTGATCTTAACTACACACTTCCTTTCAGTCTTATTTCTGCTTCCCTATCAGTTTCTTCGATATTCTTAATCTCTACCGCGACGCTGTATTTCATACCCTAACTTCCTCCTTTGACTGCCGAGATTTCTTTTAACACTTGTATAGGGATGCCTTCTTGTCTGTCCGACTCTTGGCCCTCTTCCGAAACTTCCCTTCAAATCGGGCTGCGAATATCCTAGTGGTAAGCGTTCGGACTGCCACCGGGGGCTTGCAGGTTCGATCCCAGCCAGGTACGAACGTTCCACCCCACTATACACTGAGTTGCCACTTTATTATGACTACCTGAAAGTTAAGCAAATGAGCTATGGCTGCACGCTGTTGCCGCCAGAGGGCGAGGCTAGTATAAAAAGGGAAGCTTAGTGCTTGAGACAGTAGTAGAAGTGATTTTTGGGTAACGAGATGGGTACAAAATGCGATTTGACGGACTTTCAACGTGGGATGATTGTAGGAGCTCGGAGCCATGGAGCGAGTATCACCGAAACCGCCGCATTCGTGAAATGTTCCAGAGCAGCTGTTGTTAAAGTCTGGACTGTCAGGCAAAAAAACTGGGTCTCTACGTGCAACGTGTGGTAGTCATCGACTAGTGACTGCTCAGGCGGAACGGTGTGTCCAGACTGGTAACAGACAACAGAAGGGCAACAGTGCAGCAAATTACAGACCATCTTAATCAAGGATTCCCCTCAAATGATCTCTGCACGCCGTACACTGCATCGTATGAGATATGGCAGCCGAAGGCCTGTTCGAACACCTTTGCTGTCTGCAGTTAAGAGAAAACTTCGCACCGGAGCACTAGGATTGGACAGTCTATAATTGGAAACAAATTTGTGGTCCGATGTATCAAGTTTTCAGTTGCACCATGCAGATGGCAGAGTGAGAATTTGGCGGAAACAGCACGAAAGCATGGACTCCAAATGCATTGCTACAACCCTTCAAGCTGGTGGAGGCAACGTTATGATTTGGGGAATATTTTCCTGGCATGCTTTGGGCCCTTTAATTCACGTTGACCAACATCTGACTGGCACATCATATATAAACATCGTTGCGGACCAAGTGCATCCTGTCATGTGGATGGTTTATCCCAATGGCTACTTTCAACAAGATAAGCGTCCTGCCATATTGCTCGTGTTGTACAGTATTGGTTTCAGGAACATGCCGGAGTTTACTTTGCTTAAGTGGCCCCCACAATCTCCAGATCTCAACCCCATTGAGAATTTGTGGGATGAAGTTGAACGAGCCATCAAACAGCTGGATCCACAACCCTGCAATCTCACACTCCTGGAAAGTGCTATTCATCAAGCATGGTTTCAGATTCCACAAGCCACTTATCAACATCTCGTGGAGTCCATGCTACGAAGAATCGACGCAGTATTACAGGGAAAAGGTGGCCCAACGAAATACTGAGCGGGTGGTGATAATAAAGTGGTCACTGAGCGTATATCCGCCGCCGTCGGATGGGCACGTGAAGTTGTCGGACCCCGGGTACTGGCCCACCAGTAATAAATTAAGTGAGTCTTCCTCCCCCTTTTCTAACTTGCTTCCATGTCACTTCCGTAATGGCCAATCTAGCCAAATCTCCTAGCTTCCCATTTTCTAAGGGTTGTTTAAAACCAGAGGTCAGACTAAAATCCGCTACATATGATCTGATCAATCCTTCAAATCAGTTTCACTGAGCATTTTTTTCCGTTCCAGCACTAGACAAAAACTGTTATCATTGCGTGCGCAAACTATATCACCATCTTCATTAGGCGCAACCGATTTTAATTAGATTGAAGAATCTTAAGTGCATTATTCAACGAAAACTCTTAAGAGACTAGTGCACTGGCTACTGGTTGGTTGCTTTGGCAAACAGTACTGATCAACCTTAGGGATGAGGTATAGTTCTGTCAGAAACTGGTTTGGTAACCTGATTTGCATTAGTAACACTTGCTTTCCACAAATGAGAAAATTCATAAATCACAGCCTTTCTGCAAACTTTTAAATATTTTCTACTCTCAGAAAGAACCTATGCTATAGACAATTCCTAAACTATTACACATCTCGATTACTCACATTCAATCAGCTACGTTCCCAAGCATTATTTTATCCACTTATTATAAACTAATTCACCATCTTAAAAAGAGTAGGTTGTGATAACTTTAATTTGGTGGTACTATTCTGTCCATTCCAAGGAAATCTAAAGCATTTCAGATTATTCGTTCTTATGACTTATTCTACCCACCATTCAATATTATGTTCAGTCCTCTAATCCATATCTCACTACCTCGATATTTATTTTCATGGATTGTTAATCACTTATTTTCTGGAAGCCTATTCCCTGTTCACCAAGAAGCTCTCAGATGTCTTCGAAGTTTCCCGTCACAGTCATTTCTGTCGACTTAAAGAACACTTTTGATTCATCCCTTAATTACCCACAACTGCATCGCTATTTCTACCTCCAGACAGATTACTATCTGAGCAAACATAACTAAAGTTAGACAATCTGATTTTGAATAGTTATACGAATTCCTGAAAACAGCCAAATTTCAGCTACGATATTCCACCTTTAAGAGCAGATTACTCAGGCCTCGTGCACAGTCCCGCTCTCCCTTTTTAGATTATCAAAGATCCTTTCTTACTGGCCACTCTCACTAACAGGCAGTTATATTCATATGTTTCTCCAAGATGCATCACTTGTTCTCATACATCGGCATGCACTCACCGTCTCCCACACTTGGACTGAATTTGATTCCTCACTATCCTTACAGATTCAGTGGCGTTTTCTTCACTGTATCACTACCTCCACTCAGCACTCAATGTTTCCTCTCCGAATTTTAAATACTGTCTACCTCAAGGCTATTCGAATCATGTTTACACTACCTTGCTACCGTATTCTCTCTTCCCATTGTATTACAACTAGTTTCTTTCGTATCACTCAACAGTATCATAATTCCCATACCAAACGAGTTTGCCTGTTCTTGCCATAAAAGAAAGTTAAATATTAGTTATAAAACGAGCAGTCATACACTTTATGGACTTAACAAAAATGAAATAGTAGCATTTACTTACAGGCATTAAGAAATTTTTCCACATAGATCCTAGGATTGGAACTGGAGTTACACATTTGACGCCGAGTCTATACCAGTAAGTGTAAACATCGTAATACCTGCCAAGAACGAACGGTAAAGCAATGTTAAAATTGTGCAGAGGTAACCAATGCAGTTTTATGGTGTAATGTTGTGAAAGGAAAAGGAAAATAAGAACTTCAATTAGACATCTGGTGTCAGTCATACTGCTGGAACTTACCTTTGTAACACACATGAGACGCCACTTTAAGTACACGAGATTTTGACACAAATAACTCACTCCAACGCTAAAGAAGTCACGTGAGCGCGGAGTTCAACATAAGTCAGGCGGAGCTCAGCCAGCTTTTGTCGATTGATAGTCGAAATGAAAAAACTAGTGATCAGAGCTTCTTTTAACGTGATACTTGGGGTAGAGTGTGCCAGTCTGAGCACCTCCGAAACTTTCGTGCTTTTGGTTTCTCGTGTGAAACCACAGCGAGAGTTTATGGTAGTAAGTGTGGCACGCAAAAACCTTCCAGCGAGCTCATGTCAATCTGAACAGCCCAGAGGGCATCACAGGGATTAATGAAACTCATTCAGGATAGCAAACGAGAAATCGCAATAACAATACCCAGGGAGGAATCCAAGATCTTGACAGGGCACAGAGAAACCCTTCCCAGAGACCCACTCTAGACGAAGAGATCCATTCCCACGCAAACAGGGATCAACTAGATAGTTTGTATTTTGAAAATTAAATATACAAGTAGTTTTCCACAAATATTTTTATACTGAATATTTCAATTACCAAAGGAAAATTTTCAGATCAAAACTGTCGATCAACAATGTACAAAGCAGTTAAGCAATAAAGAAGACAAACACGGAACCCCTGGAATTTCGAGGAAAATGAAAAACATTTCAAATCCGATAAACTTTGACAACGTGTAGAAATACAAAAAAACGATATTGTCACTCAATCCTCGTAATACAAAAGAAATTCAATAGCTTAATACAAGCATTTACGAAATGTATAATAATTCTTGCAATCGGTTACAGAAATATGTAATAAGGATATTTACAACTATGCTTCTTCAAACAAGAGAAGCAGAAACCAAAGAAAACGTATAATATAACCCACCGTTGTGAAGTACAATCAGTCCCATTCAGTAGACTACAAATCGTATGTATCACCCAAAATTCAAGTCTAACTCTTGCTAATAAGATACCAAATAAATGATAGAGATCTTTAAAGATAACAATGCTCCAATCCTTTAAGCTGTTCCCCGAAAAACTAGTCCCTGTAATACTGTGAGCTAGAACATTCAAATGAAATTGTTGCCATCGAATCGCCGCATTGATAATGGAAATTTTTAATGTGTAAATATTAAAATATCCTGGACTATAACAACGTTCAGTTAATAATTGATTCAAGTAAATATCGGAACGGCGCTAACAGGGGCGGATTGGCGGTCGCAAAAAAGCACGGGAAAATGTTTGCAAATGGGCCCATTCAGTTGTGATCCAATAGTACCGCAGAACTACAACTGAAAATCACTTTTTATTTAAGAAACGAAAAAATGCAGTTGCTCTGGAAACAGTGGCAAGCATAGTACTGGTGGTGGTGGTAGGGGGGGAGTAAAAGTACACCCGTCATCCTTAAACTGAAGTGGGTGTTACGGAAAAATTTATCAGCCCATGCTCAGATTTTACTGTTTTGCACAATCACAGTAAAAAATTAAAATGTCCCGGTGGGCCAATCCGACCCTGGGCGCTAACTAGAAACTCGCGAGATTAAATGTCCTTCCACCAGAGTCTCCAGTACCAACATTGCTGCGAAAGATTTAAGACCGAACTATACAGAGTAGGACCAACTTTATGAACATTACCCGTGGTGCTTTGATGGCCCTGAATCCAATTAAGATTCTTTCAGAACCTGATTGTTCAATAATATCTTTAATGTTATAGACCTGCCAACAGGATGAGTTATATCTGCCGATAGCTGACCATCTGAAAAAAGTATTCACCGATGAATTTGTCGAAACCCTCTTCAAAACAACCAAGATTGCCATATTTACTTTGAACATTTGACAAGGAAATTTCCAGCAATCTACGCCTAAAGTTAACAGTTTGATTACGAGCAACGGCCAGCAACTAAAGGCCAGACCATTTCCCGTAAAGATGTTAGCCCGTTTTTGGGAAGCCCGTGAAATTAGAATCCGAACCGTCATTTGAAGAGCTATGCCGGTAAAGACAGTTTGACTCTTATTCAATTGTCTATTTCAGAGCACGGGCTAAAAATTAAGTTTCATTGTATAAAGTCAGGCCTATTTTTCAGGCCAATGACTCAAGACGTTTGGCCATATTCAATAAGCCTACATTTCGGCGAGATGGCCGTAAAAAAAAAATTTGTTTCCTCCAAAATGTATTTAGCTGAATGCGGCCATTTAAAAATTTTTTTTTTACTCTGTAAAGAGGGAGATTGTGCGGGCATGTATTTTTGGTTTCTCTGAGCATGTCGTGCAAATCTTTTGATTCCCTATATATATACACACACACACACACACACACGGTTACACGGTCCGGCATGGAGTCAAAAAGACGCCGTATTCTATCCTAGGACAGATTGTTCCATACTTCTTACAAGTGAAGCTCTAAATCACGAACACTGGGACATGGAGAAAGCTGGCTTCCCATCTGGTCCCACACGTGCTTGATGGGCTAGAGATAAGGCAATCTGGCAGGCCACGGGAGCGTCGAAACACAAGTCCTGGGAAACATGAGCAGTGTACGAATGGGAGTTATGTTAGAAAATGGCTCCGGGCCAAAGCGCCAGAAAACGCGGTACATGGTTCCGCAGGACCTGCTCTACGCAGAGATGGGCTGTCAGCGTCCCTCTGATCAATGCGAGGGAAGTTTGGCTGTCACACGCGATGGCTCCCAGACTAGAACGCCTGCACTTCGGGACGTGTGCAGTTTTACAGTACGGTTGTGATTGTACAGCTCACCTGCGGTCCTCCACACTGACACGTTGGTAGACAGTTCCCATACAGAAGCGGAATTAGTCGCTGAACGCTCTGCGTAAACAGTCCGTAGCATTCTACGTTGCCGAAACGACTGGAATAGACTCAGACGATGGTCAGGTGTTAATGGCAGAAAACGCACGTGCCGTCGAGATTGCAGATTAGCCTCTGCCAACAATCTGGAAATTGTTCTGGAGGACACAGGACTACTTTGTACAGCCGCCACATGTCTCTGGATATTGGACAGGGACGTATCTGTGCGTGCCGCAATCACGATCCCTCTGTTGGTGGTGTGTCAGTCGTCCAGAGCCAGTTTGACGTGTCTGGGTGCCTTCTAGAGTCCATTGCTCTCAACACGATTGCAACGTACTGTCCGACCGGCCCAAACTGCAGCAGATACGGCGCGCTGGCCACCCTGCCTCATCCCGACGGTACGGCTTCGATTAAAGTCCGTAAGTTGCCCGTACGCACATCTACCGCTCAGAGATCTCACCCGACTCGTACCGTGCACTTAGGCACGAATGTGGAGTCCATGTGCAGCTCCTTATAAGGCGCTAGGTTTGAGATTACAAAGATGGTCTTGGACGAGCGGGCATACGGAATCGCAGGGCACTGATCATTTCCACGTCTGCCCTCCCCGTAGCTATTAGCCGAGTTTCCCGTTCTTCGCGCGGGATTTTTCTTTGTGCGCGGATTGACAAGGTGTGTATTTTAGCTGAAGAGATTTCAGAATTGCTAAAGAGTAGCATTTCAATTTCAGTCAAGCACTGAAAGTTTTTTTAGAACTACAGGATAATTTAAACATTACTTCCATTTGGGAATCTTTAAAAATGCAAGTACTCGTAGATCTCCGTTGGTGCCAATCAATATTACTAATCACACAGAACAGTGTATGTTGTACCTTTATTAATACCAGTGGTGGAGAACATGCGGTTCGCTACGTGCTACTTTTGATGCAGATAATCTTGAAAGTGCCACTCCAACTTAACTCAACCCGCCCCCTTCACGGTTGCCAGCACTGAAGAGGAAAATTGTTAAACCAATATTTTAACAGTACTAATAATCAAGAACTACTTTACTAGTATATTAAAAAGTTAGTAAAATCATGCAATGCATTGATTATGATACGCTTTTCAACATACCAGAAATTACTCAAGTTATGAGGATAATGGCTGTGGAATAAATCTCGCTCCAGTGTCCTGACCTTTGACCCCATTTCGATGATATTCAACAGAACCGGTTCAGTACACCTCAAGAATAACATACTAAAGTTTTGTCGCAATAGAAGCAGTTTTACGCAAGTTCTGAGAATAATTGGCTGTGGAATAAATCTTGCTTTTGTGCAATGACCTTCGACCCCATTTCGTTGATATTCAACAGAACCGGTTCACTATACCTCCGGAACATGATAACGTTTTGTCGCAATCGAAACATTTTTTGGTAAGTTATGATGCACAAGCGCAATGGAATGGATCCCACTCCAGTGTCCTGACCTTTGACCCATTTCCAATAGGGTTCGTCCCCAGTGGCTCCCTACCACATACTAAAATTTCATCGAAATCGAACCATTTTTACGCATGGTATGACGCATAAATACAATTAAATGGATCCCGCTTTTATGTCCTGACCTTTGACCCCATTTCCAATTGGGTTCGTGCCCAGAGGGTTCCCTACCACATACTAAAATTTCATCGAAAAATCGAACCATATTTACGCATGTTATGACGCATAAAGGCAATGGAATAGATCCCGCTCTAATGGCGTGACCTTTGACCCCACTTCACCCATTTTCAATAGGGTTTGTCTCCTGGTGGTCCCCTACCACATACTAAAATTTCATCGAAATCGAACCATTTTTACGTGAGTTATCGTGCCGACAGACAGACTGACAAAGCTGGAGCATATAAGCTTCTTCAAACTACGGTTGGAAAGCGTAAAAAACTAATCACTCGCAAAGAAAGAAACATTCTAACACTATTTTTTTATTTTGATTGGAGGTTTAACGACCACCGTGAGCAACTCAATGTACTATAAGCAGTCGCCCGTCCCTAATTTAGGGCCACTGGTTCCAGGGAAGGGAGAGAGCCAGTGCAGTAAGACAAACATCCATGCCTCACTGGGATTCGAACCCGGACCCCGTTCGGACGAATGATCAGAGGCCATCGCTTAGACCACTGCGCCACCGGGGCGGCATAATACGCTTTCCAACATACCAGAAATCATTACTCAAGTTATGAGGATAATGGCTATGGAATAAATCTGTCCTGTGCCCCTGACCTTTGACCACATTTCCAATATTTTGTTCCCAAGTAGTCCCTCTACCACATAAAGTTTTATCGAAATCTAACTATTTTTACGCGAGTTATGGTGCGGACGGACATACGCACACAACGCGTGACGTAATGAGAGATTGCGTGACCGCGCGCCAGCATCTTAGTCGCAAGATTGTGACATAAGATTTCTAAGCATGAGTAACATTAATGGGACGACGCCACAACACTAAAAACGTGGTAATTCGGAGTGGTTATTTAACCTACTATACGAATTTTCCTAAAGTAGAGATCAAGCTACAGTAAGTCGATTTCCAGTACCAGAAAAGTGTACAGGTTAGCGACTTTCAAAATCTTTAGAGCAGTTTTCAAAATGAAATTTGAATACAAGTGCTCCTTTAATAATATGGGATAAGGGCGATGGAATGGATCCCGATCCTGTGTCCTGATCTTTGCCCCCATTTAGTCAGTTTTCAATAGCGTTCGTCCCCTACAACATACAATTTCATCTAAATCGAGCCATATTTACGCAATAGGACGCATAAGGGCAATGGAATGGATCCCGCTGCTATGTCGTGACCTTTAACCCCATTCCGTCCATTTTCTATAAGGTTCGTCCCCAGGTGGTCCTCTACCACATACTAAGATTTCATCGTAATCGAACCATTTTTACGTGAGTAATCGTGCCGACAGACAGACGGACAAAGCTGGAGCATATACGCTTCTTCAACCTACGATTGGAAAGCGTAAAAAATGAGAATGATCAAAAGTTTAAAAGCCAGGTAAGTTTAAGTCAATCTGTTTTAAAAATGGAACGACTACGAATGCATCTCAGTGCGGCGGCGAATGAAACAAGAAACATGACACCGAATTTTTGGTTTTAATGCGCGTTTTTTGAATCCGTTCTGACGCGAATTAAATTTATTAGAGTCAATGGAACCGGTAAGGAAAACTACCTGTTTCTATAATCGATGAAATGCCCACAAACAAACTCAGTTCCACCAAAGGCTAAAAAGCACGGTACGAAAGTTAAATGGAGCATAAAAAGTTGCTCATAGCACAAGGAAGGAATCTGACATTTTCAAATCGAAAAGCTAAAAACATTTAGAAAAGGAAACATGCGTCTTCTACCGGAAGAATTTTGCATAACGGAAAAGTTAAAAATAGGCGAAAAATATTGTTCATGGGACAAGCTATGCTAAGGAAAAAAACTTAAAATAAGACACCTGGAAGCAGAGATAGCGAAAAAATAATTTCGATCTATACGAACCTACTGGAAAATCTTATTATTTAAGGCGAATAATGCTGCTCATCTATTGTAGCGAATGGCAGATTGTAAAGAAATTTCTCAAGTGTTTTTAGGAGCTGCGAGACAGCTGCAAACTGACGTACACCACCTACCGACAGAAATGTGAGCTACAAAACTCCTCATACTAAGCTTAAAGTGTTCTACAAAGTAAATGGTATCTGGGGATGAAATAATTTTAAATCTAACATGTAGAAGCAGAGAAATTGAGAAAACAGATTACGCTTTTCCACCCCCTATTGAGGAAATCTCGCATTATTTCAGGAAGAAACTACTCACAGAGTTTGCTTAGTAAAAATACGTCAATCGGATTCTGAGAACTGAAGATATTGCTGTAAACGAAGTTACGCCCTCAATTGACAGACTTGAGAAACATTTTTCAGCGGAAACTCTCCAATAAAGAGAAATTTTCAAATCTGACTTCTACAAGCAGATCTATGTACAAAAATCAGCTATGCATATGCATCTACGTTCTCTGGCGGGAAAAACCATCCATTATTTTAAGTAAATAGCATTCTTTAAAGGTTTATCGTTGTGGGCAGTATCTGTCCACGAAAGATTTTTTTTTCCAATATTTTTTAGCTCAGATTTTACTGTAAATTAATAAACAGAAATTAAATTTTACATGCCCTGGTGGCCAAGCCATTCTTTACCGAATATAAGAAATTATAGGATAAACATTTCCCCATCAGAAACAATGTGCGATACAGGACGAATTTTTCCAAATAGTTTTAGAAGCAGAGATACCGGGGGAAACGCAATTTACTTAAATTTTTTAAATATATACAGAACATTTTGCACAGGAAGCGCAAAGTGTTCTGTTAATAATTTTATATTTATTTTTCATGGAAGCAACATAGGAATTTTTCAAGTTTAACTCTTAGAAGCACCAAAAAAAATAAGATTTGCATCTACGCCCCCTAGTGGAGACACCATGCATTTTAAGAAAAAATATTCCGAAAAGTTTCATCAACGAGAGTTTTATCAGTCCACGAAAGTGTTTTCAATGGAGAATTTAGCTCATTTCGCTGCAAATGCATCAGAAATTAACATTTGTGCCCCTTGATGGCCAAGCCATTCTTTACCAAATATTAGAAGTTGCATGCAAAAAACATTTCCACCAGGAACTATGTGATACAAGACTAATTTCTCAAATGTGAGCTTAAGAAGCAGAGATATCGGAGAAAACGCAATTGACTGACGCCGCCAAGCGGAAAATCTATGCACATCCTGAAGTGACAATACCTAAAACGGTCTTCGACATAAATGGAATCTAAAGGTAAAAATTTTCAGTCTGATGTTTAAGTAGATCTGAAATAAAAATTTTTGAATTCGACCTTTGTATTTATGCCACCTACCGGCGAAGTTGTGAATCGTATAAAGAAAAGGTTAAAGGATCATTTACGCATTTCAAGCTACCTAATAAAAAATCTTGCAAATCGGAATAATAGTTTCAGAGATTTGTCCACATGCGGACAAACAGTTAAAGAAAAATTATGCTTATGTTGGTTGTCTTTTTTCATAAAAAAAATGCTAAACAGTGAAACCGATCAATACGGAAACTCAACTACATAAAATACGAGCAGTGAGTCTGCACTTGCAAGTCTCACACCTCAGGGCAGTGTCACCACACAGCAAGAATCAGCTAAACAACGCCCAATGCGGAGACATGCAAGTATAACTTCCTCACGAAGTTTTGTTCACAAACTATATGGCCATAGTCCGATCTGTGGCTTAGTTGAGAGAAATTTGTTCCTGCGCTGCTGATTCCAGAGGGACTACCAATCAACTATGATGCATTTACGGTTGCCAGGACGAAAATCTGGAAAACAGTGGCAGTAGTGATTGTCCAGGAGGATACGGATCTGGCAGAGGCATCCGCCAGCTAGTTACCCCGAATCCCAACGTGGTCAAGAATCCAACAGAATCTGATCAGCAATGCAGCACCAGTCAAAGTCCGCAGGAGGCGACGAATATCTGAGGTGACTGGAAAAAATGCCCTGAGGAGAACAAAACTGGGAGTCAATGCAAAGCCTGGCGCGACGATGTGGTCCAGACTGGATGTGACGCAAGGAGAGGGGCACCCGCATGCATCTCTGCCGAGAAGACTCACTACCGGAGGAAGGCTTTCAGCACAGATATCACCACACACAAATACAGAGCCTACAAAATCACCGGATTTCGAACTACCGGTGAAAACAGGCACGAAGTTGCGTTAGAGCGGAAGGTGCTCGGCAAAAAGTTGCTGAGACACCTGTGCCGCACAGACAGATCAGTAAGTGCCTCAACTGGCTCCCAAGGGGGATCAAGAAAAGCCTTTAACATGCCAACCAACGACAGGCCAAGGCCAGCATCTCACGCCACGTTTGACAGTCGAATCCTGAAAATGGGAACAAAAGGACGGTTGGAAGACGAACGTACAGTGGATGCTCAGGAAGAGATTTCAGCTTTGTGAAGAACTTTTTTTTTTTGATTGGAGGTTTAACGACCACCGTGAGCAACTCAATGGGCTATAAGCAGTCGCCCGTCCCTAATTTAGGGTCACTGGTTCCAGGGAAGGGAGAGAGCCAGTGCCGTAAGACAAACAACATCCATGCCTGACCGGGGTTCGAACCCGGACCCCTTACGGACGAATGATCAGAGGCCAACGCCTTAGACCACTGCGCCACCGGGGCGGCTGTGAAGAACTGGAGAAACAGTTGATGGCGAAGGCATAACGTCGGCTCGTTAGATGCGGCATAAACACTATGCACGGGAGACGTACGGAAAGCTCCGATGTAAAGACTCAGAGCCTGGTGATGCACGGGATCGAGAAGCTTCAGGACAGAAGGTCGGACCGATCCGTATGTCACAGCCATAATCGTAATTTGACAGGACAAGATAGTGATAAATGCGAAGCGTTGAACACACGTCAGCCCCCACGACGTACAGGATAAAACCTTCAGGAGACAATGGGCGCATGCACTTCACTTTTAAAGATAGAATGTGAGGTCAGAACGTGAGCGCGCGATCGAAGGTTAATTCCCAGAAGCAACCTCAAACCACACAGGAATTTTAGTGCTCCCCAAACGGAGATGAGGATCTAGGTGAAGACCTCGCTTGGGGCAAAAAGGCAGTTTTCTGGGAAGAGAAGCCGAAGCCATTGCGGAAGCCCAAGAAGAGATCTTATTAATGAGTGCAACTGCCTGTCAATAGTGCGCATGTTGACAGAGGCACAGGAAATCTGAAGATGATCCGCATACATAGTATCACCAACCATCGGAGGACGTAATGTGAAAATAATTGACAAAGATGAAGAATGACCGATAGAATGGAGCCATGAGGAATATCCTGCTCTTGAGAATAAAGCGTAGAGAGGGTTTCACCGACTCGCACACGGAACGTCCGGTTCTGGATAAAACCAGCAATAAAAGTTGCCAATTTACCTCGTAGTTTTGCAAATCAACGAGAATGCCGTATCAACAAGTGCGATTGTACGGCGTTTCCTTGCCAAAGAACACAGACCATGTGCTGACGTCGTGCAAACGGTTCCTTGATAGATGTTGGATAACACTGATAAAAAACCGAAGGCTATGAAAACAGGAAAACAAATCAGTCTCTTACGCAACCTTTATGTGCAAAAGACTGTGCCCGATGATTTTTCGCGCTTTTCTTTTTACCAGGAGAAGCAGACGTCGTAGTAGCACCTCAGAATTGTTCTTGAGCCACGCGTCTGGGTGACGCAGCAGTTGATACCCGAGCAGTGGTTTTCGGTGGTGTAGAGAAAGAATCTGCGGAGGAAACTGCAAGGAACTTCAAAGCACAACAGCTTAAATCTGCCGTTAAAAGAAAGGGCAGTCCTTCAAAACAATTATGTCAGTCTGAGCAGCAAAGGAAGTTTTAGAATCCACGACGGAAGCGTAAGTGCGTCCACCAGAGACAGCGGGAATGATCTTCCGTTGAGCTTCAGGGTAACACAGATGTTGGACGGTCTATACCTCCCGAATCTTCGGCTCCTTAATCCACTTCGGGCAGTCCCTCGGATTGGCCGCGTGGTCGCACTTGCAGTTCACACAATGGGAAACTGAAGCAGAGAAATCAGAATGATCGTGTGAACCACAACGACTGCAAGTTGAAGCACCACGACAGTACTGCTATAGTAGTGCCCGTACACTTGGCATCTGAAGCACCTAAGGTGTTCGGGAATGTAAGGGCATACAACGCATTTCAAATAACCGCCATGGACGGAAGATTTTCGAGTCGGGCGATGAAAGGGCAGAATGAATGTCCTGGAGTTCACCAGGTCCCCGTTCGGGCGAAACTTGATGCGACGCACTGTTATTACACCTTGACCAGCAAGCTAAAGAAGTTAATAGTCTGAAACATCCGCGAGGTCACGTTCCAAGATGACACCTCGGGATGAATTCAGGGACCGGTGAGGCTCGATATCCACAAGGACACTACCCAAGTTGGAAGCATTTAATAGTAACTCACCATGGCGTGGAATTTACATTTCCACAGAGAGATCACGACTAATTTCTTCACACCTTTTGGTGACCCGACGGCAATCTGCAGAGCCTTCGGAATCCAGATTTTTTTTTAAAAACTAAGATAGTGAGAAATTCCTCGTGCATGAATGATAAAAAATTTGGCAGTATGAGACTGCAAAGTTCGCTGTTATTTGTGGAGCCTTTTCCAAAAACCTTTGAAAGAAGGAAAAGAGGTAAATTTAATCCATACAGAAAGGAGAGAATTCATTCGCTGACCTCCCCCACCCACCACGGAGCCCAAATGGGCAGAGCCGGAGATTTTCAAGTCACCAAAGGAAGCAGGACATTGCTCTGAGGATAGGCAGCCGATGTAGCAAGTTGATAAAGCAGACATGCGCTCGGCGACTTTCTCGTGTCTGGATAACCCCCGTCGACATGCCCACACTTCTCCCAGACTAACAAGCCAATAGAAGAGAGGATTCCACTCTGCCACTGACTTCATTTGCTAGGAGTGGGTTAGTTCCCAGCCGCCTGTTCAGGTCGGAGCAAAGAGTAGTGTCGATACCTGGCGACACCACCACCCCAGCCTCCAGAAACCTCTTCCACATTACGGGTCAGCGCACACTGCAAATGTGCAGGAAGATCTAGCTAACAAGTTCGGAAAAAACAAAAGGGTGGAAACATAAGATGGGAATACGGAAGTGACAACGGGAAACCAAACTCCGGCTCAGAATCACAACCTTAGCAACCCAAAACTGAGATGAATTGTGTCAACAGAAAAAGCGTAAAAATGGGAAGACATGGTAGCTCGTGCCGTAGGGTCACCACTCACCAGATGGATGAACAGCTGTCCTTGCGGTGTTATTTCTGTACCAAGACGAAATGACAAGATGATCCGTCACAAGGTCAGCTCGAGCCGTACTCCAAATAATTGGAAAAACCAGTTTACCCCTTGTGGAGGGTATAGGGGAAGATATGGGAAGAAGAAAGTGACAAATTCCTGGCTGGCTGGATTTTCAAACACAAACTTGCTGTGAATTGCAGTGTTGCTCTGAAGCTCCAAAATTTCACTCTGCACATCAGTAGGATAATTATGTTCTCGATAGAAAGTGAGAAGAGGTTCGTTACTCAACTAAATTGAGTTTTAGTAACACTGGGAAAAGATTTACCTTGCAAACGCAGATTTAAGTTCAGGTGGCCCACGATGTCACAAATGGTAAATCACGTAGCCAAATTCCATCCTTTAAAAGACCGCACTCTTCGGAAAGTTTTCTTTGAAAAACTTCAGCATGTTATCTTTTATTTCCCGAATTCTTTCCAAAGTTCCTCTTGACAGCCAACGGACAAAATGAAAGAATTACACCCCTTCGTGTTCATCTGCTTTCAGGAGTTTGAGAAATATCCTTCTCTTAAGTGCTAGAGCGCGGATTTTATTGATATTTCGAACCACTGGGTCCATTACAGAAGACAAGTTCATGTATTTGGTACAGAAGGATTCTTTATTAATAATGCAGAGGCTCTTTAATACATTTCATTGCAAGTTTTCCAATAAAACCACAAAACCTTAGCCAATCATTGCAGGAGCTCCATCTGTGCACACACTGGTTTTTCCCAGTCTAAATTGCTATTTTCACTAGCTGCTTTTATCTCTTGAAAAATCTTGAATAGAAACCAACTGACCCAAGTAGAGAAGCTCGTCTGACACAAATTGTTTGCCGATACAACGCACATACAGAGTAGCTCAGCAGTATCTATTATATCAACTCATTTATATAGAGAAAAATATTTGTACCTGCTGATGCAAGAGTGTTTGGTAACGTCCTCTGATATATCATCGAACTTGCCTCATGAGAATATTTCTTGAAAGAGCAACGTCATCCGTCATTAATGACAGAGCCTCCAGTAGCTTTTGCGAAATTGAGACTTTATTCTTTCTTCGGAGTAACGCTTTTTCCTGAAACTATGAAGGGAATTTCATACGATGGTTTCACCATTGCTTAAACTGATTTTTTTTCTTAAACGTTGTTGCGCCCTCAGTCTATTTAAAAATTCTGTTTTCATTACGGAACCAACCTAATACCGTGAGCTTATATTTGCATGCATCTGTCTGAAGTGCAGGTCCAAATTATATTTTTTCGGAACACGCGCTCCACAAATAAGGCACACAGGCTGCGACAAATTCGCCTTCGTAAAAGAATACTGTTCTTCCCATTCAGATTTAAACTCTTGCAGAGCAATATTTACATACTTCGTTTTTGAATCACAAAGCTTGCTCAGCCATATTCACAACACAGCAGACACTACAGTTCTAAGAAATGAGGGTGAGAACGAAAGCTGAAGCATACAGTCACTCTTGCGGCTCTGCAGACAAATAACCCGCAAACGTTGATATCCCCTGACTTCCGTGGTCTTGACCTTGCAATTAATGCGTGTGGATGAATATTTTAGAGTGAAAAACAAACTTCTAGGCGGCTTCCAGTAAGTGTGTTGAGCCTATTAGTTGTTTAATTATTAAAATTAAAAGCAACTTTGCGCGTTGGTGCTGCTTAGAAAGCCTCTGCGTGTCACTTGACACGCGTGTTGGCCACCTCTGATTTATACGCTAAATGTTGCCCATCTAAAATTTTAGTTTGGAGGTTCAACGAGCACCGAGAGCAAATCTGGTCTATAAGCAGTCGCCAGGCTAATTTAGGGACACATGTTCCAGAGAAGGAGAGCCCATGGCGCAAGACATTCACACGGACGGGATTCGAACCCGGACCCATCTCTGATAAATAATCAGAAGCAGTCGCTTAGACCACAGACATCCGGTTGGCACCAAATGTTCTGAATTCCTTTAACATAATGTAGGTTCTTTCAGGTGTATATTAGTTTTACTTGGTCACTTAAACGGGGTGCCACTGTACAAAAGCCTATCCCCGCTATTAATTTCACCATTCTTGCATTGAGGACATTTGTCCCACGGAAAAAACAAAAAGGATGAGCAGTTAACATTTGCGGCGATTGCACCACTAAATTGCAGTATAAGGCCACTTTGACAAGTCATTTCAGTGATAGCTCTAAATATAAGTGCCTTACTTAGAGAAAGTGCTCTCAAAATTTGTTTTAGTTTTCATTACTAATTAGCAACAGTTTATTAAAACTACTTAATCTGAGCAATAACAGGAAAATTTAACGACACACTATACGCCTGTTCTGTAAGACTTTAGATATGCATTGATATTTCAGCTTCAATGACTAAGGCGCCGTTTACTAAAACTGGAAGATTTGTGTTGCACGAAAGGCCATGAGCTCCGAGGATTACTTTTATAAGAGCAGATACCAGTGGAGAGTTATTTAATGTCCATCACTACAGTTTTCTCGGAGCAGTGTAGTCTTAGCCCTACGGAGTATCCTACAGATTTATTTTGACTACATTCTAGACAAAGTAACAGTTTCTGTGACAAAGTTTTGAGACTTCCCACTACCACTGCGTTATCCAACTGTGTAGATAAATCTACGCATTTTTTGCTTTTAACTATCGTGGTCAACGCGTACGGCTGTAAGAAGCTGCTGGTCCCTAATTTAGAATAGATTTTTCCAAGGAAGAGAAATCCAACACTGTTTGTCATACACATCACCCATGACTCATCCGGTGTTGGGACTCAGTTCCAGCTCGAAAGAATGGTCAGAAGCCTGCGCCTCAGACCACTCTACCAACCGGGGTAGTCACGTCTGTAAATGAATATTCGGTCAAGATACACGTGTTTTCCTACAGAACAGATTTCAGTGTACTTGTATAGACCATTTAAATAATTTTGCCGCGATTCTCTATGTAACCGCGAAAGAATGCCTTAGCACCGCTAAGGCACTTTCGTGGTTACGTAGCAAGGTGCTAAGGCACTATTTCTACACCGTTTAAACGATCTGCATTTAAGAAAATTTTACCAACAGGAACATTACTCAGTGGCAAAAGGTTATTCGCAATCTAAATTTAAGATCAGAACTGATATTAGTTAAAGTAAAAACTGCTATGGAGCACTTAAGATATTTTGACAGATAAAATCAACATGACAGTTATAAAGACAAAAGGAATACAACTTTTTATTGGAGGTTTAACCACCATGAGCAGTTCAGTGGGGTATGAGGCTATTAGCAGTAGCCCGTCCCTAATTTGAGACCATTGGTTTCCGGGAAGAGAGAGCCAGCACCAAAAGACAAACATCCATGCCCTACATCGATTCCAACCCGGACCCATCTCGCACGAATTATTAGAAGCCATCAGTTAGACCACGGCGCCACCGGGGCTGTACGCGTACAATTGTATTCTTGTTAGTGTAATAGAAAATATAGTTCATAATTATCCAAAACGCATACGTCAGTATCGATAGCACAATGTTGTTCAATACCAATAGAAACAGAACGCTTTTCCTCACACACTATTCGTACATCTTTGCCAGAAGAAACACTTGTAAAAGCAGATCATTTAGCGGGCGTGTGTTGTTCATTCACAATCTATCCATATTTCATTTGTCTATAAGTGAACAAATCAAGTACAAAAATATTACGCGGTAACCGAAGCGGATAGAAGCTGACTAAATATAACACGCACGTTAGTAATGGCATATCGATAGTTCGACACCCACAACGCAGCGCTCTGCCATTTGTCAAGTACAAGCCAAGGTCAAACACGAGTGCTCCGCCGTGAGAAGACACCATTGTTGAACAACGAGCCGTGGTGAGATCTATCTGCAGGATGAGTGAAACCTGCTGAAATTCAACGAATGATGTTGGCTGAGAACGGAAGTCAACGAGAAGTTTATAAATGGGCAGAGAGGTTAAAAAGCACGGATATCGAGCCGGGTGGACTACACCTCACACAAATCTAAGTCGACAGAACGAATGGCTTCACCAGTGAACCGAACGATTAATTGTCCGCTGATGCTGCACGTTTGGACATCAGCTATGAATCCGCATATGATTTAGTGTATGGTGACTAGTGGTTCCGTAAAGTATGGTCCCAATAAGCTTACTGATCTGCACAAGATACAGCGTGTGGATGTTGCGACACAATTTCTGAAGCATTATGAAGATCGAAGTGTTTCGGAGCGGATTGTCACCGGTGACAATACATAGGTTCATCAATCAATCGAAAGCAAGAGACCGAGCATGCAATGGAAACACCAGTCTCCTCCAGTAAAGAAATTCAAACTACTGTTCTGTCAAGAAAATCATAGACCTTTTGGGACACAAGTGTCCCATTCTGGCGGATTTTCAGAATACGAACAAACAGTGCCTGGGGATGGGTGGGGCAACGTACTGTGCTGTGCTTAGAAACAGAACTGCATTCCTGCTGCACGAGTTGTCAAAAAGTCTTGCTGCACTATGACAATGCATGTTTCCATATACGTGCTTCAACGGTGGACAGCGGTTTGAACGTCTTCCACATCCCCCTTACATCTGCGATCTGGCGTCATGTGTTAATCACGTTTTCAGAACTCTTAAAAACTCCTTACGCGGTTGCAAGCTCATTTCTGAATAGGTTAAAGAAGCGGTACAGACCAGGATTCGGGAACCGCCGAAAAGCTTTCAAGGAATGAAGCTAGTGGAATACGACGGCAACGAACTGGAAGAAAACTACATGGAGAAGTTAGGTTACCATTATCTTCATTAGTTAAAATATCTGTGTTAAGTTATTTTGCCTTCACTTTGATTCTCCTTCGTACTTTTGATGGCCATACACAAAATTTAATATTTTGAGAAAAGCCTTCACATGTATCAAATTTAACTTAAGTTCATTGTATTCATTCAATTTTATTTTCTTAAAAGCTCAGCTTAAACGTTGCTTTAGCATAAATAATACACGAACGTTTCAGACTAGTAAAAAATGAAAATGTATTTTCATCTGTTTCGGTTCATCAAGTGAACCCCTTGGACGAGAAATTCGACCAATGATTGATTTTATGAGAAGCAAAAAAATACAATCAAATCTGAAAATTAAAACATCAGTTATTTTCAAGGCAAAACGATTCTATGAAAATAAAACACATACAAACATTTTTCACTTCAAACTTATGCATCTGCGGGTGAGCGTGCATCTACTCGTTTGTTTATGGTTTGGGCAACAATAACCCAAAGAAATGGATACAAAATTTGTGGACAGATTGCTATTGAATGTGGTCCATTATACCGATGATGAAGCCTACATATTTTATTTTGGACGAGATCGGTGACAGGGGCCCCACATATTGTCAATCCTGTGTGACAAAAGATATACGCTGCTGGCTGAATCGAAAAGGACAGTTCTGTTCCAGTGGCACAGAGAACTGACATTCTTAATTAACCAATGATTCGTGAGGCTTACCGTCTAAAAGCACGATTTTAATAAAAGATTAATCATACTGTTTAAAATACACATTAGCACTTTCGAGGCAGCTGCTGCCTCAGATGAAATAAGAGTAGCAAAGTATATTATATAATACAGGCATGGTGCATTGTGGACGATAAGAAGCCAATGATACGTGCTTCATCAAGGGCGTACTGTTAACCTATTTAGGATACAAAGTGAATAGGTTAACAAAATACGCATTTGAGGCACGTAGATAGTCATTGGGTTATCCTTTACATCACCCACAATGTCCCATGCCTGTATTTTAGTATATAATGATGTACTTTGCTACTCTTATTTCATCTGATGAGCAGTCGCTGCCTCTAAAGTGCCGATATGTATTTTAAACTGCATATATGATTAATCTTTTATTAAAATAGTGCTTTTAGACTGTAAGCCTCACGAATTATTGATATGTGCACGAGTCATATTATTTATGATCAGTCTTAATTACTTCTTTATGACTCTTGCAATTGCACATTGTGTTTGTAAGAACAAAAACTGGCATTTGACCTACCCGAATATTCCCTGTGCTATGCGTTCAGTGCCTAACAAGGAAGGTCTTCCTGTTCCGGAACTAACAGGATATTTATCCTATGGCTGTTTTTTTTTTTAGTGAAGGCTTATCGACCACCGTGAAAACTGAACAATCGCCCGTCCCTAATTTTGCGCTACTGGTTCCAGAGAAGGGAGAGAGCTAGGACAGTAAGACATGCTTCACCGGGATCCGAACCTGGACCCTTCGCGGACGAATCGCTGCCACTGGGGGCGGCTCATTTGAAGGCAAGGCCAGTAAGCATCCTTTACTTGTTAAAGCTTCTACATCAAGAGATCCTGATTTCGTGCGCAAGTGGAATAGCGCACAGCCACGAAGTTACTCAGTGATCTAGCTAGAGATCTGGAATTTCCTAAAAGTGAAACAGCTGTTCGAGTGCATACTGCAGCAATATAATCTAGGAGAATGTGCACGTGTCTTTTGTGCTCAGCTAAGAGGATCTTCCATTTTTGAAAATGAAAGATCTCATTGCTCGCGTTAACATTTGAATTTTTTTTGCTATATTACACTATCCAAGATGATACAAATCGCTCACAATGAATTCGGTACCAAAAGGGGTATAGTACAGATCACACCAGATGTAAATACAGAACAAAAAAACATGTGTAAGGAATGCATTAATACACAAATGACAACTAAAAACACTAATACAAACACAAATCACATGCAAATACAACATGCAAATACAAACGAAGTAATAGCAATACGAGTACCAAACACTTATACAAGCATCTGTAGAGCAACATAGCCAGGGAAAAAGGCTAGTGTAAGCCTGAAGAGTCCCTGGTCCCCTATAACCAAATCCAGATTTTATCCTGCTATAGAACTGCATTAAATGACCACAATTTCATATAGTCAAACCACGAACTAAGTATTCCTTCCACTCTTAAATGCCTCATAATTAACTACTGATCTAATATAAGTCAGCAGCCAGTTAGAGTCGTTTAGCAAGTGGCATTGATATTATAACTCATTTGTCAGAGCTCTGGGGACCACCAAATCTGTGTAGCCACGAGTGTGATAGGTATGTGCAGAAAGACTAATTAGATTTAAATGCTTATTAGTAGAGACAAGCTCTTGCATTGACAACTTAAGTCTGATTTACAGTTTCCCGAAATTCAGTAACTTATGACGGAACAAACTATCCACATTTTCAGATTGATTTAACAAACGAACACTTTTTTTGGCAGAGTAAAAATTCTATTTCGTAGTAGTCATTCCCCAAGCTAGAGAACAGTAGGGTAAATAAAAGAGTAATGAAGTACTAACTTCATCTTAATTGGCAAGTAACTAAACCCTGGACAGAATTCAAATACGCGATCTTAACTTAACTGCCAAGGCATCTACATGCGATAGTACATTTTCATGCAAATAAACTCCCAAAAATTAAAGATTTGCCCCAAAAAACCAAAGGAGTATTATTAAGAGATTCGTAGAGCAGTTATTGCCTCAACTCTTCAACCAGAGAAAACAATGTTTTAGGAACCTTTAGTTAAATCGCAACAAAACCAAATGAAACGCTCGCAGGTCTTGGTATCAACTCATACCGCAAGGCCAGAAAAAAATAAACTTGTATCGTCAGCAAATAAAAATGCATTCGCACTAGAAGAACCATTGAAGATCTAGATATATGTTAAGTAGGGGACCAAGAACTGATCCTTGCGGAACCCCATAATGAGCAGCTTTAACACAATGGACACCCTGTAACTGAACATATTGCTTCCTCCCAGTTACATATTTCTCAAAACGTTTTAGCAACTACCCTAGTACTAATGTGTTCTAGCTAAGATATAAAAATAGGTCTAACGGTGTCAAATAAGAGACAAATCAAAAAGTTCCAACTTCACTGAAACCCTTAATATCGTATTGCAAATAATTTAAAGCATAAGAACTGCTGTCGAACCACCACTGCTAAAACCATATTTTTTTATTAAGTATTTTGTTAATATGAACAAAAGAACCGTTTATTAGCTTTTCTGATATTTATGTAAATCCAGAAGTAACAGGTGGGGTCAAGGACATGTTGCAAAATACAGTCCCTTCTTGAAGAGCACACTGACCCGATTAAGTGTAAGCAGTGCAGGAATACTCCCCCGTATGTAGAATACGATTAAATATGAGTAAATGGAATAATAAATTCTTGAGATGCAAATTAGTCCGGCACATTTAGATTGATCAAGCTCATCATTGCCAAGAAAAGATCGGCAACAGGTTTGAAAAAAAAAAGGAATCCCACAAACTAATTTTTACAACACGAAGAAATTTGATCAAAAAAGGTACCCGGAAGTTCAAGGAAGAAATCATTTAAAATATCAGCAACCACCGTGAGATCTGATGTAGAGATACCCTTATATTCAATTAAATTTGGTGAATCAGTACTTCTGGATGAGCGCTATGTCGTCTTACCATCCGTTGAGGCAAATTCTAAATAATAGTTACATATTTCTGATGGCAGCACTGCAAAAACGATTGAAAGCTGTTCATTGATTCTTCCCAGTTCAGCTTAAAATCGGAGCGGCTCCTTAATGGTAACGTTTTACCATACGTTTCACTTAGGTGGAAGTGGAAATGACAAACTCAATCCTGTGTAGCGAAAAACCATGAAAAAACTGTTGCACACCAACTGTGACAAGAGACATTAGTGGTGACCCGATAGTCATTGCCATTTTGATGGGGCTGCAGCACGGTAGCAGTAAGTTTTGCTTTCTTCGTTTACGGAACAGCCGTACCAGAACTTCCCGCTACACGAAAAGGGATTAGCCACAACGACAATCACTTTAACCTAGAGAAAATAATGTACTTAACGAACCACTTTTAGAATGCAGCAAGATCTTTCTTCCTTCTCTCTATAAACTTGGACCAATGAAAAATTTAAAGGCTATGGGTAGAGACAAATGGAGCAGGTTTTGTTTGTCCCTTCGTAATAAATTTTCACGACTTAGTGAGGCCATAATCAAGAAGGTTGTATTTGTCGATCCATAGATACGTTAGCTCTTCCGAGTCACTAATTGTGAAGTTACCCTCACAGGTGATCAAAAGTTCGGAATGCTTTCCAGCAAGGGGCCACAAACTTTAAGGAAATAGAGCTTACAAAACTTGCAGGAACTTTAAGAAACCCTCTTCCTGCGCAACGACAAATTAGGGTCAAACATGTCAATGAAATTACACTTTTTACTCTCTGGTGCGGATTACTTCCCGGCTAACTACGGTACTCGGTGAAGAGCACAGGGAACAATTTTATAAAGGAAGCTAAAGTTATCGGGAAGGTACCGAGGGAAACTGAATGCAACAGTGCTACCAGAATGAATGCAGCAGTTAGATCCTTGTCAGAGATGCTCCAGAAACATAAGTGATAGGCAAAGCAGCGTCGCCATGAAACGTTTTATAGTGTATGGTAAATCGAAATATAAGATTTTATAGATATTTCGAAAAATACAGCTAGCCTGGATGTGTTAAGCGCTACTTCATGTTCGGCGCAACATAAAAGTAAATTTGTTTAATATACAAAAAGTCAATTTGCTGCCCAGTGTTCTTAAGTTTTAAGGAAATACGAAGTTAGTACTTTTGACTTTTTCGCCAGGAAGGTCCATAGACCTAATTACTCTACCGCTATGGATTATTTTTTTTTCCAGTTGACCTACATCACGAATTTCAGGCTTTTTTTTTTTACGAAATTATACCGAAAGGATTTGTCAAATAGAATCACTTCACATTTGTTTTAAAAGCTTCAAGACTTGCTGTTCATTTCAGTTAATCTTATTTTGAATACAGGTTTTAGACATTTAAGCTTATGTAACTGTACATTTTCTTGTAGGCCATTAGTAAATATGACAGTAAATAGAGAATTCAAAAATACGGACGTTACTTATTTTGCAGCTTCAGCATCCGTTTAATCAGTTCCAGGTTGGACCTTTTGTGGAAGAACGTCCGAAACAGTTTATCGTAGTTTCCCAACGAAACTGCATACTCAACTTGAACAGCTAGACTACAAATATTAAGAAATGTTGGGCGCAACTGAGAACGTTATCACGTGTGAACTAATATTTAAGAGAATGCAGTTCAAAGCGAGTTTGTTGCCTTACAGCATCTGACTTCTGAATTTCAAGTGCCGGACTCAAGGGGAGGCTAAAGGCTTAGAAACGCTGTGATGGTAATATTCCCTTTTCACCCTAGGAAGTACGAAACATTTTACGTTGTAAAGCACGACCAAATCGTTGCTTCATCCGACAGTAGTTAGACTAAGATGAATTGAAAAGCGTGTCTGAAGACTTGCTATGTCTACTGAAGCTAAAAAAAAGTGAAGATCAGATTAGATATGTGAACTAATTACACCTGGAAGAGAACACTCATTCAGCATCACATATCCTTTTGATTAAATAGGTAAATCTTAAAATGGTAGGGGCCTGTTCTTACTTTGACTCTGAAAGCCACGTCAAGCACAATGTCCAAACAAATAACTTCAGTTCTTCCCCACTACTCAGAAACATTCTGCCTGCAAGACGGTCGAAGACAAAAAGCACTGACTGATTGCATTGAACCTAGAGGAACGGGAACACATGGCTCGGCAGAGGATTGGAACAACTCTACAATGATCCTGCTACATAAAAAAGGTGACATTGAGGATCTCAGGAACTACAGACCTATCAGCCTATTCTCAGTGGTTTATAAAATCTTCATTAAAGTTCTTTCACACTGCTTAAAAGGTAACACTGGACATGGCTCAACCGAGAGAACAAGCTGGATTCAGGAGTGGCTGCAGCACAATAGATCATATCCATGTACTGAGAGAACTGATTGAAAAAGCGAGGGAATATGAACTTCCATTGTGCATGGCTTTTATAGATTATGAAAAAGCCTTTGATTCGGTGAAACCATATCCATGCTTTACAACAGGATTTTAGTTTGTCTAAAAAAACAACAACTGCTGTGCAAATTAGTTTTAATTTTGCAGACAACAGTGCACTGCGTAACATTTCGAGCAAAACATGTGACAACCTCATATTACTTTATTGACCGGGACGTCACTGTACTCTTTCTCAGAGAGTAGCTATTAGCGACAAGAGATTTGTTCAAAATCAGATTTTACCTTTTAAAAAACTACTAGATAATAGCAATCCGTAGGAAGATCAATAGTCAAAACACCTACTTCAATGCTTTAACTTGCCACACATTACTAGAAATTTGTTTCCACGCGAGAGTTTTTTTCATGCTATGTAGCACGTAAACTTATAGTAACTTAAGACACAACCCGGAGTTGTCAATTCTTTGATACTTTTCACGACCTAACAAAATAAAATAACAGCAAACTACTCTCCCCAAAACACTGACATTTCGACCGTACAACTGTACACGAATCTTGCATAATTAAAGAAAAATAATACTTATCCCAAACAAAAGAGAAGAACTTACCAACCAACAAACCCAGCAGTTACCGCAGTTCCAAAAATCATCAGCTCCGTCGCCATAGTGCACCAAAAAGAACCCGAACAATACTGAACAATCTGCAAACCTTTAAACGTTTCTTGTGAGTCGGCTATGTTCACGTAGATTTTCTTACTAACCAGTGATTGGGCCACTCAAGGGAATGCTCACTGATAAATCCATTGCCACAGATTTTCTTAGAACTCTTATCACACTGGAGGGAAAAAATACAGGTAGGCTCAGCTCTGACTGAGCCGTCAGTTTGGAACGTAGGACTACGATTTGCAGATCGGAGAGTTGTAATGAGCTAGTCTAGTATGGTTTCAAAGCGTTTATTAAATTTGTTATAGCCAACACAGGTCTATGATATGGCAAGTAGCTTACAGAATTTTTACAGATAATGCTGGATACATTGCGAACACAAAGCAGATCGATACACGAATTACCCAACGTGGTGTTCTGTCTTCCTGGGCCTCTTACATTCCTCATCACTTGCTGCTCCTGCCTCTCATTTTGATTTTCTCCACTTTGACGTGCCTTCATTCTGCGAATTCCGCGGCATTGTCGAAAATGTTAAACAGTTCACACGAAAAAAAATTTAAACATTCTTTTTCTTTTTTTTTTTTTGATTGGAGGTTTAACGACCATCATGAGCAACTCAATGGGCTATAAGCAGTCGCCCGTCTCTAATTTAGGGCCACTGGTTCCAGGGAAGGGAGAAAGCCAGTGCCGTAAGACAAACACAACATCCATGCCCCACCGGGACTCGAACCCGGACACATCTCGGAGGGATGATCAGAAGCCATTGCTTAGACCACTGCGCCACCGGGGCGGAATGAAACATTTTTAGTTTAAACTACTGCGATATGTTTTTTGTCTATTTAAATAGATATCGTCAAGAGCTTTAAAACGATATCACGCAAAGTCGTTTTGCACTCACGGTCGTCCAAATAAACAACGATATTGTCAAAAGTGTCCACCGGTTCACAAAAAAACTATTTTTGAAATGTACAGTTCAAACTACTTCGAAATGTTCTTCGTATAGATCTCGTCGAGAGCTTTAAAATGATACCACGCACAGTCGTGTTGAGCTCCCGGTTGCCGAGATAGACGGAGTCAAACGCGGCGGTATACTCAGAAATATTTCATCATCTCCCCAGCGCACAGGAAACGAGGGGAGCGTCGCCCCCACAATGTATTACGCAGTATGCGATTTGGAGTCCATGCGGTTTACGAATTTGCTAACACGATCAGTGTTGGTTGGTTAGTTGGTTGATTGATTTTAATGGCGCAAGGGCCATGGTTGGCCAAAGAGCGCCAAACAAAAGACATCAAAACAAAACATAGTCAATGAAAAACGCACACAAAGTTAAAAACAGGCTGATGTGGTAAAAATGAAATATAATAGTGAACAAGGTAAAATCTAGATAAGCTTAAAAAAGTCAGTATTTGTAAAAACGAAAACACTGCTTTCATGTCGCAGGCTTCGCCAATAATGGTTTGCAGCGTAGCTGCTCCTTCGTCTAACAGATGAGAGTGAAAATGACGAAAACGATGATCACAAAAACGAACACAAGTACACAAAACATGAAGGACAGTTGCACGCCTCACACACCGGGACACTCTCGCCACACAGCAAAAAGCGGTGAGTAAAACGACAGTGCCCAATGCGGAGACGTGCAAGAACAACTTCCTCACGACGGTTCTTTCGCAAACTAGACTTCCACAGTCTGATCTGTGGTTTGATAGTATGCAGCTTATTGCTGCCCTGCTGAGACCACAGGGACTGCCACTCGTCCAAGAGAAATGTCCGGATCAAATGTCGAAAATCGCGGAAAGACAGTGGCAGCCGAGCTGGCGACATGGAGGAAACAAACCTGGCAGAGAGATCCGCCAACTCGTTACCCCGGATCCCAACATGGCCAGGAACCCAACAGAATCGGACCAAGAAGCCATCACCCTCCAAATTTCCAAGAAGACGACGGACATCACGGATGACAGGTGAGTCCGTGTCCTCTGGAGAAGATAAAACTTGGATGACGGACTGGGAATCAGAGCAAATCCTAGCGCTACGATGTGATCGAGACTGTATGTGGCACAAAGCGAGGTGTACCGCACGCATCTCTGCCGAAAAGACGGTGGATTTCGGCGGAAGCCTCTCAGCATGTGAGGCATCGCCACACACAAAAGCGGATCCAACGACATCCCCGGATTTCGAGCCATCGGTGAACACAGGCACGAAATCCGGGTAGACAGACAGTTTTTTAGCAAAGAGCTGCTGGTACACCAGAGCAGGAGTGGACAACTTTGGCCACACACAAAGAGAAAGGTCAACCGTTGCTTGAACGGGCTGCCAAGGAGGTTGGGTGAAAAAGGTGGTCAAACCAATCCTTGACAAGTTTAGACCAGCATCGCGCACTATGGCAGACATCCGAATCCCGAACGTCGGAACACAGGAGGGGCGGTTGGAAAACAAGCGGACACAGTCCGGTTGGAAGATGGAACCATGCAGGGGATGATCAGGAAGAGATTTCAGTTTTGTGTAAAACTGAAGAGACAGCTGCTTACGACGGATGCATAACGGCGGCTGATGAGCCTCCGCATACAGGCTATGCACGGGAGAGGTACGGAAAGCACCAGTACATAGCCGCAATGCCTGGTGATGGACGGGGTCCAAAGGCTTTAAAACCGATGGACGCGCTGAACCGTACGTAATGCATCCGAAGTCTAACTTTGACCGAATCAGAGAATACTAAATGCGAAGCATTGAGCACCTGTCAGCCCCCAAGATGTTCAAGAGAGGACCTTCAGGATACTCAATGACTTCGTGCACTTCACATTCAAAGACTGAATATTAGGCCGGAAGGTGAGCGCTCGGTCAAAAGTTAGCCCAAGGAACTTGGCTTCTGACACCACAGGGATGGGAGAACTCCCCAGACGGTCTTTTTTGCCGCAAACGGGGAAGACCCCGTTTGCGGCAAAAATGCACGCAAACGGTCTTCTGCGTCGAGAACCCAAATCCATTTTGGGAAGCCCAGAGAGAGATCTTGGAAATGGCAGACTGGAGCTGTCTCTCGATGGTGCGCATGTTAACAGAGGCGCGAGAGATCTGCAGATCATCCACGTACATGGTTCCACGAACCGTCAGAGACAGGAGTTGGAAAATATGGTTGACACGAAGGATGAACAATGTTACGGAAAGAATGGAGCCTTGAGGTACACCCTGTTCTTGTGAGTACATCGCTGAGAGGGTCGACCCGACGCGCATACGGAAACTCCGGTCCCGGAGAAATCCGGCGATGAAAGATGGTAAGTTTCCCCGCAATCCGCACACGTGCAGGTCACGGAGAATGCCGTATCTCCAGGTACGGTCATAAGCTTTCTCCATGTCGAAGAAGAACACGGAGACCATGTCCTGACGCCGGACAAACTCCTCCTGACAGATGTTTCAAGGCGAAGATGATGATCGGTGGCGGATCGATATTTGCGAAATCCACTCTGATGAGGTGAAAAAACGTTATGAAACTCCAAATAAAAATGAGACGAAAATTAATGATACGCTCGAAGACTTTGCAAAGGCAGCTCGTCATAGCAATTGGCCGGTAGTGCAACGGGTTGGTGGGATCTTTACCAGGTTTGGGAACAGGAACGACAATGGCAGTGTGTCAAGATTAGGGAAAGACATGCTCTTGCCAAATCCTGTTAAACAGAATTAGCAGACATTCAAGAAAGGACGAAGAAAGGTGCTTCAGCATTTCGTAATGGATGTTATCCGGTCCGACAGATGTCCGGCCGGACTTATTCAGAGCGGTCTTCAGCTCACGATCAGTGTGCGGCACGCATTTTTAACGCTATAATGATTTCAATTGGGACCTATTTTTTGCACAGGCGGTCAGCCGTAAGTCGCCCCATATAATCCGCGGAGTTAGGCGTAGTCCTGCGTCAAAATATCGCCGCCCCGGTGGCGCAGTGGTCTAAGCGTTGGCTTATCGCTACTCACCAGTAAAGGGTCCGGGTTGGAATCGTGGTGAGGCAAGAATGTTTTGTTTGTCTTACGGCACTTGCTCTCTCCCTTCCCGGAACCAGTGACCCTAAATTAGGGATGGGCGACTGCGTATATTTTTTTCGATTAGAGCTTTAACGACCATCGTGAGCAACGCAGTGAGCTGTAAGCAGTTGTCTATCCCTACTTTAGGGCCACTGGTTCCAGGGAAGGGAGAGAACCAGTTCCGCAAGACAAACACAACATCCATGCATCACTGGGCGAGATTCGAACCGGGACCCATCACGGACGAATGATCAGAAGCCATCGCTTAGACCACTGCTCCACTGGGGCAGCAGGCGACTGCTTATAGCCCATTGATTTGCTCACGGTGGTCGTTAAACCCCAACAGCCCGCCCCGGTGGCGCAGTGGTCTGAACGATGGCCTCTGATCATTCGTCCGAACGGGGTCCGGGTTCGAATCCCGGTGAGGCATAGATGTTGTGTTTGTCTCACGGCACTGGCTCTCTCCCTTCCCTGGAACCAGTGACCCTAAATTAGGGACGGGCGACTGCTTATAGCGCATTGAGTTGCTCACGGTGGTCGTTAAACCTCCAATCAAACAAAAAAAAACCCAACAGAAAAACTATCAGTGACACAAATCGCACAATATTTTTTTTTCAGGTTTAATGACGACCGTGAAAAATTCGATGGACTATAAGCAGTTTCCCTTTCTTAATTTTGGGAGTCTGGTTCCAGGGAAGGAAGAGAGCCAGTGCCGCAAGACAAGCACAACATCCATGCTTCACCCGTTGTTTTTTTTTTTTGATTGGAGGTTATTTTTTTTTTTTTTTTTTTGATTGGAGGTTTAACGACCACCGTGAGCAACTCAATGGGCTATAAACAGTCGCCCGTCCCTAATTTAGGGTCACTGGTTCCAGGGAAGGGAGAGAGCCAGTGCCGTAAGACAAACACAACATCCATGTCTGACCGGGATTCGAACCCGCACCCCTTACGGACGAATAATGAGAGGTCATCGCTTAGACCACTGCGCCACCGGGGCGGCAACCGCTGTTCAAACCCATCTCATACATATGGTGAGAAGCAATTGTTTAGACCACTGAGTGATTGTGGATGCACATGGGATAATACACAAACCAAGGTAAAAACGTACTGAAAAATACTTATTTCAGTTAATAGCAGGAGCATTCGATACAAAAACGTAGAATAGTGAATATCTTCCAGGGCTTTGAATCATATCGTTAAGATAACTTACTAAGATGGACGATGTCATCTGCAAAGTGATATTGCTTAATATAAATCTAAAATAAAACGATGACACGTCGCATATTGTTTGTTGTAAGACAAACACAATATGTCTCACCGGGATTCAAAGCCTTCTTCCATTTTCGAACCAGCTGAAAATGGAAGAAGGCCGTCACGGTGGCGCTGTAGTCTAAGCGTTAGCTTCTGACAATTCGTATGATATCGGTCCGGGTTCGAATCCCTATAAGGCATAGATATTGTTTTTGTCTTACGGCACTAGCTCTCTTTCCTCCCTGGAACTAGTGGTCCTAAATTGGGGACGGGCGATAGCCTACAACTCATCAGTTTCTCACTGTTATTGTTGAACCCCAAACAAAATGAAAACGGAAAAAGTCAAGATATTAGTGCAAATAGGTTATACACGGTCGAGTCACATTATTGTGACCATCAGCTTATATTCGAAGTAACCACCGTGCGCATCACGGACAACAACTAGACGTGCTGGGAGTGACTCAATAAGGTGCTGGAAGATGTTCACAGGTATGTGGAGCCATGTTGACTGCAATGCATCTGACAGCTGCTGGATGATGCATAGAGAAAACAACACGATCGAGGTGGGCCCACAGATGCTCAATTGGGTATCAGTCTGGGAAATTAGGTGGCCAGGGAAGTACTTCGAAGTCTTCATTGTGCTCTTCCAACCACTATCGCACATATCTAGCTGTGTGACACGTCGCATTGTCGTGTGAAACATCCCATCCGCTCCAGGGAAGACAATCAGCATGTATAGGTGTACGTGGTCTGCAAGGATGACTCACACCGAATTCTGTCCATAGTTCCTTCCATAGGTATGAGTGGACCCAGGGAATGAAACGAAAACATTTCCAAGACCATAACGCTGCCCCCACCAGCTTGTGTTCTTCCAGCATTGGTTGAAGAGTGTTTGTTCTCCGATGTTTCTTACATTGTACGACAAGGTCCATCCGTTCGATGAAGCAGAAAATGTGACACATCGGAGAAGGCTATCCTTTGCCAATCAGCGGAAGTCGAATTCCGATACTGCCGTGCAAATATAAGCTTTTTTCCGCCGATGAACCTTTGTTAGCATAGGTGCAGTGACCATCCGTCAGCATCAGAGCCCCATGCGCAGCATGGTTAGCTGAACTGTCGTTTTAGACGCACTACCGGTAGCCCCCTGGTTCATTCGGCCAGTGAGTTGCTCCACTGTACCTTGTCGATCGGCCCTCACGCACTTTCGAAGCTGACATTCACCTCTCACATCAATGGCACGTGGTGCTCTACAGTTTTCACGTCGGTTATTCGCAATGATGCCATTTCTACAATCACGATACACTTTAACCACAGCAGCACGCGAACAGTTCACAAACTGCGCTGTTTCAGAAATACTGCCACCTTTGGCCCGAAAGCCGATAATAATCATCCCTTTTTGCAAATCTGGAAAGTTGCTCGTTTTATCCACGACAGCAACAAGTGATATGTTTTCAGAATGGCTACAGCACACCTTATAAACCCTCCAATCCAGCTCACGATACGTGCCTTCTTTCATTGGCTACGCGCTGTTGACGTCAAAAGTAGGAGGTGGTCAGAATAGTGTGACTCGACTGTGTATTTTTTATTTTGATTGTAGGTTTAACGACCACCGTGAGCAACTCAATGGGCTATAAGCAGTCGCCCGTCCCTAATTTAGGGTCACTGGTTCCAGGGAAGGGAGAGAACCAGTGCCGTAAGACAAACACAACATCCATGCCTCACCGGAATTCGAACCCGGACCCCATTCGGACGAATGATCAGAGGCCATCGCTTAGACCACTGCGCCACCGGGGCGGCGACTGTGTATTAACCAAAGCATGATTGTGTTACACTTTCAAGTGCATAAGAAATTTTCACTGCCATCTGTTTTTCTCGCTTTTAATTTTAATAAATATTTCTTAATCACTCGTAATCTCCCTGATTAAATTTATCTCTAGCGTAGAGATATATCTAATTCATAAGGGTTCCATGTACAGAGGTTTTATTTATGTACAAGAATAACCAGCACATGCTTAGGGTAGCATATTTTTTTGGATTGGAGGTTCAACGACCACCGTGAGCAACTCAATGGGCTATAAGCAGTCGCCCGTCCCTAATGTAGGGTCACTGGTTCCAGGGAAGGGAGAGAGCCCGTGCCATAAGACAAACAACATCCTTGCCTTACCGGGATTCGAACCGGATCCCGTTCGAACGAATTATCAGAGGCCATCGCTTAGACCACTGCGCCACCGGGGCGGCCGCAGCATATTTTCAGGTGTGATTGAAGTTTTACAAATTCTAAAACCTATAGAGTGATGCATAAAAAGCACGCTTTTTAATGTGATGAAATAATTTTGAGAGTAGATCAAATTTTTTTCGCATTGAATAATGTATAAGAAAAATATGTAATAGTCTTTCATCAAGGTTTTTTTTTTTTTTTTTTTTTTTTTTTTAGTTGGAGGTTTAACGACCACCGTGAGCAACTCAATGGGCTATAAGCAGTCGCCCGTCCCTAATTTAGGGTCAGTGGCTCCAGGGAAGGGAGAGAGCCAGTGCCGTAAGACAAACACAACATCCATGCCTGACCGGGATTCGAACCCGGACCCCTTACGGACGAATGATCATAGGCCAGCGCCTTAGACCACTGCGCCACCGGGGCGGCCATCAAGGTTTTAGAAACCACCCCCTTAATGCCATTTCGATATACACTGTGGACAACAAAGTTTCATGTCTGCCTCTACCTAATATTGTGTGTAGGGCCTCCGTGAAGAACCACGTTTTTTTTTGGAGGTTAAAAAACGAATGTGAGCGACTCTATGGACTATCAGCAGTCGCCAGTCTCTAATTTAGGGTCACTGGTTCCAGAAAAGGGAGAGAGCCAGAGCCGTAAGACAAACACAACATCCATGCCTCACCGGGATTCGAACCCGGACCCATCTCAGGTGAATGGTCATAAGCCAGCGCATAGATCAATGCGACACAAAAGACCATTGCGTCCAACATTTTACATTAGCAACAGGTGATTTTCCATAAGTTTTCATAAGTTCCAACTTCATGAAGTTCACAGCAATTCGTTTGCTAAATACTGAGACTTCCATAAGTTCCAACTTTTTCGTTTGCTAAATACTGTCCATGGGTATTTTTGATTCAGAACATTCCAATTTTTTATTTAGCAAACGAACAGCAACTTTATTCGTTTGCTAAATACTGAAACTTCCATAAGTTCCAACTTTTTCTAGTTTTACATAAGTTCCAATTTTATGAAGTTCACAGCAATTCGTTTTGCTAAATACCGAGACTTCCATAAGTTCCAACTTTATTAGTTTGCTAAATACTGTCCATGGGCATTTTTGATTCAGAACATTCCAATTTTGTATTTAGCAACTTTATTAGTTTGCTAAATACTGAGACTTCCAACTTTATGCAGTTAACGGCAATTCGTTTTGCTAAATACTGAATGCTAAGACACTAATTTCTGCAGTTATTTTTATGGACGTAATTTAAAGCGTTCGGGATACCATCGATTTCACTTCCAAGCGGTCTCATTAAGTAAACTTTGATTGCTTGCAAGAATTCGCCGTATCGGATGTTGTTTCGCAGATTCTGTGAACGCAGTCTCAACTTTTGAGTGCGTATATTCAGAAAATTCGCAGTTTTAGTTGCACGGGCTAAACTGGATTCAACGATTTGGTCCTTGTTTTTCTTCAGACCTAAGACAGAGTTTTGTCAAATGGACGCTTTATCAGTACCTCTAAAGAAGTTGCAGATTGCATTGATACTACAAGGAACACAAAATTCTTTCGTAACTACACGCTCAAAAATAAGAATTTGAGAAATTACAAAAATAATACATCTTACAGTAGGTTTGTCTGCTATATTGTCCACCTCCTTCAGTTTGAATGGTAAGTTTTAAAGATCTGGAAGGAATTAACGAAATAAACAATCTTCCGCACGACAAAGCAAATTATTTTTAAAAACTTCAGTCCTAGGTGCAAAAAAAAAAAAAATGAACAGGAGCTTGAAGATATGCATTAGATCTGCTTAAAAAGTCTTAGAACGATAACTGCCATGCTTTGGATCATACAAAAGAAACTGTCAGGACAGACAGAGTACGTGCGATAGATTCAAAATAAAATAAGCTCAACAGATATTTTCTTCTATGTCTACACCTATTAAAATCAGATTTAAAACGCTACTTCAAACCACGTGCTTATTTCTTAATTTGGCTTTGCTGTATCCACAGATTTTACGAGTCCTAGGTGATATCTGATCAATTTCTGTATATAAAATATTTATACTGTCTATGTCTGACTGAATAAGCAAGTTTTGTGTTCTTACGTGGAATCTTATAGCTACCCAGGTTAATGGGGTGTGTGCAAATTTTTTTTTTTTTTTTTTTTGTGTTGGAGGTTTATTGGATTTCGTTGACAGATACATTAACATATACAAACACACATACAGTATAGACATTGTGTTTCGACGTTAGCAATTTAATGAACATTGAATACTGTATACCGGGTAAACTAATAATACAGCGAATAAACCCCCGAAAGCCAAACACAACCACGCCTTACCGTAATTCGAACACAAAGCCCTCCGTTGGGCGAATGATCAGAAGCCATCGCTTAGACGAATGAGCCATCCGAGCGGCCTAAAGACAAACATCCATGACTTAACAGAGACTAGAACCCAGACCCTCCGTTGGACGAAAGATCATAACCCATTGCTTAGACCACTGCGCCACCAGGTGTGCAAGTAAGAAACCCAATATTTATGCCTTATCTGGATTCGAAAACAGAACCCTCCAAAACAGAGGTCATCGCTCTTTACACGTTTATAAGTGAATCACGGAAAAATTCTCATTGGCCGCCACCGGGAATATAACTCATTGCCTTCCAATTACGCACTGGATATGATTCCACTGCGGCCTCTAGTTGTTCTTCCAGACACACACTAACTGGCAAACCAATGTGGCAGGTTGCTTCTTGGAGCCCGCACAATGCTGGAGATTCACCAACGATGGTAAGCAGTTTATTAATTATTCTTGGTGTAGTCTATTATTCATTCGCCTTCTATTTGTTCAGTTGCTGCTTACCATCTTTGGTGAATCCCCAGCATTGTGATGGGCTCTAAGAAGCAACCTGGCAAATTAGCTTGGAGGTTAGTGTGCTAGAATCTGGAGTAATTAGAGGCAGCTGTGGTGCAGTGAAAGCATATCCGGCGCGTAACAGGAAGACCCTGGGTTCTATTCCCGGTGGCGGCCAATTAGAATTCTTCCGTGACTCACTTATAAATCTGGAAAGAGTGATGACATCTGTTTGATGTTCCTGATCTACGTCAAATTATTGTATTAACAGACCCCCTTCCCCCCGTTGGGCGAATTATCAGTAGCCATAGCTTAGACCACTGCGCCACCATGGCCGCCGTAAGAGAAACAACTTCCGTGCCTTACGAGGAATTCGAACCCAGACACCACCTCCCTTGGGCTAATGATCATAAACCATCGCTTAGACCACTGCTCCACCTAAGCGGTATTAAGATAAACCTCCGTGTCTAACGGGATTTGAACTAATTTTTTATTACAGGATTAACGACCACCGTGAGCAACTCAATGGGCTATAAGCAGTCGCCCTTCCCTAATTTATGGTCACCGTTTCCATTTAACGGAGAGTGCAGTGCCGTAAGACAAACATCCACGCCTCACGGGATTCGAACCCGGACATCTAAGACCACTGCACCACCGAGGCAGCACATTTCAAATATTTACGTACAAGTGTCTCACGATGGGTCTCTTATTACCCGCAGAATTCACGGCAGTCTAGACGATTGCTGCTGAGTGTTCGTAAGGGTGAATCTCTGAAACTAAATTTTAAATTAGATGTTTTGATTTCGCACTTACATCATGCAATGCTGTGTACCATCCTGTGGTTTAGAGTCGTGATAAAGAAATGAGCAGAACAGTCTTCCCATGAATTTTTGACATACCAAAAGAAAAACTGGTTGGATCTACGGAATTCGTAGCTAATGTTTGTTCAATTTCATAATGTAATTGTCGAAACCTTCGAAAATTCTAAACTTTTACAAGTTATGGGCGATAGAATGATTTGTTTTAAGCTTACTAATACTTCAGTGACAAAGCAAAATGGGCTTAAGATATCAGATTGCTGTCCGTATTATTTGACTAATTCACAGAACAGTTTGTGTTAACATTAGTTACGCTCAGAAAAGTTAAGGGCAAATTCTAAAGAGAGCTCAATACGGCGATGTTTGTATGTTTAACTAGAGCGACCATGCGGTCACTTGTATCATAACTCAAAGTGAACCCTTTTTCGAAGTCATTTTGCCTTTTGAGCAGGTCTCACCTCTAATCACATGCGGGATTAAGTTTTAAGTGAATTACGCCTGCTTTTTTAGTAGTCAGGACAGGAAGAAAATGGGACATTGCATAATTTCATCGCTGCTGGATAAACTTTGTAACCAGTAGTTCGAATTCCTATGGGACGCTGTGCTCCGTACTTTTGCGATTGCCATTAAGTTATCAACCGTACTCCTTGAAAGGAGTAGGACAAGATATCCGCGCTAAATGAGCCACTTTAATATACACAAATCTTACTGTACTATTACATAACCTACAGGATGAATGTGCTACACAACCGAGATGCTTAGGGTACTACGAAAAATTCATTTCTACTACAGCTGTACGATACAGAGCTGCCACTTCCTGCAGGAGGAAAAGGAACTGAAATTAATCTTAGAGTGACAGATTTAAATCTTCCTTCAGAGTTCGGTAAGGTATTTACCAAGATTATATTACTACACCGATTCTAGTACTGGACGAGTATGTACGTTATGCAACTAGTTACGTTGTTCAGAAGAATGGAAACCACGGAAGTGAAATCAGTTTTTTTACTTTTAGCGGTGGAAGAAATGTTACCACTTCTGTTGAAGAGAGTTAAGCCCCAGGTAAGTGGTCTATAAAGCAGTAGTCCACTTTAATTTGAGAGTGAATGGTTTCAGGAACGAAGAAAACCAGAGATTGGAAACTCAGTTCATCTGGGCGGAGGATTAGAAAGAAAGCAAGCACCCTGTACCACTCCGAAATCTGACTTCGCCAAGACGTGGAAGTATTGTTTAGATACAGAAGGTAATCTGCTTGTTAAAGCATTACCGAATACCAATAATGGTGAAGAGCGAATTCATTTGCAGTTTCATAAAACGCTGGTTATGCCTTCGTACACATCCACTAAATCATGGCTATGAGTATTCAACGGATTGTCTTATTTTTACTGTATTCCGAGTGTTTACTTCATTCAAAAAATTAATTTCTCCTGGAGCGGGAATTTATTCCACACCTCCCGATATCCGGTTGAACATAGTCATTACACTACCTAGGACAAGGAAATTCCGAGCAACTGAATATAGATCTGATTATCATCAGATTTGCCCTAGTCAAAGCTTTGCTCCATTGTAGTGTCTGGACCTTTTCTCACATCCAGGGTCAAATGTAGGTCTCACATTTCAGTGATTGAAATTTATCGCTACAATGGAGCAGGAACAGCTCCGAGTAGCGCAAATCTGTTGAGATGTTTAGTCGCTTGTAATGTTCTTATCCTCTAATGACTAGCATGCTAGACCGGAAATCTGGAGGTGCGGGTCCGATTCCTTCTCCAGGAAAGCGAAATATTTCTAGTTTTCTGAATGAAGCAAATACATTAAACGCTGAAAATATGATATCCGTGAAAGTTTCCTCTAGCCAAGATTTAGAGATTGTGGATGTGTGGAGGAATAAAACTAGTATCAATGCCTACCATATACATAAATTATTTTTCTTCGGAGAAATTAGTTTCTCAAATATGTGAGAGTTTTAACAAAAGCTTGAAAACTCTAAAGGAACTCCAGTGTTTGTCCTCACAAACTCCTCTTTGCTCTGATCTGCGATATCAAAATACTGTAGAAACTAAAGCAGAACATTTGTGGTATTGCTTTTCTTTGAACAAAAGGCACATTAAAGTAGATTTCTTAAGAAAGGCGATTACTCACTTTGGATAGTGTTTAATAGTGCAAGAGCCTCGGACGGTCAAAGAGCGTGAAGACTAATGTTTTAGTAATTTACAGAAAATAATACGAAGCAGAACAAGCTGTTTAAGAGAATAAAATACAGAACTGCCCGTGTTTCAGTTTAATGGCTATGTTCACATGCACTGGGCGGGCACTTCGGCCTCCAGAGTACAGTCACTCCAACATGATTTGACAACCTCTTTTCTTGCCCTATCGTGTTGTACGGCAAAAACAGTTAAAATCCTGCCCACAACTAGGCACAGAATTTGATTTCAGGTGGTAGTATATAGCCACTAGTTTACAGCTAAGATGTCAGGAAGGGGGGATACACAACAGACACCCTTTAGCAACTTCCTACACCTCTTGGCCACCAGGTAACCCATTTCCGTCTTACATCATACACGGTACATAAGCAGGTAACACTGGTTCACCCTACTCGGGAAAAAACAAACTAAAGAGCACGAACAGTGTCAGCACCATACGGCTGAGAAGGTTATGTAAGTGTGAGTAAATTAGACAAACAGAATAAAGTGTTTGTTCGGAAAGATCGAAGTCATAAATAGGTGTGCCACTCAGAAGGCTGTAACGAAAATACAAAATAAACCCAGGAAATCAGTCTCATCAGTTCGGAAACACTACTGCTCATCAGTTGGATGAGATTTTCCTGCGGTGTCCACATTGGCGAGCACGTGACTCGTGACGATTAAGAGTTGAGACAAGTTCAGCGGTACAGAGTCAGCTCAGGCAGTCTGGGCGCTACTGTCGAAATAACTGGTGAACTAGTTATCCGTGAAAGGAAGCCTACACTTGCAGATTTTAGTTACAGCATCCAAACTATCGTACTAATATCTGCAGGAGATTACATTATGTATGCTCTTCTCAAAGAGACAGCCCTCAGCAGAAACAAATTCCTTACGTGAGAATTTAACTGTTTTGCAAGACCAAGGTAACTTAAAAAATCACTACGAAAAAGCCCATAGTCAAGACAATTTATTCACATTCAAGTAATTTTTAACATTAGAACATTTCAGATGTTTTAAAAACTGAACTCAGTATTACGTAAGTTTCACAATATAGACTAACACAGTAGACGTTAATGTTAAATAACAAGTTTTCATGTGTTATAACTCAAACTTTATGCTTCACTGTTTCACAGAATCTCTTCTAAATTCAACACGGAGTTTAACATCCTTCGGCGATAATACGCCATGCCCAGAATAAATTTTCAGCGGCATCTGCAAAAATAAAAAATTCTTTAGAGCTAGATCGAAAATTCAACTTGAGGCATCAGTAATTTTAAAGATTTAGAAACAGAAGTCATTATCACAAAATTAAGTACAGGCGATATAGTAGTGCCAGACGGGGGATTTAGTGGAGGGGCGTTAGTTCCCCAAAATTGCAACTTTCCGACATTTCAAAAACGCGACGTTAAAGAGGTAAATTTATCAGTTTTTGAAATTGTCTCATGGCAACAACTGAACGTGTTTCCTCCATGAAGACGATGTGGCAAGCAGCCAAGGACTAGGATGTCCCATTGGAAGGACAAGCCAATAAATGGGTATACTGAAAGTTAGTAAAAGAGGTAATGTCAAACTTCAGGTGCACGACTTTATAACTGCCAAAAATCGAGAAAACAGATTTCAGGATTCCAATTTATGTACCAGTACCATTTTAAGACATTTATTAGTGCACTGGAAAATATTTCTCACAAATGTGTCTTGTTAGGATTCCAGCCACTCTTCCAACAAACTAATGTGCTACCATCTTCAAGGTACTGGTTTTAAAACCAGCTTGATTCCATACAAGTGACTTGAAAGGATTGCGAGAACTATTGAAACTGGTATAGTAAGATCGCCTGCAAAGGGAAGTAGCACTGGTCAAAAGATGCAGCAAGAGCTTTATAACTGTACTACAGGGAGTTACCCAAAATAAAAACTTCACATGCTACGTACTCTCCCAGTAACGACTGCAGAAAGTGAACGTTGTGAATACAGAGTCTTAAAATCGTAAGTAATACCACATCAGAACTGAGCCTCAATGGGTCAGAATTACTTCACATTCATCGAAAACACACGCCGGAAGTTCAGTTATAAATGAACTAGCAAAAAAAAAAGGAAGTCCAGAAGGCTGGACATACGACTCAAGTAACTAATGGTGAAAAAATATTTTTTTTAAATAAGCGTCTTCAGCTATTCTTAGCCTTACTGTACAGTGAAAACAAAGCCATTATACATATGAAAAATGGCTCACTATGGTTTTTTTTAATTTTATTCCGTTCTAGAATTGCTTGTTTAATAGCAACTTCTCTACAAATATACAAAAATATACGTAAGTGGCCAATCACTGATAAAAATTTAATATTTTCTATGTTTTTGATAATTTTTGCACTGATGTGTCACTTAAAATTGCTGCACTCACATTTAGTTTTATAGAAATTACTACCCCTGAAACATTTCCTAGGCACGCCACTGAAAAGCAATTTGAATTTTCACTTTAAGATAACTAGCGCTGAAAAATCAAAACCCCTCCATAATGAATATGAGTATTACGGACTGAAGATTACTATCCAATGATACCCTTAAAAACCTGGGATCAAGAAGTATCTCCCGTTCCTAATTTAAAGACAGGTTCCAGGTATAGAGAAAACTCGTACGATATAAGGGGGGCAAGCACAGCTGCATTGCCAACTACTGGTAGATAGGAGTGTGACCGGGGCGGGGGGGGGACAGTGTGTTTTGCTTCAAATTAGTGTTATTGGCACAATAGGCTCAGACCAAAGAGCGCCGAGTCCACTGACAAATACCAAAAACCTTAAAAACAGAACAAGCGATGTAAGGCCTTTAACAATAACACTAGACAAAGTGTCAGTACGATGAAGAAATTAACATCTCACAAGAATTAGTGGATTCGTCTGAACAGAACAAGCTTCGTAAAAAGCAGATTTAACCGTTAACTCGCTATATGGAGCGAAAAACATTTGCACGAAGAAACGGCAACACTGAAGACCCGTCACACTAATAGTTTGAAAGGAGATTGCTGGTACCAGTTGATTGGCGCAGAGGCCTCAATTGAAAAACGAGCGCCGAGTCTAGCTGTTTGAACAGTAACAGACAATATCAAAACAAATGTCAGAATAGAATTTACTAGATGGCTGATGAAACACTACACAACTAGAAACACTACACAACTAGAAACACTACACAACTAGAAACACTACACAACTAGAAACACTGGTATAACGAAAAAACAGAAGCCACATCACAATTCTTTAAAAGGCTACTCAGGGTTTGAGTTGTCTAGAAGACAGTTATGGCTTGTTCCTACACAACAAAGAACAGTCAGTTAAAAAGCAATTCCGAATGCGGAGACGTGCTATCTCCTCCGTACAGTTTAGTTGACAGGATTAATTCCATACTCCGAGAACTTGCTTGATATGTAGTTTATTTTCCGCTTAAGAAATAGTAACACTGTACTAGTGATCAGATTTAATGGCGTAGGAAATTTACACAAGCGTTTAAGCTTTCCCACAACCAGATTGTTTATTTGAGGAAGCTTGCGTATATTTCCTATGCCAATAAATCGGATAAATAGTATAATGTCACTTTTTCCTATATACACTGAAGAACAGTTGAAATGAGGAGCTGTGGGCGGCCCTGTAAACTGAAACTACATGTCGTATGCAGCGAACAGACAATATAAGGAGTGGTTCGACGGGAATCAGTAAGTCTTACGCAGTATGGGTAAGACTAAGGATCTAAGCGCATTTTATCGTGGGCAAATTTTCAAGGTCCGACGAATGGGTCACTCCATCTCGGAAGTCGTGCTGACACTTTCACGAGCCACTGTCACGAGCGTACCGTGAGTACATCGAATCTGGTAAAAACCATCCCAGCAAGGGCCAACTGCCGTGGACAACAGCGTGTAGATGAGCGAGATCGTCGGCAAGCTCGCATTGTAGCAGCGGATAGACGGGCCATAGTGCAAGAAATCACTGCAATTTAACGCTGGTGCACAAAAACGTGTAGGCGGCTACACCGTCCAGAACCATCTCCTCTCTATGGGGTACAGAAGCCATCGTCCCACAAAGGTACCGCTGCTGACCGCACATCACAGGGTGCAAAGATTAGCATGGGCGCGGGAACATCGCCACTGGACCCTAGACATGCGGATGGCAGGATACGAGTACGGCCCAAACCGCATGAAGCGATGAAGCCTTCTTGCCAACAGGGTACTCAAGCTGGTGGGGGTGGCATTTTCGTCAGGGGACTGCTTACGTGGACTTAAAAGGAACCCCTGGTACGTGTGACATCGTCCCTCACAGGTCAACGTTACCGGGATATCCTAGAAGACCACTTTGCTCCCGTTTGTGAGTCTTCAACATCCCACTGGGGACCTCATCCTACAACAAGACAATGCACCGTGCTCGCTCCCGAATTGTATCCCAATGGCTGGATGAACACTCCACCGACGTGACCTCGCTTCCTTGGCCAGCTAGCTCACCTGACCTGAATCCCATTGAACACATCTGGGATGCCATCAAGAGATGTTAGAGGCTCTGACCCCCTCCATCTTCGTGAATTGTGGGATCTTGTTCAGGGGTCGTGGATCCCTATGGCTTCCCAACACTTCCGGTGTCTTGTAGAGTCCATGCAGAGACGAATCGCCGCGGTCATCCGGGCGAAAGGTGGTGCTACACGTTACTAAACAGGTATAACTAAACCAATTGCTCTTCAGTAAAATTGAAGTACTGTTTCTAGTTATCAATTTTCCACCTGTTTGTTCTACAGAACCAGGATTATTCCCTTGGTGTGATCGCAAAAAGGAAAACAAATCAGTGAAACAGTGGCAAAGGTAGAACAGGCAACAGTTCTAGCACCAACAGACACGTTACCTGGGATAGCATCGTGGTCGGCAATACAGCAGAAGTTGTTCTGGAAACTGGCCTGGAGCAGAGTAATGAGCAAACGTCACGTTAAGAGTACGGTAAGATTTACCGGTAGCAGAGTGATTTGCAGTCTACATAATGAATCTGTATAGGCTATAGCACGGTGAAAGCTTGACGGAACATGAAGTGCAAGATACACAACATGCATCTCAGCCGAAAGCACCGTAGCCACGGCAGATATTAGTGCAACCCTCTTCAATACAGACTGAAGCATCGGATCTAACACCTACAGATCTACCGATAAAAATAACCTAATCATTGAGGAAACTGCTCAGCGAAGAGTTGCTGGTATGTTGACACGTGTTTGAAGTTTATTGGAGGTCGAACGACCACCATGAGCAACTCAGTGGGCTATAAGCAGTCGCCGGTACCTAATTTAGGTACCACTGGCTCCAGGGATAGGAGAGAACCAGGAGCGTAAGACAAACATGCCTGCCTCACCGGGATTCGAACCCGGACCCATCTCTGACGAGGATTTATAAAAACTGGTAACTGCCATGACACCAACAGGGTACCATGGGTACTCCACGAAGTCTAATCATTCCCATCAGTGGCAAATCAAGGCCTTCAGCCAGAGGAAAGATTAACATACCCAGTACGAAAGTTGAAATTATCGATTGCTGGTTCTTGAACTAGTATGATTCAGATTCAAATTTCCATTAATGAATCTTGCAAAGGATGTTTAGCAAGGGATAAAAGTTCCAAGTAAAATTGAATAGGTGCAGATTGCGCAAATCAAGCTATGGTTCGTCGATACCAGCATGAAATCTAGGAGAATTTGTTGTTTAAAAAACTCGTACAAAGACGCAGTTCCTGATGACTGCCAAATGAGAGAACTTATCGAAGCTTTGAGTTATGCACTAAACAAATACCCAGCCCAGAATTTATCAACGAATGGTAAAAGCGGATTTAAGTCTTGTCTACACTCATGAAACTGCTGAAGAGATCTTTAGAGTAGACATAGCCCTCGGACGGACAGGTGTCTTTTAGACATCGAACGAGCGCACGAAACGCGAGCGCAGGGTCGAAGGTAGACTTATGCTGTCTTGTCGGGATAAAGCAAACTATTGCTGTTAGTCTTTACAGAATGAAACTACAGACAGCAACTGCCTTTTGACGAGACATATGCTAGATGACAAACTGAAGATTTATATCAAACATCAACTGTGGCCGGAACCGCAGGACTTAGTTCTTTATGTAGATAACTAATACGGAGAATTTACAATGATAAAATTCAGCCTTCAGGGTAGCTTTGTTCATATGTGAATGATGCAGAGATAGTCATACCCAGGAGCACCTGGAACAGCAGATTGCCGAGAAGCGCTGCAACATAGGAAGACCTGCCGCTCCCCAAATCCACATTAAAGTTGCCTAGAATACCATTCCATGGTTTCATAAAATTGGAATCAGCAGCTACATCCGCACAAACTCCTCATGCACAGAAGTAATCTGAAATAATCGTGGTGCAAGTCTAACCGGCATATTGGTGTTCTGCTGAAAGGAGAGAACGTAATCTCAGGATAAACGGGGTACGAAGCACCCGTTGCTCAAAGTTCTTATCTGGTGACAGAACTGTGTGTATGGGTGTTGTGCGAAGTAAACGTTTTACAGGAACGAAAAAATAAGAGCAGTCTAAGATAGGTTTGTGACTGATCACTTCCCTAAAATCAGTAGTCCTGCATTAAAAGTAGGCAATTCCTTAATAGTCAAATCTTGAAAAAATTTACTTCTTAGCGTACTTACCCGTGTCTCAGGACATACACGAAATCGTAATTTACTCATGAGCTTAGCCAGGCAAATTTTGATGTCAGTATCTGCAAAAAACGAGCCGATGCACTTTCTCGGACCGCCTCCAAATGGCATGTATTTATATTCAGAAGCTGGTTGTCTGGTGCCTGAAGCAAATCTGAAATTATACGATTGCAGAGTTATAAAATAAGTAAAATAAATTGCACTTGCGCAAAACTTATTATGCGCACCGTAAGTTAACACTTGTTCTACTTTAATCCAAGTAAGATTTACCATAGGTTTTTACAAGCATTTTTAAGTTTAATTTTCCGCTTTGGAAAAATATCACGTAACGTTGTTTTAAAATTTACGTTAATTTCTTTTCCAAATTTAAGGGTTTTGTTTACAAAATGTTACTACCAGTTTAGTTACCATGAAGTAGTTGTAGAAGTTCAGAAGTAATTCTGAGTGAAAAAGGAGACTAGTCTATTCTTTACATGTGTTTTTTCCGTTAGATGTTTTTATTACTTTAAGATCTATAAAAATTATATAACATACAACCGTTGGCACAGAATGTCAGCGGTTGTGAACGGTTTTATGAACGATTGTACTTTTAGGGTGACCAGGACAAACCGCCCTGGACTGGAATTTAGGTCCAATGTGTTTGGCAGAGTCTGGTCATTCCTTTCAAGTGAAGTCCCGAAAACGAGTCAGCATTCTGCTCCTCAAACATATGTAAAGGAACCAATGAGAATCATTTAAACACCCTACGAAGGTTAAGAAGTGCTTTGTGACCTTGCGCAGAACATTTTGCTTATGGAAAAGCATCGCATAATCCTCTCAGGGGACGATGTTCTCCGAGTTCTTGCTAAGTTTGCATCAGGTACTTAAAATGCTTCATGTTAACTCCAAATCTCACAGAGGAGCACATTTAACTCTTTAGTTGTGTTTAAAATCTCAGTATAGGTCACGTGCATTGGCTAAGTAATAGTCAAATGCTGGAGTAATCAAATGCTATATAAAAAGCAATATTTAGTTCAAAATTCCCCAGTTTGCAAATAAAGGAAATCTGAAAACATTTAACACAAGATAAAAATCCTAACATCAGAGTACCGGAAGCACGAGGCAGCTGAAGGGTACCAGGAAATGCGGATGCGAAAATAGAGTGGTCTTCCACTTTGATACGTTGGATTAAAGCTTGCTGGTTCAAGGATCTTGCTGTGGTTCAGCAAAGCTGTATTAACCTAGATCTCAATTCAACATCCACTCCAAAACATTTAGGTCACTTTTAGTAACTTAAGAAAAACTTAATTTCTGCCATAGAAGAAATAGTTTTTCTTACAATTCTTTTAAACGCCAGTTTTGTTACGGGCAACATTGTAACCTGGAAACTTCTACATCCATATAGACCAAATGCTTGAGAGTATGAAATTTGTCAGAGATTTTGCAAGTCCCGGTAACACTTGCGAGAGAAAATTTATTCTCAGGACTTACCCCAGTTTGTGAAGTGAGGTGCTTGCATTTTTAAGTCTTTAAATTTACCTACTTCCCAATGTTTTGAGAAAGTATTTGCACGTAAAGGATCATACGCTTTTGTTTCTATTAAGTTTTAGAGAGATTCATTTTTCACAATTCTTTATTCAAGATTCTCATAAGGCGCCTATTTGAACTAGCTTTCAGACAAGGGTAGTCTGAACAGAACATTTACAGTAACCTTTCTAACACACGATGTACATAAAAATAGCCTACATATAAAAACCACTTGCATTCGCAGAACCTTGGATGTCATTAAGGGCAGCGTTGGTACACGTATCGGACTTCGTTGGAAGGGGGCAATGCCTCGCGAAGCGGAACTATTCAATTTCAAAAAGTTCCATATGGTTGGATGCCACTTAAGCAATTAGTGCTTAACATTGACTTTCTTCTGGGATTATCAAAATCCTCAGGCTTTCTCCATAGATAGAAAGCAGATTTTACTACGGCAAAGCTGGTCACGGGGAGGTCGCACAAAATAACTTCTCATGTCAAACTGAGCTTACTGAAAGTCAATGCACGCCTGTTCTCTGCCATAGATCTGGGCGGTAATGTAACAGCTATTTGTAAAAGAGTAGTCCCGTCGTGAACTGCATAGTCATTGTTACCATGCTCTGTCCCGTGCACAAGTCCTACACTGACAAATTTAATAATGTGTTGCTCGCCGTTCGTGAGAAACAAAACTGGAAGAGTTGCACGGAGTAACAAGTCGCGTTTCGCTCTCTCAGATTGACGCATACGAGGATGGCATTTGCCCATGGAACGCTCTCTGGCAGATTGCCTTGTCCTTACAGTAAAGTTTTGAGAGGAACTTCGTGGAGTTTGTTTCGAAACTGATTTGATTTTTGTCGCAGTGGCCTCAATGGGCGAAAGAGCGCCAAGTCTAGGAATTTAATTTAGTAATAAATCACAATATTAGAAGTCCTATGATTGTGGTACCCTCAAGTCTAACTGCCACCGGATACGTAGTTATTCTAAAGTATTCTGCATTACCAATGTTGCGGCAGTTCTGCACAGATCCCATGTGTTTCAGCGAGATCGGGTGTCACTACATCACAAGGCCTGTGCAGATTGAGGATCAAAATCATGCAAGTTTTAAATTGGCATTCCCGATCTAGATTCAATAGAACATCTGGGGTCAGTTGAAAAGCCGAATCCTATTTGGATAAGATAAGACACTACATCAGCACTGGCTGAAGGCCTAGTAGAAAATGCCGGTTCATCTGTTTGTTTAAAGTGGAAGTTACCGACCGCAGTGACCAATTCAATGGGCTATAGCAGTCGTCCGTTCCTAATTTACGGCCACTGGTTCCAGTAAGAGAAAGCCAGCTGCGTAAGACATTACTAACGGAGATTCGAATTCTAACCCATCTTTTGACACTAAACTCAAAAACCCCGCTCAGATGACTGAGCCACCGGGGCGGCTCGGTACATATTTACAGTTATGTCGTGGTTAGTGTATCTAAAATGGCCCGTCATTTAAAAATACACTAACTATAAACTTATTTCATTTGATAAATGATTGTTTCAATTGAATCAAGGTGCCCGAACACTTTTCTACAGGGAATGCTTCATGAATCAAAGGGGAATTATGGAAAATCTAATTCAATAAATAGTCTTCACAGTTCCCTTTTTCTGCTCAACAGTAGCACAAGATACATTAAGCGATAAGAAACGTCCACAGAAATAAAGGCAAAAATCATGTCAAATTGAATTAGTCAAGTGGCGGGAGAATGCTTGAAAGAAGGGATAATAGCATAGACGTAATAGAAAACGAAACTCATTTAGCTTTTTCTACTCTATTTGCATTTCATTGAAATATTCTCTCAAAAACCTCGTTGAAGTATGAGTTTATAGTGCACAATACTTGGTAAGTCGCATCAAAGCCAAAACAAACTCATTGTTAACTGCGGTGGAAAGATTAGAAGAATTGGCACAGTCACTATCGCTTTATCACATTTTGCGTGAGGTTCATTTAGTTTGTTCCCTCAAAAAGCAGTGAAATAGTGTTTCGCGAGTCTAACACTTAACTATAAACTAAATCACAAATTACGCGAAATAAAGGCAAAACTTTCCTGTAAGAGAAGATAAAGTTCCATAGTAAATTTAAATGTACAGAAAGGAATGAGGTACACTTTTTTTGTGTAATTTCAAACCTACGCTCAGTAATTTCTGTAAGCGAATGGTACTCACTGCAATTTTACTATAGCAGACAAAAGGCTTTAAGGTGCCCAGGTTTAAAATTAAAACTACTTTTTGACTAACGGTTTTTCAAAATTCTGAAAGTCTCATTGAAATTCCCTTAATTAAATATAAGAATGAAGAAAATACTTTAGCACAATTGAATGCAAACAGCAGTCTGTTCGCGATGTTTGAAATATTAAAAACTTTCTGAAGTGTTGTGGTCAGCGCAATGTATAATTCCAAAGCGTCTGTGGGTAAACGATGTTTAGTGTTATCTTCAGAACTGGAGTAAGATCTTAGTCTACGCTTGGGCAACCAATACGGAGCTAGCTTTGTTGCGGAATACTAATATTGCAGGTCAATCCAAAAACTTTTAGTTGTTGACCCTGTAGAAACCTCTGGCGAAACAAACTAGCGTGCAACGAGAGCGGTTTAGGTTGAAATAGCCCAAATGAGAGAAATGAAAACATTGTTCTCTGCAATACGGCCAGTCACGATGGTTTCATGGTTGAAGTCAGTTTAAAGGAATCTCGTTCCGTTGTAGATTGTTGGGAGATCCAGATTGTTGAGCAGTGTAAGTGCACCAATCTTTACCAGTAAAATGTGCAAAGGTAAGTCTTACTTCGATTGAGTAGCGGAAATCTGTTGGAGCACTGCCAAATTGTTCAACAGTTGGTTTTGTATGTCAGAATAGTGCGAAGTAGTTAAATTCTTTGCTTCATTCATAGCGTGAACAGCTATTCCTCTTCCTGCTCTTTCTCGCCTACTGTTCACCTAGCTAGGCAGAAAAACATTGAACGGAGCTAAGCACATCCCTCATCCATGCTCAATTCCTTCCGCGTTGTACAAGTACACATACCGTCCACTGAATCTGAACCCCTTATGCAGAACTTACATGTGGAAAGTACGTGGTCATTCAGTTACCACGAGACTTAGACAACTATTCAAGCCTGCAGCAGTCAGTGTTAATCAAAATGGGGAACAAGGTATACACCTTTCTGAAAGTTCAATAAGTCATAGTGGGTGCTTTTTGCCTGGAATGACTATTTGGAAAACAGAACTGACTAATTTTAAGAGCAGGTGACTTTAACACGATTGGAAAAACTGTAACAAGAGCGATTGCAGAGGGACAACTTTTATGCAGGTTTGCCGTCCTCTGACAACCCTTTTACAGGGAATTTTAACTTGCTATGTGCAGCAATTTACAGAAACATTCAGGTCACGCAGTTTCGTACCCATATCAGCGAAATATGCTCAGGAAATTTAAAACTATTGGCAGTGGAATGCTTAGAAGGAAAGCAGCGATTTCTGCGAAGAGGCAAAAGCGTTTGACACCAGAAACACCGTGACTAGACACTGAAAACAGGGAAGTCATGTGGTTTAGGAGTCACCTAACACTTTGTTTTATACTTAAGGTGGGTATAAAGTTAGTGGTGGCATGTGAAGAAATGGATCCAGCTTTCCCCTTTTAGTCAGAAGGATCTGTAGGTGGTATCATGGCACGGGCACTTTGTTGGTACGGAATGAGTCTTGATGTTGCAGGAAGATCCTGTGTTTTCCAAGGATTATCTATCCTTCGATGTCTACTTCATCCAGCAGACGATTGGAGTTTCATGGATTACAATGCTACTTTCAATTGCGCACGATGAAGTCAGCAGTGGTTTAACACGAATGACAACTACTTCCACAATCTTCCCTGGCCGCCACCAAGCCCGGAACTGAATCCCTTTCTGACTGCATGAGACAGGTTAGAAAAACAGATCCTTGAGCTGCCCTTACCTGTTAAATGTGGGACAGTCAAATTGCTGTTTGGTGGAGTGTAACCTGGGCATCCATATTTATCAGAAGTGGAGTAACCGTTTTAGAATAGCGAATTGTAAAAACATTTCCCGCCATTTTCGATGCGTTGGTCAGTGGGTACAACTTACATTTCTCAGCATCTAAACAGGAGGGAAGTTAGATTTACGGTTTCTTGGACGTGCGAAGAGGGGACAGCGAATCCAATTAAGGAACTGAGCCTTCAAAGACAAGCCATTTTTAAGGAGTGTCCGGGCTTTGAGAGCGAGGATCTCATTTCTGCCGGGGACACTTGGGGGTCTCAGCAAGAGAAAGTATTCTGTTGCAGTAGATTCGGTGGAAAGGTGTGAAATCTGCCAAGTCAGAATCTGGGAACATGCTGAGAATCTACGGAGAATGAAAAGTAGGAAGCGAGCCACAAGCGAGTAGGCAATCAACGTGTACCAGGACAATGCTTTAAGACATTCCCACAACATCGGAATAAACACCTTCCTCACAGCAAACAGAGCTGATATTTTATTTACCTGCTCAAGTCTGCCAAAATATGGGTAAACCCCGATCCAAAGCTATTACAAGAAATTATCAAACTAACCCTTCGCAGAGGGCACTGAAACAAAAATTCAGCACTAAACCCTGCAACAGAACGTCTGGTATGCTGGAATCCTAGATGCACTCAAACCCTTTGTGAAATCTGGCGAACAGCGTGTTTATGATCTGGGACCCTGCGCTGAATATAAGTTCCTAATTCTGTCGCTGGTATACGCATATCTGGACTTATTCTAGGTGTAATTAAACACTGAGGTGCATTGCTCTTAGAAACAGTCTTGAGTTCACTAGTTTTCCAAATGCCTGTATGACCGGCATTTCATGCCCAGTATTTAAATTCTTAACATGTCAAGAATATAGCACTTCTCTTCCATTTTTTCTTCCTTAAAACAATCCCTTTGAACCGATGCCACCGACAAAACCCAGCGATTTGTATGTTAAATGGACCATATACGCAGGAGAGATTTATCTTAGCTAAGGTTACAGACAAAGCATAGAGATGCTTTCTTCGTATAATTAAAGATTAACCCGTGGATAAGGAAAATTACAAGAGTAGAAAGGCATAATTAGAGTTAAACATCTGAAATCGCAATGGGCTGGACATTGTGCAACAAGAACAGACTACCGTAATTTTAGACTGGATGCCGATGTAAGAGATTAGCCATATGCGAGATAGATAAAATTCTAGAACATGCCGGAGTGACATGGAGGGTAAGGGCTCTACAGTTTGAAGGGTTGAACTTAAGGAGACTATCCAAGCGGGTGATTAATGATAGACAGGTATGGATATTACACAGGAGTTTGACACGTCTGGACACCACGGAAAGGTTTACGTATCTAATAGGGTGTAGTACCACCTTCGGGATTCAAAACCGCCTGAATCCTCCTTGGAATGGACTTATACAAATATTGGATGGTGGCTAGTGGGGATGTTACACTATTCCTCAAGCAGAAACTGCTCCTACCTCGAGATTCAGCAGGAGGATAGCTTTGTATTACTGTTTTCCAATAGAGGGTTGTTTCAGTTTAGTGATTGGGGGCCAAGGAAAGTGGTAGTTAATCATGTTCTTCAAACAATGACTGAACGTTCAGAGCTCTAAATTGGGAGTTCTCGATAGACTGCATCCCTGCAGTAGATAATGCTTGAACCATTGAATGGCTTTAGTCCGGCAAAATGGTTTCATACGCCATGCCAGTCATCCATCTTTCCAAGGTGGAAGAGACCTGCGTAAAACCAGGTTATGATCGCCCAGAGCATGACAGAACCACCATGCTGTAGTGTTGGGAGCAGACAGGGTCGTACGCTTCTGCTAGTTTGCCACACTCAGAAGTGTACAACTTAATAAAATGTCAGGAATATACTGAAGAGCAATTAAATTAGAGACACCTGGCGTTATGCAAATGTGGTGCTGTGGGCGGCCCTGTAAACGGAAACTACATGCCGTATGCAGCGATCCGACAATATAAGGGGTGATGCGACGGGAATCAGTAAAAGTGACGCAGCATGAGCAAGACGAAAGATCTAAGCGCATTTGATCGTGGGCAAATTTTCGGGGCCCGACGAATGGGTAACTACATCTCTAAAGTCATGCAGGCACTGGGATTTTCACGAGCCACTGTGTCACGGGTGCACCGTGAGTACATCGAATCCGATAAAACCGTCCCTGCAACGCCCAACTGTGACAGCAGCGTTTGAATGAGAGGGGTCATCGTCAGCTAGCTCGCATTGTAACTGCGGATAGACGGGCCACAGTGCCAGAAATCACTTTGCAAACAAACTTGTGCAAGCACCCTCACCATCCAGAACCATCTCCTCGCTATGGGGTACAGGAGCCATCGTCCCAAGAGGGTACTGCTGCTGTCCAAACATCAGAAGGTGCAAAAACTAGCATGGGCGCGGGAATATCGCCACGGGACCTTAGACACGTGGAAAAATGTTGCCTGAACTGAGTAGAGATTAAAGTTAGTACATGCGGATGGCAGGATACTAGTACGGCGCAAACCACATGAAGCGATGGATCCTTCTGGCCAATAGGGTACTCTTCAAGATGGTGGGGGTGGCATTCTCGCCTGGGGACTTTACGTGGCCTGAAATGGGACCCCTGGTACGTGTGACATCGTCCCTCACAGGTAAACATTACCGGGATATCTTGAACTACCATTTGCTACCGTTTGTGCGTCTTCAACATCCCACTGGGGACCTCATATTGCAACAAGACAATGCACCGTGCTCGCTCCCGAGTTGTATCCCAATGGTTGGATGAACACTCCACCGACGTGACCTCGCTTCCTTGCCCAGCTAGGGCTCCTGACCTCAATCCCATCGAGCACATCTGAGATGCCATTGAGAGACGTTAGAGGCTCTGACCCGCCCCTCCAAATCTTCGTGAACTGTGGGAGCTTATTCATGGGTCGGGGATCCGTATGGCTTCCCAACGTTTCCGGTGTCTGTCCATGCAGAGACGAATCGCCGCTGTCATCAAGGCGAAAGGTGGTGCTACACGTGAATAGACAGGTAACTAATCCAATTGCTCTTCTGTGTACATCCCGAGATTAGAATAGTGTGAGTATGGGTTCAGACTACATTACAGGCTTCCATGCATAGACAGGCCACGTATGATGCTTCCACTACCATTGCGAATTGACCCGGGTCATCAGATGTTTTGCAATAGCAGTTCCCCTTTAATTTCTTTGTGCAGTTCCCAGCGCACTGTTTTAGTTTATACTGTGGTCTGGAGATTCAGATTCGCAATAATTTTCAGCGCCGTAGTCTTACTACGGGTACCCATCCCTTTTTAATGCTCTTGTATCAGTCAGGGTAGTTTCTCGAAGACTAGATTTTGCCATTAACAGTATGCTGTCATGACATACAGTAACGCTGGATAACCGCACTACGCTGGTGACTTGGCAGAGAGACACTAACAAGTAGCCCTCTTTCGAAATCTTCCTGAAACTAATTTCACAATGAGATACTTTAAATGCTTTTAAATAGGATCTTGCCTAAAGCTATTACAACCAAATTTCTGTAGATAACTTTGCACACTGCGACGTACGCAGCTGCATTGAAGTTTACGCCTGAGCTTGTTCGTACTCTAACCTCTGTACATTGTATGCACAGTATTTTTCTTCATGTAATACAATAAGAAACCTTTAAAATTCTGAATTCAATCACTGATACTCATTGTTGTAAGCAACCAGAAAGAAATTTTTTTAATCGGCGGACAGTAAATAGGGATGGAGACAAGAGTTCAAAGTTAAACGAAATTTCTTTATGGTCTTTTAGCCACTGGAGGTCGTGCAGTCAACACGAACTGCAAAGACTGCGCTACAGCTGACCTTTCAGTTCGTCCACGCTGCTCCGTGTATAGATTAAACATAGTCCACTTAGGCTCCTATAATATCAAAACTATGTATCATTTCACTAGTCAACTTCTAGATCATTAATCTATAAAAAGTTGAACTTCGTTTATAAGGAAGTTATTTCTGTCCTTGCTCATTTTGAATGCAGTATCAGACACTGAACATAAATGTGTTTTCAAAGTTTGAACATTGGCACTTCGACTGATGAACCAACTTCTGGAGATGTTACAAATTCGTCGGCAGCTCCAACACAGAATTCTAAGTTGACTATCAAAACTATTTACTATGAAGACTTCGAATTTGATGACGTTGAGCAAGAACCTGCTGATATCGACGATAACAGAAGCGTCCAGTTATTTCCAGAAAAGCTTGTGAAGGCAGCCCAGTTTAAGACATACAGTATCTCGAAGCAGCTTATTGTCGGACGTTCTAGCGAAATGACCCATTCTTGTTGGGAAAGTAGGCAAACTGCGGGTTCAGTCGCCAGTTGTCTCCAAATATGAGAAGCTGAACCGGTTTCGTTTGCTGTATCGAAGTTGAAAGATAACCCGAAGAAAATTAAAGAAATGGTAAAAGATCTTCGACATGCGCAGGAAAAGTGTTATTGTTCACGATTGTACTATCCCAATATGGGCATGGCAAGTCGCTCAAGAACTGACTGGATATCACTTTCAAGGCTTCACCCTCTGAGTTACAGAAGTTAAAGTACAAACCAGATTGTGTCCAGGTCAATCACGCAAAGTTGGAAAGTAATTTCGATAAGACAACGAACAAACTGAAAACTGTAGACGAAAGTCATTAAAGAGCAAATGATTGAACACGTTTTTTCATTCACGAGTTTCCAAGGTCGATCAAAGCGGTTTCGATAGAGACCTGCATTTTGGGCGGACTTTGTCATTGCAAGGTAACAAGCGAATCTACGCTGAAGTTGGATTAACATAAGCTACTACCCCAATCATACGATAAATCCCGTTTAGTCATTGGATGAGAAACTGACGAGTCCGATGTACCAATCGTGCCCTACCTGTGCTCACTTTCCAATCAACAAATGTGCCGATCCACCCAACTTAAGTTCTTATGCTGGTATAAGTGCAAATGTGGCAAAACACTAAAGAGTTCATGATTTAAGTTTTCTGGCGTGTTCATCAAAACAAGCTTCTCTTTGATTAACAGAACCAACGAAGTTTAAGATGTGGTGCAGAAACTGGATAATGTTGAACTGACACTGCTTCAGTCCTGATGAGCCTCGCTCATTCAACCGATCTAAGTTTTTTTCTTCCTTACAGGAACTAATACGTCACCGACAGAGTCCTCATATCTTCTGACTTCAAAATTGGCAACTAGGAAATTTCACTCACTTCCAGTTTACAGCTTTAATTTTCCACAATATGATCAGATAAGATGTCCACTTTCGTAGAAAGCGTAACTAACCTGAACCATTAGTCACTGCCACAATTTCAATACCTGTGAAACCTGTCATTAATCAGATAGTCCATTTTAATTGTTCTTCGAATGTGCTCACCATTCCACCCATTTGTCTGAACCACACAACCATCCTTACGGAACAAAATAGTTTCAATTAAATATGTACTATGTCCGTTGAAAACGCACAATTATTCTGTGGAAGTTCAACTTCTGTAGCTAAAGTCTCAGCGGCCCGCCGAGAAGTGCTAAGCATTTCAGCGATCGATTTCATAAATTCGTGAAGGTTCCTGGTAGGATTAAAACAGAATTTATGCGATTGGTGGCATTTGAGGTAAAACGTTACCGATACTTGGTAAACTAAATTTGTTTTGTATCACTTAGGTAATACAACTAATTGTCTAGCTAAAATAAATGCTGTTAACGCAAAAGCTTCTGTACTACAGTTCTCTAGATTTAAAATTAGTGTAATAACCTGCTTAGCTGAAAAAAATTAGAATTTAAATTTTACTTGATACTTATACTTCAAGTGATTTATCTCCATTTCGTACTTACAGAAAGTGCGAATAAATCTCTTAAGCAATAAGAAAGACAAGGTATGCAAAGACACGGGAACGTGAAGTTGAAACTTACCTTTCAGGATCATATTTGTCCGGATCGGGGTAGTACTGAGGATCGTGATGGATTGCGTACATCGGAATTCCGACGGACATACCTTTCGGTATTGTGAAGTTATAAGGTTCAATAGGGAAATCAACTTGGGCAACCCGATCCAGTCTGAAATACAAATTCATTAATATAATTATGTAATCACAACTATCACTCCCAACGCGACACAATATAGTAGATATGAATGTTATCCTGAAAAGTCACTATCTTGTGAAAAGGGATACAAATGCAGTTGCTATTAAATATAAATCCATTTATTAAACAAAAATCCAGTTGCTATTAAACAAAAATCCAGTTGCTGTTTATTTCTATACTACTTTTTCTAGCTGAAAAGTTACACAATTCAGTCAGTATACAATTTGAACCAGACGCATAAATTTATAGAACGCCAAGATCGAAAAGTTTGCCTTACCATACAGCATATACGCTACTTGAGGTTTATACCCTACATCCCAATTTTTCCTACGAACTGAACAAGCTATAGTTTTGGCGCATAATGTCTTCTGCATACTTATATGCCATTCTTAGAACTACTGAAACCTTTCCAACGAGTCAGGAGTAAGTGCGATCTCCCTACAATACTCAGGTGTCTATCTCCGAACAACCAAGCCTTCATTTAGAATTAGGTAGCAAAATTTAGAAAGGAAGATTAGGTAATCATGGCCTAGAAGTTAAGTCTGCAACTCCTATTTGGGGTTGCAAAGTTACCTTCCTACTCCATCCCTAATTCTACAGCCATTTGAAAAACTTCTATCATTACTCAGTGATATGATGCAGTTTATAGAGATGCAACGAATTTGAGGACTTTCAAATAACCCTTCTGGACCCGCGTACCTATCAACATGAAGTCTCGCCTTTTTAAATTACGTTCGCACGTTTTTTAGTACGTCTTTTGTAAAAAAATCGTGCTTATGTTACCGGTTTGTCCGTCCGTCCCCACGATATCTCTGCAACTATTAGTTCGATTTAAAAATTCTTTTTGCATTGGGAAGCTTGAAATATGAGAGTGATCATTTCGTTTTTTTACGATGTACGATTTCGCCGCTAGAGGGCGTAAATGCAGATCTCGAATTCAGAAATACGTTTTAATCCACTTATTTGCTTCTAAGCATCAGATAGACATAAATGGAATCTAAATATAAGATTTTTCAAAGAGTATTTTAGATACGTTTTGAATTACGCATAGATTCAGTTAGGGGCGAAAAAGTAAATTACATTTTTCCCGATAACTTCTAAAACTCCGATTTTAGAATTTTTTGTTCAGCGGATACACCAGATTGAAAATTTTGCATATAATTTCCAATTTTTTGGTAAAGAATGCTTTGGCCACCAGGGGCGTTAGTGTTAATTCTTGCCTGATATTTACCATGAAATCTGAGCTAAAATATAAATTGAAAAAATTCTTTCATGGACTGATTCCACTCACATGGGTAAACCTTTTCGGAATATTTTCCGAAAATATTCCAGTTTATCCGCCAGAGGGCGTAGTTGTATCTTATTTTCGTCAATATCTATTTCTAGAAGTCAGATTTGAAACATTTCTTGGTTGGATAGTGTTTTCAGTGTAACGATTTTTTCATATAATTTCAAAGTTAAAGTAATTCAGACTTTCCGCTAGGGGCGTAAATATAAATTGCGTTTCGCCCTATATCTCTACTAAATCTCAGATTTGAAAAATTCTTTCTGCACCGGATACAGCTCCTGATAGGAAATAGTTTCCACATAATTTCTAATTTTTTTGTGAAATTGGTTTGGCCACCGGGTCTAAATCTTATTTTCAGCTTTATGTATTTGCAGCAAAATATCAGCTTCTAAAATCAGATTAAAACCGTTTGTACACAGATAGTACTGTCGACAAATCGTTTAAAAACACTGTTTAAGTAATGCATGGCTTCTATGCCAGGGGCGTAGATGTGTCTTATTTTTGTCGATATCTTTTCTAGGAGGAGTCTAGATATGGAAAATTCCTTTGTTGGACAGTGTTTCCTATGCGAAATGTTTTTCATACGATTCATGTTTTTCTTAACACACAAGTCTGCAACCAGAGAGCGTAAGCTCACGATTGCGTTTACAACAATATCATATTGATTAAAAACCAGATTGAAGAACTTCAGTCAGATAACTTGTTTTCCATACCATTTCCATTGACTTTGAATAGCTTTGATAAAATTTATGTCAGAACGGATTCAAAAGAAGTGCTTATTACACTCTAAAATACGGTGTCTTTGTGCAAACAGGCGTACCTCAAAAACGTAATTACGTCGTCCTACAAGGACAATCAAATATCTGATTTGAGTATGTTACCGTTACACCACACAGAACAAGGAACCCCCAAGCATTGCAGAATGTCCTTTCGTAGTCAGGTTATAAACACCGTCTGCGCAAATAGAGGCACATGATCCTTCATCTCTGTGACAGTGTGCATTTACTAGAAAACACATCTGATAAATCCATAATATCTTAAGTCTATGCGTAGAAACTTTTCGAAAGGTCACTATGCATCAAGTGGTACTTTTGAAAGAACACTGGCATTTGAGCCCAGCGTAACAGAAGTTAGTTACAATCGTGGAACGCTTTAATTTTCAGCTGATCAGATTACATTGCTAGCACATTAAAGTGATATTTCCTATCTTTCTGTGCAGCTGAAGATTCCTATCAAAATAATCCACACAGAACTACCATTAAAAAGTGTTCTTAATGTACTTTCCATCAGGAATATGTAAGTATGTTTAACTTAAATTCTTGCACATTTCAGTAACTTATTTGTGAGGGTCGCATCAATTGTCACGATGCAGATAAAAATTTCGTGTTCCTGAAGGAAACGGGATGGATGAAATTTTAGTCCTTCAAACTGGGTTTGTACAACTACACCGGAATGTATCCGGGACAACACTTCGCGGTTTGGGTAATAGCGTTAAATCCCAGGCATGTGTCCCAAAGCCTGACATCCGAAGCTGGTATATCTGTGACACGAGATCTCTGGAAATCAATCTTTCAAATTTGACTGGGGGGGGCTAGTCTTGTTTTGCAGACATCTAATGAAGCCTGATGATTTTCGTACAAAGTCATCACTATACAAATCCTAAGTTCGTCTGAGGTGCGTTCTTACATTAGATGTTTATTTTCAAAAGCAATTCTTGAGAAACCATTTGTTCCTTGTGCGTGCTCTATCTTTAATTTGTATTCAGAAGTGAGTCATCTCATTCCTTTTACTGGGATTACTTTTACACAATGAGAGTTATTTTAATTGGCATATAACTTCCTAGTATTAAGTACGTTCACTGGAACTTAGTTATAATACGGAAGTTCAGAAAAATGAACCCCGTGTTTTCATATCGCAGTAAAATTGTAACAGTTTTGTGCTACTACGTATGACGTTCATACTTTTAACTCACCTGACTGGGGAATACTTGCGAAGAGTCTCTGCTACAACGCCGCTCAGAAAAGGCATCTCTCTAATTGTATCAAAATTTACTTCTCCCTAAAAAGTAAAGCAAAAGTTTAGTTTTTATGTAATTACACTGAAGAAAAATTAAATTGCAGTATGATACGGTACTTGCCTTATTAAAATGAATAAGCAATTTTAAACTTTATGCATTTTATTCTTACGCTTATCTGATTTAAAGCAGAAAGTTTAAAATTAATATAATAAATGGAAATTTTCATGGTAATCTCGCAGAGTACGTATATTAATGAGAATAAAGATTAAAATCCAAAGTCATTAGATCATGTGTAGAGGATTTTAGGAAGGGAGTGTCTGACCCCAGGTCTTAACCTAGCTTCCAATTTCTAAGCGTTATTTGGGCTAGAATGCCAGATAGTAAAGTGACACAGAAGCGAGGTAGAAAGGGGAGCTTCCTTTATTACGGGGGAAGGGGGTAGCAGTACTCTACTGGTTGACGTGCCTTTCCGAAGTACGACGGATATTTAATGGTTCGAGCATTCGTACCTTCTGGTATCAAACCTGCGGTCTCCTTGACAAAAGGTTTCTTTCATGAGCCGAACAGAAAACAAAACGCTAATACAGTCTTGCTTTTCCAAAATTGTGAAATTAGTTTTATTATAATAAAATATGGAAAAGTTACTGAGCTGGTTTCAAAATTGCACCGAATCAGCTAAATCATGTACGAGTGCTGTACACATCGAAAACTAATCTGCAAACTAAAGTAAAGGTTTACATTTCTTGTAACAAAACATCTTCAAATTGCTTATAGGCCTCATTAGAAGTGTGTAGAACGTGAATAAAAGACGTGAAAGAGTTTACGCAAAATTCTACATTGTTTTATAATACGAATTTCGGATACTTGCTTTTTCCATTTAATAAGAGTTTAACCTTAAAACGAATAATCAGCTCGGTTGGGTTCCGATGGAATTTGTAGTTTAGTATTTGGTCCTTTTGCGATGTTATTGGAGATACTGGTATTTTGGACAACATGGTTCCTTTAACGACCTTTAGCCCTTAGTTGTCTTTATAATATAGTGTTCAGGATTTTTAGACCATTTCCTGGCCTTATGTTCATCCAAAAAATCGCTAAATACTAATTTCAACACATCTTGGATATCGTTTCGACAATTATCTGGCGCTTTTGCCTTTAATGATTTTAGAAGAATAGCTTGTTTTTAAATGCCCGTGTACTGATTGGTGTGATAAAGGGACAACATTTTGTTTTTTAAGATTAATAATTACTTTTATTGCCCTTAGAACAAGCGTTTGGCGCTGAGCCAGTGAAGTATTTCAAAACCAAAAGTAATAAATATCTCCAAGTGATGCACTCTAAGGAATGATTTTACGCCGTCAGACAGATTGATTCTCTGAATCTAAACCGGTACGTTAAGTTCATACAGTCTAGGCACGTTAGAATTTCATGTTTTGCTTGAACACACTAACGCTTTCGAAGAGAACGTTTTATCATCAGGTGTACAAAATAAGATGTAGATCCTTTCAAATACATACTGTTCAAAATACTCCTTGAGGTTACAACGGCAAGTAAGATATTTACGTGATGGTTCTGATTAGGAACACTGAGGCGCGTGTTTGATTAAAATAAATTGTGGAAGTTAGCTATAAAGAGCAGTTGCGGCTTTTGATGAAGATTCTATATTTAACATAGCATCATGTTATAGTTTGTTGAAACTTAGTCAGTTCACGAAAACTTAGTCTTAGTCAATAAGGTGTCTTTAAGGATGGGGTACACTAGGGGTTCATTACAGCACGCGTTTGTAAATCTAAATATTGCAACTGTTCCACCATCTCTAAGAGACCAAACCCTTTGTGTACCCAGTTATAATGGATGTCGTCCTGTAACAGAATTGATCGTCCGTGCAGGCTCTAGCTAGTGCTGTTGAGCGACAATCGTTAGTAATTGTTTATGTTCCATGATTCTAGTACGTAAACTTTGTACTTCGAATGTAGATGGTTCTAATGGCGTCTAAGCTGGAATGTATATTTTTAGTCAATGGCATTAAATAGATACCTACAGATGTAAGAATACTTTGTTTTCCTTTCTGATGTATGGAAAGGATGTTCTACTGTTTAAGCCAAAACTCAGTGAATGTCTTCGTCAAGTATATGGAAATAAATTTACGACTGCTGGTATATAATGCATTGAACCGATAAACCTAGGTTCCTCTAGAGATTTTAAGGATGTTTTGAAAAATATGGATTGTTCGGAACATAATGTCTCGACAAGTTGGGATCATATCCCTATGTTAACGTTTTAATTCGTTTTTATTCCTCCCGATTAGTCATTAGATAGCTTTACATGCCTATATATGAGAAGAGCATTTGTCATTGTTTTGGTGGTACGGATGATGAGAGTCATTTGAAATGATGGAAGGTATGTTTGCCATCGATTGAGGAAGCCTTTGTGCTACAGTATTCATATGCAGTTAAAGATTAGAATGGTAATGTGCCTTGATATTCCAATTTATGCATGAATTTTGTAATAGATGGCATAGATGAACAGAAAGACTAATGAATTTTTACCACGAGTGCAAAAGTTACATATAAACATAGCGCATGTAGAGGTCTGGTTTAGGATAACTTAATTGGAAGCATTTTCTTTCGAAATCTTATATAACTATCTCTGCTAAGAACGGAGAAATAGGCGTATCTTTGAGTTTCTTTTAAAAATGTCACTATATTTTAAGTAACCTGCTTTACTGAATCAGAGCAGAAATAATTGATTCTATTTCACTGGGTGCATATTGCGAAAGTTTAATCTATTTTGTTTACTTAGGCTATGTGTGAGTGGTATTTGAATATTCGGGAACAGATTCCATAATGAAAGGTTGACCATGAGAATTAAATTGTTCGAATTTTTAAACAGGATCTGTACTGCGATTGGAGTATTTAGAGTTTTGAATTAAGGAATTTTTCAAGTGCTATTTCTAGTTGGGCTGTTTTTGCGCGATACTAATGGGTGTACTGGATGAGAAGGTTTACCAAGTTTCAGTTTTCCAAAAAGGCGAGATGCACTTAAAAAACCATGGTCATTTACCAAAGTGCTTCTAAGTGCCCGAGATCTCTGAATTTGAGAGTAGGGTCAGTTTTGCATACAGTGTGTGGGATATTAACCTTGAGCACTTCATAATCTTTGATTCATGGCTCGTTAGCAATCTTATTAGCGTACAAATCTTGAAGTTTTATTCCTTCGTAGTTGGTATAAGGCATGTTCTTTAATATATTCTTGGTGGGCTGTCACTGGTTTCTGTTCAGTACAGAAATTCTCGTAATGGCACGGGATATTTTATATCTTACAGGTTCATTATGTGGCAAGTTCTTTATTTGTTCCATTAGCGAAATAAGTCGTTCCGTTTAAATATTTCTTGTAGGGGAAAGCAAATTTATAAACACGAGTCAGCAAAAAACTTACCCAGGTGGAACAAGCTCTAAATAGAGGCCCGAAATTTGCTTTCCCTCCAAGAAATATTTCAACGGAACGACTTATTCTGCTAGTGGAACAAATCAAGAACTTACCACATAATAAACAAGAACCTTTAGGATCTAAAATATCACGTGCCATTGCGAAAAAATTTCTGTACTGAACAGAAATCAGCGACAACCCGCCAAGAATATATTTAAGAACATGCCTTATACCAAATACGAAGGAATAAACACAGCAATCTTATTAGCGGACAAATCTTCACAATTAATCATGAATCGCAGATTATGAAGTGTTAAAGGCCAATAATATCCCACACACTGTATGCAAAACTGACCCTACGGTCAAATTCAGAGATCTCAGGCACTTAGAAGCACTTTGGTAAATGACAATGGTTTTTTTTTTAACTCCCTTAAGTGCACCTCGCCTTTTTGGAAAACAAACTTCGTAAACCTTTTCATCCAGTACGCCCATTAGTATCGCGCAAAAACAGCCGAACTAGAAATAGCACTAGAAAAATTCCTTAATTCAAAACTGAATACTCCAATCGCAGTACAGATGCCGTTTCAAGATTCGAACAATTTGATTCTCATGGTAAACCTTTCATTATGCTATCATTAAAACATGGAATCTGTTTCCGAATATTCCAATACCACTGACATAGCCTAATTAAACAAAATTAGTTCAACTTTCGCAATATACACCCCGTGAAATAGAATCCATTATTTCTACTCATTCAACAAAGCAATTACTTCAAATATAGTGACAATTTTTACAAGCAACTTCAAAGTACGCCAATGGGTTCATCAGTTTCTCCCTTATTAACAGAGAGTTATTCAGGTTTAAGAAGAAAATGTTTCCAATTAAGTTATCCTAAACCAGCGCTCTACATGCGCTATGTGGATGATATGCATCTTTTGAACTCATGGTGAAAATTCATTAGTCTCTGTTCATCTATTATTCCAACTAGAAAGTTCACATGAATTGGAATCTCAAGACACATTACCATTCTTCGATTTTTAACGGCACAGAAATACTAACTCAAAGGCTTTCTCCAGCTGAAGAACCTACCTTCCATCATTCTCAATGATTCATCACCCGTACCATCAAAATATGACAGCTTTTCATGCCGATACCAAAAGAGCATATATCTGTACATCTAATGAAACTTATCGGGAGGAAAAATATAACGAATTAGGATATTAGCACATGACAATGGTTATGATTCCAACTTGGTCGATACATTGTGTGTTAAACAAACTATGTTTTTCAAAACATCTTTAAAGTCTCAAAAGAAACTTAAATTTATCGGTTCAATGCAATGTATACCAGCAGTAATTAATTTATTGCAATGTACTTGTCGAAGACATCAGAAAAGATTACTAAAATGTACATTCCGGCTCAGACGTCGTAAGAACCATCTACATAGGAAGTACAATAACGTTTACGTACTAGAATCAAGGAACACAAACTAACAATTACTGACAATTGTCGCTCAACAGCACTAGCTAGAGTCTGAACGGACGAACAATTCTATTAGTTATGGGACGACACATCCGTTATAACTGGATACACGAATGTTTTGTCTCTTCGAAATGGCGATACAGTCTTAATATACAGATTAAAAAACGCTTGCTGTAATTAAGAACGCTAGTCTACCCCATCCCTGGAGACACCTTATTGAATAAGACTACTTTTCGTAAACTGACGAAGTCTTAACAAAAACTAACATGATGCTATGTTAAATATAGCATCTTCATCAAAAGCCGCAACCGCTTTTTATAGCTATCTTCCACAACAATTTAATATTTAAATCAAACACGCACCATGGTGTTCCTAATCATATCACGTAAATATATTCTTTGTAACCTCAAGGAATATTTTAAATAGTATGTATTTGAAAGGATCTGCATCTTATTTTGTACACCTGATTATGAAACTATAGTTTCGAAAACGCTAGTGTTTTGCGAAAAAATATTTTTAACGTGCCTAGACTATGAACATTCTATAAACCAGAAGTAATATTTTGACTGCCCATCTACGATTGTCTTACACTTTTTTCATATCCTGGCTGAAGCGTTCCTGAGTTTGTTTACTACCCTTTAAATTCACTAAAAAGGTATTCATTTTGACTAAGCAATGGATAGACTGATGTTGAAATCAAAAAGCAGTTTTCAAAACTTGAACTATTAATGTTCTGGTCTTTTCCACGATAAAACCTTACTAAATTCTTGAAGACTGATTATTCAGTTGTCATTTTTAAACTGCTTAAACTTTTATAAGTCTTACACTACAGATTTACTGTTTATAATGTCTCTAAAATATTCAATTCTTAATAAAGATTGTCATGTCTTTCAGAAGACATACTTGCGTGTGCGCTGGCACCTGGTTTGAAAGTTTTAGCTGTTATGTGAAAGTACGAAATAGAGAAGTTACTCTAGAATTCTCTTCAAAAGCAAGCTTCAAAGTTGTCCAGAAAGCACGCATTTCATGTTTTTAACTGCAATATAGTTAATTAAAATTATTGGTTATCCAGTCAGTGTTACATTTCTAGCCGTCAAACACTGTTACAGTTAGAAAATGTTAGTAATTGAGCTTTGAGCCATCATAAAGCTTCACTGTAAGTAATAGGAAACTACCACGCAGGTGTATTTACACCCAAGTTAATGACAACCATATGAAGGGTTCAGCTGGTTTTCGTAGTTTAGAAAATGGGAGGGAGTCTAGGATGAGCCACGTACAGGACAGGTTCTGCAGAACAAATGATGTTAAGGAAAGTTAAGTTATTGCCCGCGACAGGCGAATCACCATTAGGCTACTCTTTGGACAGCTTGGTGTTGATAAGATAACTGCCAGAGTAATTAAGATTTGCACGAGAATGGTTAGAGGTTTGTGCATTAATGTTTAACACGAACAGAGAACCAGATTGCATGTCAAAATTTTAGCCACGCAGTTGATCACCATCGTTATTTCTTCCAGATAATTTTCACCAGTAATGAAAGTTAGTGCTTTTATTTCGATATTGAAAGAAAACACCGGAGTATGGAAAGTCTCTCCCGGAGAAGAAATTCCGGTTGCAGACATTACGCGTAAAGACAGTGGTAATTGGTTTTTAGGCTGCTGGAATTATCCACCTCAAATTTGTTCCTGATGGCACGACGAACGGTCATTATCTTATAGAAATGACACGCTTTCACGCGACCTCTCAGGAAAGAACTGTTTCACAACTATCTGTTTTACCATAACTCCCGCAAACTGCGCTGCCTGTGAAGCAGTTTCCGGCTTCATAGTTGATCGATCATGCACCCTACTAACCAAATTTGGCTCTCGTAGGATTTTTCTTTCCGAAAGAGGTAATCATCGACATTGAAGACATACAATGAAATTTGACCAGCAAACTGAAGGTGATTTCGATTCTGGACTTCCACGGTGCCTTGGGCTAGTGTACGAAAGGCCACCGTTTTCTAAAGTCTCTAATCTAACAATTCAGAATTTTTTTTGCTTTGGTATAATTTATTACTTAAAGGGCACGCTGCATTTCTATTATTTCACCACCTGCGAGTTCTACTTTCTACGAACGTAGCAATTGGCAAGGATTATGAAATATTAAAGAAATAAGTTTCTCCACCTATACATTTTACTTTAATGCATTCTCAGTTTATTTACAGCAGCCATCATGATAGTTACTGTGTAAAGAACATACAGAGTACAAGTTATTGAAACAAGTATAGCGCTTCAACATTTCACATTTGTAAGTTATGAAAAACTAGATCGGAACATCAACGCAGACTACGCAAAATGACACTTTCCTTTGAACGATTTAACGACAAATTGACGAGATGCTGTAGCAACCTCCAAATACATTTATATTTTGCTAAGGAGTTTCGATGGAGATATTTAATTTGTCTTATGACATACCTTGTTCCTAAGGACTTCATCGACTTCTTGGATTAGCTTTTCTTGAACGTCTGGGTTTGACGCTAATTCATAAGCTGCAAAAGAAAGTGTTGACGAAGTTGTCCCAAATCCACCGAGGAAGAAGATTATACATTGACCAATCACTTCGGGGTAGTATAAATCTAGAAAGTGAAAAGAATCATTGGCTTTAGAATACTAATGTAGCATTACCTGGTAATTTATCGTACAGGGTACACTTATATTACACAAGTTTAACCTGCTTTCATAATTCACACAGATTATGGTTTCTGTATTAAGAACAATTTCACTCATTTCTCCTATGTTATGTGTTTATGTACAAATTCAGCAGAAAATTTGAAATGTTTTCATACTAGACTTTATTCTGATACTTCGTTAGATGCTCCTACGGAGAATGACTGGAAGCAGAATGACTTACATTAGTTTCCAAGAGAAATATTCATTGTAGAAACTAACACTTCAGTAGTTTCCCCGCAGCAAAATTTCAAGGTGACCACAATCCACAGCTGTTTTGTAAGCCTCAGTGCCAAAATAGGTAAATAAACTTAGAGTTCCGGGATGTCTGCATTCTTTGAGAATTCGCTTTTGAAATAATTCAAACCTATCCGCCCTGGTCGGATTAGCCCACTGGGACACTCAAAGACAAAGTGAGAGCAAAAAGTAAGACACTTATGATTTGGAATAAACCAAATAGTGTAGTTACTTTTGAAAACATTATCTTCAACTTCATTTAAAGTTCACTCCTGTAAAACACTTCCTACAAAATAAACTTCCTTTGTTCTATACGTTGGATGTTCTCCGAAACATTCTCTACGTACGTGAGAAAACTGAAAGTCACTTAAGTTTAACGGCAGTTAGATGCAGCTCGTTCTATTTGGAGCCCAGGGTTATTGAAATACCCTATCCTGCTTTGTAATCTTGCAGACACTATTCACTGAGGGGGACCCATCTTCTAAAGACTGATAGGATCATTTTCCCAGAAATTTAGAAATCCATGTATTACATCTTCTAAGGATAAACTATTTACTCTTACTAGTTCATGAATCAAATTTGTAGACTTACAGGAGCCACCTTAAGGATACAATTGCGCAACAGGCCATCAGCTACCAAATACAGAAGTTAGTTGCGCAGGAATATTGTAATGCGGCACAGGCATATTTCATCTTGCAGAATTACCTTTTAGTGATTTAGTTCCAAATAAGGTCAAGAGACTGGCTCTGACGAAAACAGTTTCAAAGCCAATTAGTTATTTGGTGCAACACCACGTTTTGCACGTTATTTAATGTTACATTCAGTCAGTCAACAGCTGATTTAAGATTCTGTCAAATGTTAACCTTATTGAAACATGTTCACGACTGGATTAGTTTCACAGTGTTTCAACAGTTCTGTCACTCAGGATCCAACAACCTTCAAGAAGAAATTTCTGAGGCATTTTTATGTAGATACTTCTTGTAGTGGACTGCAAGACATATTCCGTGGGCCTAGTTTGGTAGTTTCTTTTCCTGGTTCCAACCTAGACAAGACTGCTGCTGGTCTCCGCACATGGCAAGAAAGCCATGAAATGAACTAAAGTGCGTAAAACAGATGCCGTGCATAAAAGTTTTGTTCACCGAACAACGATGTTTGGTTCAACTAAGAGTTGGATCTTTACATTAGTATAGTGTGCTGGGAAGTTTCTCTAGTCTGAAGTGAAAACTACACCTCAAAGTATTAATCTTTTGGCAGCCTATCCAATCTAGTTTACTTAATTTTGAGGTTTAGCCTCTGACAAACTACTTTTAATGGCATCTGGTTCCATGACAGTCTAACGCCACCCAGTCATATCTAATATGATAGTCTACGGTTCTGATTTGCCGTACAAGCACATTAAGTCAGTTCTGTTTTCAGGAATCATTTCACGCTTTCCAGATTCCTTCAACCTGCGAGAGATCCAGCTAATCATAGTAGAATGGCACGCTTTCCACATATCGCTAGGCGGTAAAATTTCCATCTGCGACTGAGGTTAAAACCAGTCTAGGAGTTGAGGCACCAGAGCCTCTCAATACAATTAGAGGCTCTTGTACAGCGCTCAGTTAACGTCATAATGAAATTGTTTTGCTGGCACCTCGGTACGTAAGGGGCAGCAATAATCACTGATAGTCGCGGGTCTCATCCCTGATAAATAAATCTCGCAGTTCACTCTAATTAGCCGTTCCGTTACGGCAGTGGAACCTGGCATGCCTGAGGCTTCGTTTCCGGTACGCAAAGAGATCGCTTCCTTGGTGTACAAAATTCGTACAAGCTTATATTATTGGTACCGCGAGTTATTTAAGGTAAGTCACTTAAATCATTTGTATTTGCCGGGAAGTCTTGTATTTAAAACCATCTGAAAATCTGCCGATCAACTTTATCCCGAATCATCGATAGATTAACAGTTACCGGATAACGACGTGATTTCTCAATCTACTACAACCAGTACAAGTTTTTACTCACCATGTTCCGTAATTTGGCGTGTAATTATTCCTGTTTCACACTGACGTATGTTATGACCACTCGCAAACTCAGTTTATGTCTACTCTGACTGAAATCTGAGTAAGTCTGACACTTAATTTACACTAATTACATTAACGTCCCTACTAACAAAATCAATGACACCACATTTTAAATTCATCCAGATTTGTGTGTATATATATAGCCGTCTCGCACCTACCACTAATTTGTGTGAAACTTATATTCGGGTGTTAAAGTACTTTACTCAACGGTGATACCACCGTGGTACGGTAGCCCATTTTGATCACGGTTTATAATTTCGTTAATGGCACGAACAAATTTCAGGCGTAGAAAATATACTTGGCAGAATTATAATCAACCATTATCTCCAACATTGAGTGTTAACATTGCTGTAGTCACTGTCCTCTTAGCAGAGAGCAAAGGTGAGTTGCAGAGTATGTCGTCCCCGATGTACGGGGTTTCTATGAAGTTCAGGCTAAGAATAAATACGGGGAACCAAAGTTATTACATTCAGTACTACTAGTTACTCTTTCAAAAACCATAAATTTAAATAGCGCAGTGATTGAACAGGTGAGTGAGTTTGTATCCGGGTAGCATGTTTGAGAGAACAAGTTGCACGATGAAATTAGGAGTGAATAATTCATTGAAAGTCATGGCTGCTTTGGGAAGTTTTCACGGGAATCAAGGGTTCAAGAGCACCGCATGGTTGCGTATGAAATTGTTCGTACACTGATGTATGGCAGAAAAACCTAGGTACTACACAAAACAGTAGTTTGTGTGCTGGAGGAATGAGCTGCTTACGGGAGAGTCAAGGCACGTTCTCATTGTGAGGAGTGAAGATTAGTTGGAGTTTTGTAATGTGAAGCAAAATGTTAGCGAGGTGGAGACTAATGCTTCCGTGGTTTGGCCATATCGAAAGAAAGTGATTAGATGTTAACTAAGAATCCTAGAGCCCAAAAGCCAGGAAGGAAAAGGAATCCATGGAATCAGAATCAGGAGTGCATGAAAGACAGATTAGTACTAAGTACAAAACTTGTACAGCGTGTGACTGATGCCAGAGTTTTATATCAAGATAGCTGTAGATTAAGTTTGATACTGAAACAGTAAGTAAACATTTTATAGTAGTTTGAGTTGGGTTGGTACGAATGAAACGTCCGGCGCTATCGAGCCGTGGAAACATGCATACCACAACGGAACGTTACCACCCACAGCTGTTGCAAGTATCAAGTCACAGTTACTATAAATAGCTAGCATGTGTGAAGAACAAGGATCAGGTTTCGTTTGTTAGGACGTAACGTGGCTTGCAAAGGAAACTTACAAACACCGGATTTGACTAGTCTTCCTGTATGAAATTAAACTCATTATGCAGGAACTGCGGCTCGAGACGTTAACAATCTTTAGGAAAACAGCCAACGAACGAAACATTCGGCGATGGTTCGTGAAGTTTCTAAGCGGAGATACGGACCTGGAAAATGACGTAATCACAGACCTGTTGCCGTCTGACGATGTTACGTGTAGTTGAAGCCGAGCCCCTAAATCGTGTGAGATAGCGGCAGAGGTAATATGCACCACACGACAGTTGTAGTGAGTCTGGTTGCGTTGGGTAAGGTGAAAAGCACGACCTTTGGCTGCCGCATGAGTTCACAACTGCCAAAGAGACAAGGCGTTTGAAGTCTGCAAGTCGCTTTTTGTCAGGAATAAACAGGACCCTATTTGCAAGAGTAGTCTCCTGCGACGAAAAGTTGGTCTCGTGATAATCTGAATCTGTACAATGGTTAAGCAAGGCGCAGCCTGCTGGACGGCATCCTAAGCCACGCCTACACATCAAGATGCTCCTCGTCTGGTGGTACACAGCTCGGATAACTCAGTTTCTTTGGAAGAGGCCAAACACCATCACTGCAGAAGGTTATTGCGCTGAATTACAACATATGCACTGGAAATTGCTGCAGAAACAGCTAGCTTGCGTCACCAGACATTGTGTTCTGCTCCTGAAAAACGCCCCGCCCTCATAGCACAACGAACGATGCTGCCATAAAGTGCCTTGGAATATCAAGCACTGCCTATCCCCGGACTTTTCTTCGTCAGACTAGTCTGTTTCGTCGCCCGAATCACTTCTTGTCCGGTAAACAGAGCAAGACAGACAAAGAGGTCCAACGCGCAGTTTAAGACTTCTTGGTGTCCCAGCCAGACTACATTCCGCGATAATGGCTTTGCCGGACAAATGGCAACTACGATGTCTGAGGATTTTTTTGCATATGTAAGTTGTCTTATTATTCCGTTCCCGCAGTCCATGTTTTTTGCCGGACATTTCATTTTCACAAACTTAATTCTTTGTGGAGTTATACACTAAACTGACAACAGTGTAATGATATGTATTATCTCACATGACACTATTTAAAACACTTGGCACGGCATCGTTCTTAAGAAACTTATTAGTGATTTCCGTCGCAGAAAGCTTTCTTTACACCACTGTACAATGGCAGTTCGTACAAGTATCTTGAGTTAGTTTTCCTGCAACCATAAGACATAAATCAGCGTAGACAGACTGTTATATTCCAGGATCGCAAATTTAGTAGATTTTGATGTTGAAGAGAGATAAGAGCAGCTTAGATGGCAATCATTCGACAAGTTTTCTGACCTCTGCGCCTCTTTTCAGGATGGAAGCGTAGATTCTAACAACAGACAGCTGAATGCCTCGACTGGAGTATCGAGAAGTTTGTTCGGCTTTCAGTTTAGTCGGATTTACCTTTTTGGGTAGTACAGTATTAGACAAAGTGATATAGCTTTTTTCTGAAAAGCTAATCAGATTGATTTTATTAGTGTTTATAAAGAAAAGTGGAAGTTATTGTACGCCGGTTATGGAGATCTATCCACTATGTATTAGATTCTTTACAGGAAGGTGTAACAAATCCTGCGCCCATAGCTCACGTCATCAAAACTACAGTTATTCCCGACACATACATTGAGTTATCGCATTTGGAAGCCTGTTTCTACATTACAGAAGATAACGAAATATCACGTAGTATCAACGTCATGTGCGGCTACAATATATTTTCCAAACCTATTCTCTGTACGTAGTCAGAAGTTCGCCAGTGACGGGAACTTTACGAGGTAAGCAAATTTGACCGCGACAATGATTCGGGACGGGGCAGGGGCCAGTATTTCAGAAACACCCGGACTTGCTGGCTCCTTGTGCGCAAAGTGTGTATCACGACTACATAAACGATGCACAGACTACCAGCAGAAGAGCTCACATTTATAAAATGTGAGCCTTTCATATCCTAGGCGCGAAGATCAGGTGGCAAGACTGGTATCTCAGGAACCATGTCCAACACTCGCACTGCTCACTCACCATATAACAGCGGTGCAATTAGACTATTTCAACATGCACCATGCGCTGCAGCTTGCTTGGCCTGAGGTACTACAGCCTAAGACCAGCGGGGGTACCCCATGAAGGTACCCAATCGCCTCGCAAGGGCCAAGGAATGTCTGCAATGGATACTCGACGGAAGTATCATCCGTTCCATTTGTTGTACCATGCTGATGGCCTGGTTTGCATACAGGTTAAACAGCATTAAGCTTTTTACCCTGGTAAGTAACCATTTTTAAAAAGCTGATTGTTTCTCTACTGGCAAGCTCTAGATAGGTTGGTCAGCCCTAAAATACTAAGGGACGCTACAGTGACCCGTTAGCAGAATATTCGTACCTGCCGAGTTTAACTGGTACCACATTGCAATCTTTAAACAGGACAATGTACTACGTCATAGGGTTCATTTAACTACTAAGTGTAGGAATAAAATAAATTCGTCCTCCTGCCTTGGTCACCCGCAATCTCCCGACTAACCCAAATCACTAGTTGCGGGATATTCTACAACGGGGTGTGAGAACAAACTTACTGAATGAGCGTGGACTGAAAGACGCTGCAGCAGAACAAGAGTCAAGTTACGCATGGCGGAGATTAGGTACCTCGTGGGGTGTTTCTAGGAGTCTAAGAGCCGTAGTTTCCCGGAACGGTGGGTCACTGAGTGATTAGGTAGGAATTTCTACTGCAAATCTAATGCAGTGTAATTTTGTTAGTCAAAGTAAAAAGTTTTTGAATTTGGGAGCAGAATCAGCGAGTTGTTAGAGTTACCTACGGTTACAAACTGTTTGCTGTATAAATAAAAATTTTTATTCCGAACTTGATTGCTAAGAATCATTACTACACTGGATAATCGCAACATTGTTCTCTCCGGACAAGTACTTCGCAGAACAAGCTTTTACAGGGAACTCACTTAACCATTTTCTGGATTGGTCCTAATCCTAAAACTGACAGGAAGTTGTGTAAATAATTCCACATAGTAAGAAGTAGTCAGTTGTTTCTCAATAAAGTCGCAATATTTCTATCTTACATAAATTTTGACCAGGACAAATCAATAACTCCGCTCAACTGCATTCCATGTACACATTCTTCTACTTCAGACTGTCAGTGTTGCCAGCATGAAATATATTTTCCCCGAAACATTTCTTTCAGCCAGAAATTTGAGAAATAAATTTACACGTTGGAAAACAAACTCTGAAGAAAGGTTATTTAATGGTAGAACTCGGAATTTTTGTGGACTGCGACCTTAGAAAATGGAGGTTAGAGAAACTGACCTGAACAGTAAAGGAATTTGAACTTTCTAAATAGGATTTAGACACTAAGATAACAGCAATGCGATTAAGACAAAACTTTAAGGTTCTCAAATTCAAACAATTTTTTCCTGCAACAGTAGTCCTACAGAGATCGATTATCTTAAACAAAATCCGTGTGGCGCAAGCTATTATTTGGCATTCATTCACATTGGGATCTCAGGATTTCTGTACAAGAGAAATCTTGTGGCTGCAGATTCTCTAAAGCAATTTGTACAAAGGAATTTTCCTCACTGAAAATTTCAGTTGTCCGAAATCTGGTTAACAAATTATGGCGACAACTAAACAGTTCAGTCCCCAATTTGAATCCACTTGTTCCAGAGTGGTGAGAGTGATTGTACAAAAAGCACCACGTATGCTTCGTACGGGACTAACCGTCAAGCACGTACGGACAGCTAAAAGCCAACATTTAAGTCCACTTTGTCACCAGGATGGCAAATATTTTACTTCAATGTTTGTATACATAAATTTTAGAACCCAGTGTTTATAATTTTTTAATCTCACCTGATGAAAATAAGAGTCCATAGAAAACCATTTTGAAAATCACTGACATTTCATGTTCTTAAAATATATAGAACAAACAAAAAGGAATTGTAGAACATAATTGCAGTTACTTTTAATAGTTTGAATTTTTTTAGAATGCTTAGAAATACCGCTTAATTTAATACTCCAGGGCGTTATTGATTGAATTTACACTCCGCGGGAATATTTTATGAAAACTAACGACTAGACAGAATTATCCCTCAATTCAGATTATCAAATTGTGCTCTGGCTTAGCATTAAAACATCAAGCAAGATTCTGAAGTATTAAAATATTTTAAAATGGGTTGCGGGTGGCTTACATTTTGTTATCTGCAACTTCTTATCCTTTTCTGGTCCCTCCTGCGACGGTCCAACAGTTTCTCCTTTTGGTGCCTCCTGCGACGGAGCAACGTTTTCTTCCTTTACGTCCGGCTGCCTGCTACAAGCATCAATTAACAGTTGCAAGTAGTCATTAACCTTCTGTAATATAAAAGTTGGATAGCTTAGTACATACGGAAATATTCTGGTTGAGTTAAGAAGCATTCATGAACTGTACAGATTCATATCTGAACAGGAAGTCAGTATATAATTTTTGAAACTGGTTTTAGAAAATCTAATTTACAGTTAGTTTCCTATTACTTTCTCTTTACGAAAATACTTCTTAAATTATCTGGTAAGTACATGCAAGTAATTTGTAATTGAGATTCAATATTTAACAACCCTTCAGGGAAATAGTCACTGAAGGTATCAGTTTTAGATTCATTTCATCAGTTGTCTGAAAATTCAAGATAAAGTTGCAATCTCAAAAGACGCAGTTTAATTTAATGTGTAGTATTCTGGTTACTACGCTGCTGCAGATGGAACACCATCTCTGCACTTAGCATGTAGGCGGTGAAACATTTTCCTTTGTTTTTAAAAATGTCCGTAATCAAATAGGACTACTCGTGTGCAAAAATAAAGGACGAAGGAGAAATTACCATAACAGCGGAACGAGCAGGCAGAACGGATCGAAAGACAACTCAAGAGGTAGACTAGTGTCCGGTAAGGTAGGGCATGCGCATATATGCAGCAGGACGTGGGGGGAGTGTCTGAAGGGTATAAAACACGGGCGGTGTACGCTCAGCAATTCGGTGAAAGCTATTGCACGATGTACACAGGTTTGAAGAACGTAGAGTTGCTGCCACCGTGTGATATGGCCAAGAAGCAATCCAGTAGATGACATCTGGATGACTTTACCTGAGGTCGCGTCATTGAGAAGTTGTAAGGTCGAAGTGTGACTAATGTGGCAGAGGAGTTCGGGATCGCTCACAGCATCGTTTCACGAGTTTTGAGAGCATTTCAAACGACGAACAGCTGTCCGTGAGTTTAGCAGTGGTCGTCCACGAGCAACCACGGCGGCGGACGACCGGTATATTGTCCTACAGACGACAAGAGACTGCAGACAGCGGGAGAAATCGCAAGGCATATGCAACTGGAAGTCTATTACCGCGTTTTACCGGGGCCAGGAGGCTGCACAAAGTGTTCCATTTGCACGACGACCAGTACAGTGTGAGTCATTAACGCCTGCTCATCGGAGTCAGCGGTTTCTGTGGTGCTAGGAACACAAGAACTGGACACATCAGCAATGGGGTAGAGTTCTCTTTACGGATGAGAGCAGATTTAATCTGACTAGCTATTATGGACGTATACACATGTAGAGAGCAGGGAACACGCAATTACACCTCCAACATCATCGAAAGGGACCGGTTTGGAGGTGGCGGGGTTCTCGTTTGGGGCGGTATCATGCTTGGTAGCCGTACTGACCACCTCTTTCAAAGATTGTGTCACTGGTATCAGTTATTGTAACGAGGTTCTCCTGCCTCACGTGCGCCTGTTTTGAGATGCTGTGGGTCACGAGTTCCTCTTCATGGACGATAACGCTACACTTCATCGAACACTAGCTGTCGCAGAGCTGTTTGAGAATGAAGATATTCAATGCATGGATTGGCCCGCAAGGTCACCGGACCTAAATCCTATCGAACACGTGTGGGACCTTCTCGGGAGACGCTTGGCAGCATGTCAGCCACGATTCCGCAGCTCCTTGACAACTTGTCCTCAGCATGGAGACGTAAATCATGCAACGCAGTCAGGGGGACATCCTACAGAAGATTTTTTCTCCCCCTTGGCATCCGCCCTGTTACATGGACGTTTGTCTTGTCCAGTTTTGCTCACTTGTCCCATATTCTTACAACTTCGGTATCTTATGTTATGATGCGAGTCTATGTGGAGCACCTCGGCACGAAGTTACATTCGAAAGACAGTCTCGTCCTTAATTTTTGCACGCCAGTGAAGTAACTACTTTTTCATTTAATTTTGAAATGTCTAGAACTCAATTCCTAAGACGCTACACGCCGGTTAAAGTAAAGCCATCTAGAAAACAAGGCCACTACTAAATAAGACTTTTCTTCGTGAGGGTCACGTGCGAACAAAAGCTTCAGATTGATTTCCAACGCTGTTAAACACGATCCCGACGTATCAGGCCGTGCAACAAATGACGTCAGACTCATGGAATTAGTGTTTTGGCCTTGCATTTTCTATCTGTTCAAATTTCCTTGTTGGTACATTGTTCCTTAAATTCGGATTTAACTTTTCGCTTGTCCAGTATGAGAAGCCGGCTTTATGAAATACCAGCTTTATTAAGGAAGTTACCCTGAACTTAGATTATTGGAGTTTTCGTAAGAATTTTGATTTATATAATCAACCATTCTTAAAAAGTAATTTCAGGCTTATGATGTATAACGAGGAAATTATGGCTCGTGAAATTCATACCAGTGTGGAATTGTTCAAAATTTGTGTTTCAAGCGTTGGTAAGTTATTTGAAAATGACAGTTTTTGCTGTACTTCATGATCGCTTGAAATATTTTAATCGAAAACCATAGAATTGAGATAAAATAAGGTTTAATTTAAAATTTATCGATAATCGTTTATCTATAGCATGTTCAACTGACGTTCCCGTTCTGTTACAGAAACAAGCAGTAAGCTTTGATTTGACAAAAATGCATATCCTGCCTCATTTTGTAATAGAAAATGAGGCATAACTCACAGCTCTAACGAAATTCGTTAAATTTATAACTAATTTTCGATAACCATGCTAAAGAGGAATAGTCAAACTACCTCTGCCCTGCGAAGCAGGTGTTTATGCAATCCCTACAGTATCATGACTGCTCTAAACGATACAGCATTGGAATGACCAAAAGCTCGTTTGGAATTAGTCAACGAATATAAAATAGGAAAATACGGTAAAGCTACGGCACTATCTAGAGAAATCAAATTCAAGTTTGCTACACCTATTTGGGGTAAAGAAATTAGATATTGTACCCCTAAATGTACAGCCATACGGGGAAACCTTGGAAATCATTACCAACAGCGACACTTCCAATGATTGCGTCTCATTAGATTTGCCTCGAATTTGGAACCAATTCTTCAAGTAACGTTTTTTTTTACCAGGATACCGCGTGTACAACTAACGTGATGAATATAGTTTCATCAAAAGAAACGAACGTGGCATCTATTGTCAAGTTCCAGTGTTCAAATTGTTAATGCGTTCTATTTCAATTTGTTTGACGTCCTTGAGAAGCAATCTCGTTGATGTGCGAAACTTGCAAACGCTTGTGTTTATTTCCTACGCCAATAAATCTGATCACTAGTACAGTGAGATTAGTTAAGATTATTAATACTTGCGTAATTTCTAAATTAACAAACCTTTATATTTTAGGATTTCCACCTGTAAACAATACGAAAGACGAGTATGTTCCCGTATTACAGAAATTTTGAAGATGGTTCCTCAAACTTTGAAGGTACTGGATTTGGTCTTCAGATACAAGTTCATATATTTGAATCTTAAGTCTTCCTCTACTCATTTAAGATTAACGCTCCTAAACTTTACCCTTCGTAGGAATAAAGCATTTAAAATCTGGCTTTTTCTCAGAGTAATTACATACGTTTTTTCATTAAATTTTGAAATGTGGGAAACAGTTTTATTACAAAATTAACTCTGCAGGATTTATCCTACTTCCACGTTTTGAAGTAAACACGTCTTGAAATTCCAGTGCTACCCTACTTTAAATTATGTATTTAAGATGCCGATTCTTGCGCAACATACTTCCAGCTCCAAAAATAGTTCTACAAATAATTAGTGAAGATTTAAGGACATTTATCTTCACTCAGCAGAAAAGTTGCTGCAAAATTACAGCGATTTAAGTGTTTCCCAATAACAGATTCCAACACGAGATCTTTTTCTCAGAGATGCATATAAATTCATAGGCGGTGAATATCTAAATGTTTCAAGATAGTTTTCGTGTGACCTAAGAAAAATGCAGTTCAGTTTTTTTCCCTTATTTGGGTGTGGAATTCAGTAATTTTCACTCGACGAAAAGGGGCCCCTTCCAACGACACAAGATCTAATTTTCTTCGACTGCCTGTAGTATTTCACCAGGCCGGCTGAAATTAATATATCTAAATTCCAGAGGACTCATCTTCCCCAATCATACTTTGAGAATGTCTTCAGTGCAAAATATTTCAGAAGTTTAGCTTGTTTAAGATGCAATATTTTGTTCTATTTGAATATTTCTTATTTACCCACTTCAAAATTTTAAAATATCGTTCGGCAAGTCAAACAGCTTTCCATCACCTTACCACTCTTCAGCCTGGAAGATTTCCTTTGAAGTTTATTCGTGCCAGATGCTCAAGATTTTCACAGTACCTACTCGGCAGCAGGCGTAATTTAAGATGACATGTGTTCTATGGAAGTATTGTTACACCGGAGCCTCCCAGATTAGGTTTTAATTAGAATCTCGGAACTATAAAGGCTTAATCTGACTCATTGGTACACGTAAAATGCTTCAGAACTGGTACGCTGAATGCCCAATGAATTTCTTAAAATACAGCAAAACACCTTATATATCCAAAACTTCCGTTTTAGTTTGTACTACTTGTAACGTGCATATTTAATCAGATTGACACTAATTTGAGATGCTGAGTGAAAAGGTAAGTTTGCGATGTGTATTTGTAAGCCTACTTAACGTGCAGTAACACCTTTTGAACTGTTAATGTATTTAAGAGCTTAAACATATACAGCGCATTCAAATATAATGTACTGCAAGTAAACTACGGCGGTGTGAAAAATACTGTATAAATAAGTCCCCGAAACTGATGTTAATCATTGTTCTTCAGATGAAGTCCGGACAAGGGGGGAATCCTAATGGGCAAACTACTGGGTCAGCATTTCCAAGAAGTGAACCGAGGTGAGGAACCTCGAACCACTGGCTATCTAAGTTGGCGATCAACGAAGGCTATACCGTATGGGATGAGCAGACAAAAGCTCAACTTGCTGAAATTTGAATAATGATGGGAGTAATAAGTCACGACACAGTACACCTAGCGCAGGTGAAAATCGGGCTGCCTAGCCACAAGCTGCTTCGAGAAACTATGCTGTTTCAATTCACCGCGAAAAGCACTAACAAGGTACACGCAAGGATCAGAATTGGACCTTGAATGATTGTGAAGTCCCCTGGTCAGATTAATCTTTAGTACCACGTGGATGGCCTGGTATGTATGAGTCGTTCACCTTTGAAGTGTCACAAGGACACGTGATTAAAACAAGGGCAGTGACAATGCTTTACGCAATGTTCTGCTTAGTTCAGTCATGTGCGCAAAACTGACACCTACCTAAACATCACTGCAGACCAGGTAATTCCTCTTATGTCGCTGAACTTTAGCTTACTTGTGTGGCTTATTAAAATGGAACTACATAAAAGTAACAATGGGATGTATACACAAACTGCTTCCGAGGAAGTTTAGATACAAGCTACGGTATATCTAATAAAAATACTAGACTTAATCCAATGCCAGTACATCCTTCAGTCTCTTAGAACTGAAATATTAGAAATAAAGTTGTACTCACAGTTCCACTGTCAATCCTTTCCTGGACAATTTTCTCAGCTGCTTCTTTGAAAAAAGTAATAGGGACTACTTGAAAAGGACGAATTTTCAGCCGCTCTGCCACAGAAGGGAGTGTAGCTGAAAAGATAATTCAATACAAGAAAATCCACAAGTCATTAAGCAAATACAGAATTGCTAAGAAACGCTGTTACGAGTTTTAAAAATCCATGTTAGATTGACAAGAAGTATGTACGAGCACAGTAAAGTGAAATCAGGCTTTTTTTAATATACGTATAAAAGTGCTCATCCATATCATTTGCCCAGTTTTCTTGGTTAAGAAGCAATGTGATTTATGATCTTTCTAAGAACTAAAGAAACCTAGTTCCATCGGGCAATCAAATATCAAAATTTTCCAACTCTCACTATAACCATTTCAAATGAAACTCACTACAGTAACCGTTCAGTCTCAAAACGACGCCAAATTTGAGCCCAGCTATAATGAATAAATGTTGCTGGCTCTAAATTTGGCTCCAAAATAAGGAGTTAACAAAAATTTATTTACACTGCTCGACATACAAATTTCCTCAATTAGTGAGGCAAGGTGTAAAATCGAGCATGCAAGGACGAAGATCAAGGTTTACCTTTATTTTCAGACAAGTAGTGTTTATCAAATGAGATCATGTAGCACAGTGAGTACGCCTCTGTAAGATGTTGCACCGCAGCGAACGTCAATACAAGCAGCAATACGCAATGACTCAGTGGATGAACATCGTGAGGAACGGATCACAAAGCACGGTTGACTTCCATAAATCACGATGGTGCGAGGTCTTTTGGATTAGAGGTTTAATCACAGAGCAACTCGATGGGCTGTAAGCAGTCAGCCGTCCCTAATTTCGGGCCACTGGCTCCACAGAAGGGGAGCCAGTGCCGTGATACAGAACTTCCATGCCTCACAAGGATTCTAACCCGGACCCCTTTCGGACGAATGATCAGAAGCCATCGCTTAACTGCGCAACAGGGGCGATAAGGCACATTCAATTGCCGCGTACGTCCAGTGCGATCCTACAAGTTTTCGATCGGGTACAAATCAGGCGTACTTGCTGGCCATGGCAATGTTTAGATATGTTGCAGACCCGATGGTGCGTATTTGGAAGTTACCTTGCTAGACGATGAGGTGTTGTAAGCCATTGAGGAAGGGCATCAAATGCGCTACATAAACTAGTTCCCGTATTGAGCAGCTTTCAGTTGGCTTTGATGCGGGCGAAGGTGGTGTCGTGCACAATCTAACCCCATGCCCTGCCTGCCAAGAAAGCAGGTAGGTAGGCGCTGTGTTGGTCGCGAACGAAACCTTATATCAGTTGGCTCACTAGCGTTTCTAGACTAGTGTAGTCGATCGCCAGTACCCAGACAAACTGGATTAATCGCTGAAGACCACAGTGGTCCATTCGTGACCCAGTTTGTATGACGTAGACAACTACACTAGCGCTGCGATTGTTCGCAGTTAATAACGGTCGACGTTACGGCTGCCTGTTGCGCAGGTTTACTACATTCAACTCTGTTTCCGGTTCGGGTAGCTATGCTTACGTCCTTTGTAAATTACGGCACGTATAATATCGGCGGTAGTGCTCCCTTGTGAGCAACTGTCAGAAAGTTCAGGTGTATTGAGGTCTTTCGGACTGTACCACTGACGCGCGTACGAAACTTCTTATAGCCACTGGTGACAAAAGCGTCTAACAGTTGGTGCATCCCGTTGCACATGCGCAGCGATAGGGCGTGTAGACTGATCAGTTTCGATCAGGCCTACAATTCTTATCAGCGCATTCAAATGCAAAATAAGCCCGGATGGCGTGTATCCAGCACTTCGCTGAAGTTTTCCAGCACAAAAGTGAAACGCCTACGACCCTTCTACCATATTATACCCGTTGCTGTGGGCACCTTGCCCACAGGAAGGTGGGACGCCATCGGCTCCGAATTAATATTTGTATCTAGTGGGTACACTCACCCTGCATTTGCTTGTTTGTAACAACCGGGAGGGTGTTCCATATTTAATACTTAAAAGATTAATAAAAATCACTTACGATAAACTAGTTCAATATTTCGGTCACCCATGCAAAATTTTTCATAAGTACAAAAACTTATAAGGGATCACAAAAACCACCTGAAGAGTACTGAACGACAAATTTATAGCGAGAAAATACCTGTAGTGCTGCAGAGAAACGCTTAAACGCTCCTGTTGCGCTTATAAGATCATGATCCATCGATAAACACTTAAATTAATTGTTGCGACAGTTTAATGGATTAATTTATTATGAGGACATACACACCAACTATACTTAAATATTTTAGTTATAGCAACTAAGTAATACAGTTGGTACTACTTAACCTGTTGGCACCAACTGCAGGGTATAGGCCCCCAGTCCTTTCAAACTGCCTCGATCCTTAGCTTCAGTTCAACATTTAGCACCCCTAAATTTCTGAAGGCCATCTCTTCATCTTGTTCCCTTTTACTGTCTTTTGGTTGCTATTCACTTATTAATAGTGTCCATCTTTTAGTCTTCCAACATGTCCAGCCAATCTCCACTGATTCATTTGTTACTTTCGTGATGTTTATTATTTAGGTTCTCTTATAAATACATTTCTAACTTCGTTATTCCCAACATTTTGATACTATTGCCATATTGTTCTGTGATACTCCACGTTTCATTTCCATAAGTAAATAAGGGTTTAATATATGCAAGGAACTTTTTTTAAACAGAAGATCGCTGGTTGGGTAGTCGTTAAAAGACTTTCCTGGGATAATTGTTTTCTCTTTAATCTTTGCACTATACTAGTAATCCCAATAAACTGCACAAGTTTTCGGATTACTAGTAAAAATACTAATAGTTATTAGTAATCTTGTATTAGTTTAGCTACTAATAGAGTCGCTAGGTGTAGAATAGAAATAAATGTTTCAAAGCTTTCGCACATCAACCAGATTGTTCTTTAAAGGAAGGTAGACAGCAAAATAAATATACCCTTCAATTTAAAGGTCGCGACTTTATAAATGTAAGGGTGGTCATTTACTCGAAGAATGAGATGTCATGCTGGTTGGGCACCATGGGAGAACACTGGGCATTATTTTAATAGATTCCAAATATGAGAACTCTTTAGGGCGCTGTCATTGCAAGCCTCGTTTGCTACGTGTAAGGTGTGAGAATGGCAGTACAATTTATGTGGAGTAGGACGCTACTCACATTGTACCATTCCAAATAGGAGAATGATCAGCGGACTAGCTTTACTTCTCTGGATAGTAGTGGTTATTTTTTCCTACCTTTGCACCTCTTCTGTTTGGAAGTCTAGGCGGAAAGCCATCAGAACATTGTAGTCTAATTCACTTTATTAGAAGGTGTCCCCTCCCAGCATGTTCAAAGTAATGGGCTGCGTTTCAAATTCCAGCTACTTCAGTTCAAGAAAAATTAATAAAGTAAAAGGCGCTCCGATGGGTTTTCGCTATCAGCCATCCTCTCTGAAGTAGCACTGCACCCTATTGGGCGAAACACGGGTTTGACAAAATGAACACTACGCTCAGGGTTATTTACTGCATCTGCATACGTCGCAACACGCAAAGAAATAAACCACAATCTGATTGTAATAGCTTTTAGAACCATAAGGCCCTGTTTCAGTGCATTAAAAATGTCTTGTTAAAAAAAGGTTTTTCAGGAGTGACTACGTAATGGGCGAACTCACGGACTAAGTTTGTGGCAGACGTTGTCTCAGTGACAGTCATCAGAGTAATCTAGCGTCGAGTGCATCGTCTAGCGAAATAAGATTGTGATGGTGGCAAATCAACGTTTGCTAAAAACAAAGCGGCCTGGAAAGAACCTTGACCGATGGTCAAGCTATTAAAGAGGACTAACCCGTAATAACGACGTCAGCAAAAATTAGCTACTAGTTTAGTCTACACGTCTATTAACTGAAACAATGCAGGGAATTGCATTAATAAGATTCAGAGCAGAGCTGGTACTGTAAAACACCTGGTGAACGCACAGTGGTGCTAGAAGCATACAACGTGGACTTCCTATGTATGGAAGCTTGTAATGTAATTTGATGAATCTACATTCATAGTATTCCCCACCGTAGGAAGTGTTTACGTGTAGAATACCGTAAGAACCATACAACCCAGACTACCCGCTCCGAACAGTGAGTCATGGTTGTCATGCTCTGGGAGGTTATATCGTAGTTTTCAGGTATCTAGATCACCTACAAAAGATGGATGACTGGCAGGGCGTATAAAACCATTTTGGACGACCAAGTCCATCCAATGGCTCAGGCATTGTTTTGTGCAGGGAATCCCCTCTATTAAGGTAACTCCCAATTCACAGGGCTCTGAATGTCTAATCACGGTCGAAGAAACACGAGAACGAACATTTGCACCTCCTTTGGCCTCTCCAATGACCAGGCTTAAACAGAGCCAGTGTGTTAGAAAAGAGTAACATCCAGGTATCCTCATCCCGCATTTCTCAAGGACCTGAAGCAGTTTCTACATGAAAAATGGTAACTTCCCACTGAATACCATCCACGATTTGTATGAGTCCATTACACGGAAAATTCAGGCAGTTTTGAATGCCAAGAGGTGGTCCCACACCCTACTAAGTACGTAAAGAATTTCTAGGTTTACCTTTTATCAAACTCCTGCATATTCAGCAACATCACACCAAGGCTTGACACCTGCCTGCGATATGCGGAGGGCTTATTTTTCCATATGTGCTAACGGAAAGCAGATTTGTCCTTCGGTAAAATCTATTATATACACGATTAATTTCACTATGGATCTTTTAAACAAATGGTACCTTACCTCAGTCTTACTGAGTAAATCTGACAACCGCCTTCGTACAGAAGTCTTAACCCATTTACGTCCCCAACCTGATGCACCGCAGTTATTCTGTCCTGATAACATTCTGTTCAGATTAGAAAAACACATCATCTATGTTCGCTCTTGACAATGCGAACTAAGAAAATCGAATTACTTATTGTGGTAGGACACTCCTTGAATAAGATGCATAACTTCAGCGAAGGCATAACCAGAAGTTAATTTTTCTATGCGGCAACTTCGGTCAACCGGGCCTATATTCCCTATACGGAGAACACTAACTCGTGCATAAATACTAGTAATTAAAAATCAGTCTTGTTGCAAGATTATATTTATTCAGCTAAAAACAATCTATGTACAGGTTAATAACCTGAGCACTTTCGGTGTCAGTGACACCTTTATTAGATGTCATTTCCATCATGTGGTTACATGCTGGTCTTTAATATGTGGAACAGATGCATCATGGGAAAGGTAATGTCAGCGTCACATGATTTACCGATAAGACAGTCAAAAAGCATAATTAGCCAAAGAAAATTGCTCAACAGAAACAAGTTATTGTGCTGTCCCCCCAACAAGATTGCTGTATAGTTCAGGTACAACACAAGGATAATAGTCATTACAGCAACGTTTATTATACGCCGAAATATAGAGGCGTTCTGTAAATAACAAGGAATAAACTGAGTTAGGTGTGTTTCTGATCTTAGGGTTGTCCCAGTCTCTGATAGAATTCCCAGCACTTACAGTTCTTGCAAAAGAGATGCTTTCGCGATTCATTTTTGAGTTATATCTGTTCATTTAATCTCAAATCCAAATTTCTTTAAGTTTAACCCACATGTTTAGTTCACCAGAACTAGTATCATAGGAATAACCCCATTTTTTCCCTTTGTTAATTTTGTCACGATCGTTGCGGATAATGGAATATAGATTGCATGATCGTATTATAAATTGTATTTTATGACGGAATCATGTTAAGAAGGTTTACAATATGTGGATTGTAATCAACAGATCCAGCATACGTTTTAGGCACCCTTTTCCTTAAAGCAATCGACATAACAAGCCGTACTTTGTGCACCCCTTAATGTCGCCTGGATAACCATCGTTTTTAGCAAAGGATATCTATTGTAGTTCTTGAGCTCTGGAAAAAGGCTAGAAGAATGAATATGCTCTTCTAAATGGGAAGTGCAGAGCAGAAGTTTTATGCTGAAAAGCGTGGGCAGAGTTGTACGGAATTAGAGTGGGTGTGGAAGAGGGTTTTCGATAAACGGCAAAAGACGGAATTGTCAGAATGGTTACGAATAATTTGAAAATCTAGATAAGGTAAAACAAAATTATATTTAAGTTCTATCTTGAGTTTGATGGAGGTATTGAGAAGACAGCGTTCACGAAGTGATGTAACTCATATGGTAGTATTTGGCCAAATTACCAAGATGTCAGCGTAACGGATATAGAAACTAGGTTTTTGTGGGAATTCGTTTTTGGTTGTTTTCTATGCGCAGAAGAATTTCTGCTAAGATTGCAGATAAAGGTGAACCCCTAGGAGTCTTATCGGTTTGTTGATAAAAATGTGAAATTTGAATGAACGCCTTTTAATTAGACTAAGAGCATTCATTATGAAAAATCAGCAGAAATGTTTGAATCAATGAGTAAAGCCTGAATTAACTGAAATATAGCTTCCATAGATACATTCGTGTATAACGAAACTACATCTAAGGACGCCAAAAAATAAGTTTAGTGGCTGAATTAACTTCAACTTATCAATAGCTTGTATCCTACTCTATTGAGTAGGAACAATTCACGGTAAATTTGGTGAGATAACATTCCACGGCATCTGCGTATTTTCAACACTCCATTCACCAGACTAGAGGTACATGATCATAAGGACCGCCGAAAGGAAGAGACTACTTCACATCAGAAATAAGCGTAGTAGTACTGACTTCTTTAATAGGAAATAATAAACCTCTTACTCATTTCCTAGCCGATTCCTCACACCCAATTACTTTGGACCGTTCTTTATTTGTAATCACAGCAATAATCGAAGTGAAATTAAGGTTTTATTTAACACCCATGTTAAACAGATTGTGGATTCTGAATTTCATAGTGGAACGCATAAGCCGTTTGGATTTCAAACAAGAAATCGTATTGGCCTTTTTGAACAAGGATCATTATATGGATCATCTGATGGAGGTAATGAATTATATTTGCATGAACTGGACCATGACAGCAGTAACTGATTCACATAATGGAGTTAGAAATCTTAGTGATAAGGTTCTGAATCCCATCCAACTAAGAGCCTTACAACGGGGATTAAGTTCGCTTACCCTAACCAATGTGAAGTGGACTTTTTAAAACCGTTCCGCAAATTGAGCAAATTCTACATTCACTTCCAATTGAAGATAGGAACTTTGCAATAATGAAAATCGCAAGGTCTTTTAAAAATAATCTAAGACTGCAAAACAACCGAAGAATGCTAGCTTCACGAAGAAATTAGATTGAACTGAAAAGGGCCTAGATATTACCATTCTTTTAGCTGATAAAACTAGTCAAGTTTTGATTTTAAATCAGCGATTTTATTCAAAAATCCACAAAGCCATTTCTAGTATCCCTCGTGTAATAATTGAACGAGATCCCACCAGGGCTACTGTTAGTACTTTAAGCCACCTTAAGAATTCTTCAGCTCCTCCGGATTCCTTTTCAAATGCCTTCAATTCACACCCGGCTGCCAAGTACCAGATTTATTTGGTAGATTAAAACTACATAACGAAGAGTACCCTATTCGCCCTCTTTTGTCAGGTTACATTGCCCCTTCCCCCAGACCTTTGGAAAAAGCTTTGGCAAGTTCTCAAATTTACCGTGAATTCTTCCTACTCAATAAAAGTAGGACACAAGCTATTGTTAAGTTAATTCAGCCACTACCAACTTCTAATGTTTTGGGTGTCCCTAGATGTAGTTTAATTATACATGAATGTACCTACGGAAACTACATTTCAGTTAATTCAGGCTTTACTCACCAATTCTAACATATCTGCTAATTATATTTCTTTCATAATGAATGCTATTTATCTAATAAAAAGTCATTCATTTTTCAAATTTCAGAACTTAAACCGATGGTACAGCCATGGGTTCACCTTTATCTACAGTCTTAGCAGAAATTCTTCAGCACATTGATCTAGAAATTAGGTTTTTGTGGGAATTCCCACAAAAACCTAATTTCTAGATCAGTTACTTTGACATCTTTGTAATTTGGCGATATACTACCATAGATGAGTTACATCAGTTTGTGAACGCTATGTCTTCTCAAAACCCCTCCATCAAACTCACGATAGAACTTGAACATAATTTTCCTTTACCTTTTCTAGGTTTTCAAATTACTCTTAACCCTTCCGACAATTCCCTGTCTTTACGTTTATCGAAAACCCACAGCCACTCTAATTCCGTACAATTCTGCCTACACTTTTCAGCATAAAATTTCTGCTCTGCACTTCCCATTTAGAAGAGCATATTTACATTCTTCTAGTCTTGCCAGAGCTCAAGATCTACAGTAGATATCCTTCGCTATAAGCAAAGGTTATCCGGGCGACGTTAAGGGGTGCACAATAAAGTACGGTTTGTTATGTCAACTGCTTTAATTAGTGAACAAGTGCCTAAAAAGTTGGCTCTGTTGATGTCAATCCACATATTGTAAACCTCACGAACATATGCTAGTCATAAAATACAATCTATATTCCATTATCCGCAGCGATCGTGACAAAATTAACAAAGGAAAAATGGGGTGTGTATGTTATTCCTAAGCTCTACACCCCTGGTGAACTAAATCATGTGGGTTCAACAACGAGAAATTAGGATTTGAGATTAAATGAACACATAATTAGAATGAATCACCGAAGCCGCTCTTTTGCAAGAACTGTAAGTGCAGGAAATTCCATCCCAGACTGGGACAACGCTAAGATCATAAACACACCTGTTTATTCCTTGTTATTTACAGAAACACTATTTTGGCTTATACATGTTGCTATAATGACTTATCCTTGTCTTTTACCTGAACCCTGGAACAATCTTATTGGGGAGAAGAGCACAATAACTGTTTGTTTAGTAATTTTAGATAACAAGACAGCCGAAAAATCATAATTAGCTATCTAGTATGTCATGTGTATTCGGCTGTCTTGTTTAGTATACCACGATGCATCTGCTTTACGTATTTAAGACCAGCATGTAACCACCTGATGGAAATCAGGTCTGATGGAGTCAGTGACACCGAAAGTGCTCATTGTTTTTTAACCTGTACATCGATTTCGCTTTTTTACTTTAATAAAAGTCGTGCAACACGGAGTTACATTAGTTTTCTATATGAACTCAAAAACTTACTTAACAGGATGAATTTCGGTGTCTGCATATGGTATTTGGCATGAACTTACGATGGTGAAGAGAAATATTCACAAGCCTCTTCTCAATGCTGCGGGTGTTGAAGCAATTTTACCAAATATCCAGATTGCTTTAAGCGATGCTAAATTTGAATGGATTAGAACCGACGATCATGAGATACAATGGATGGAGAAATTCCCACTGCCTATCTAGAGAAATAAAGTTCGCTGATCCTATTTGGAATGGCAGAGAAGTCATTATCCAAACTTAAATCTGTCATTCGCAAAACATTCGCTTACCAATAAGACAGTTGTCGGAATTTTTACGAATTTAGAAGCAGTCAAATACTTTCTTCCATGGTACCTAGGGCTCAACCAACATGGCTATAATCCCTGGGATAAAGAATCGCATTTGCATCTTTTCATTTATTGTCTAGTCAAGCAACCACGTTCAAATTATTGATGTATTCTATTATTCAGTTTGCTGTCTACCTTCCTTGAAAAAGCCATCTGGTTGCTGTGCGAAAGATGGGAAGCTTATGTCCAGTCTACGGCAAGAAATTCTGATATAGCTATACCATTTTAATGGACTGTTCTAAAGCATTTTGTTCATCTTCCATGTATAGGTCACGTCATTGTAAGTACGACACATCTATAAGTCTTTATTGGCAAATCTTGGCAATAACCTGAACTAAACATAAGACCACTGAATATGAACATATGAATTTTTAAAATGCCAATTCGAACTGGAAGACATACATCAGAACACATTGAAGGTACATTATAGCGGTTTGTCTTTAAATGACAGTTTAAATCTTGAATGACATTTTATCAAAATACGATAAATCACAAGCTATGGCTGTAATAATTTGTAATCAATACCTGAAAACTCCGATTCGCATGTACATTAGATTGGCCTTTAGTTTGCAAAAATATAAATCTCGGTCCCACCCCTCACAATATTTGTTTATGATAGACTTCTGTTAAAATTTCATTAAGATTTAATTATATTTAGGGGTCGCCCAAGCATTTTCACTGAACTAGCAAACAATGGACGTTAAGGGTTATTCTTCCATATCCACCTAACTTTAAAGAGCCCGATTCGGAAGGCATCCTCTGTTATAAAACGAGTCATTGAAGTGTGGAACAAGGCTCGTATACCAACATACAGAAGAGATCATGCCACTGCAATACTAGAAATTCTTGAATGAATAAACCTGAAGCTTCGCGATAGAGACTTACCATTCAATGGAATATGAGTTTCGTACAAAAAGTAATCTCTTCGATATTTCTCATCACCGTGATAGCACTTACCCTCATCAAAATAGAAAATTTCTCCTTGCGTAACCAGAACCTGGACGTAGTGCTTACAAGAGCTTAGTTTGAGCTAAAAATCGCGTAAATTTGAACGTATCGAATGCCAAAAGGAAAGACCTGAAAAGGATAAAAAGTAGGCGTCTTCCAGTTTGGCAAGCTGCAGTTATAAATACGACAACAGAAAATCTGTGTTTTGGAAGAATAAAGTTGAAAAGGATCTATTGCACCAGGAATCTAGCAGCGAAAGCAATGACGCTCTTCCTACAAAAGACTAACTCAGCGAAGGTATGTTTGCTTTTGCCAGTACGCAAAGGAGTGACAAGAGCCACCTTCATCATTGCTGAAATAACCCAGTCTTGGGCACAACATTAAAGATTTTAATCGCTGTTCTATAAAACGTCACCGAGAAAAATATCGTACGAAAGTTGCAGCTGCGTTAAAGTAAGGGGGTCTCTGGGGATGTCCCTCTTGCGGTTCATTGGGACGGAAAGTTTGTGTGACCTCTTTGGGAAGCAACATGTTGATAGACTTCGTATGTTAGTGTCTGGTGTTTCACGGCTTCTGAAAGTAAGCAAATAGCTCAGTGGATCAGGAGAAGACCATCCAGAAGCTGTTTTTCAGGCTTTGGAAGAATGGAATGTTAAGTTTTACTGTGGGGACGTTCTTCGATACTACCAGTTCGACTACCGGCCGCCATATTGGTACACGTTCAGTTTCTTACAATAAGTCTTTGCCAAGTTGTCTATTTTAATTCGTCCCCACATTATGCAAATACTTGCCGGAGCTGCATCCCGACTAAGTCTTCCTCTTCAGCGCCTGACGTTTCATTGTTGAGCTTTCAAAAGAATTGGCATGTTATAAATCAGAACATTTTTTACATGATTACATTTCAGAGTTATCAGCTCCAGTACTGTGAAGGAAGATATACGTAAACGATTTTGTCAAGCATCAACTTTCGGAACAATTTAACGTTCCAAGTTTACTGGAATTACTAGAACTTTATTTTCCTTTTGAACGACACCGCCACGTGGAATTCATTTTCAAGCACCGGGTGCCATGCACGTTGGATGTCCAAGCTAATTTATTTCCTCAAGTTGCCATCCCAATTAAAATTCACTTCCCCAGAGGATGGACCAAGAAATGTACAAGTTTATAGTGAATTTGCACCTCACTGCCTGCTTCACAGCACCACTAGCAGCAAGTGCACCATGTAATGCCATTCATCTCTATCAGTATCAAAATCACAAAAATATTCCAAAAGGATCTTTATCAATATGAGAGTCATCTAAGGTATTTGTCTGAGCAGATGATAAGCCTCGTATTCTTGATACTAAAGTACCAATCTCAACAAAACGGAAAATGGTCAGTGTTTTAGATTTAAAACAAGGCAACAGCCTTACTCAAAAGGGGTCCTGAACCATGTCATTCCTGTTGCCAGTAGCGCAGCACAGAGGAACCTTGAAGATTGTTACACCCAGCACAACTGGATTCTTTACAAAACAAGGTATTTATACAATTTGACCATCAGACTTTGGGAGACAATAAGGCAGGTATTTCTATTGCATAGAAGATAGTGGTAACCAATGGGAATATTGAAAGTGGGGTCGCTCTTGTCCAGCAATCTGATTACTTACATTGAAAACCAATTATAGTTTCTTATGCAAGTTGTGGTTTATTTAGTACATGTGCAACAATTACGGTAAAGATCTCTTATGGAGCAGCAGAAGTGTAATCCAAGCTAGACAATAGATCTAATATTGATATGAATTTCTTTACATCAAAAACAATGTCATTAAGTTTGTATGCTTTAAATTTTGAATAATAAAGAATTAAAATTGTGAATGGCTGTATTGTTGTACCATCATGCAGCAAATTTCATGTAAATAATTTTTGACTTGTTTGGAGACCTCTGAAACGTTAATTATTTCTGATGTTGATATAACAAGATCAACTGTGGGAGTATCGAATTTTCAAAAATACCCATAACTTTTTGGACCACCCTAATGTACACTTATCTAAAGTATTGAGAATGTATTGGATCAAATTGCTTTATTGTTGGAATTTCAGTTCACCTTTCGTTCACATGATAGGGGCGACTCGTAGAGATATAACTAGTTTCCGGTAGGAGTACAGGAATGAATAGTAATTCGTCCTGCAAAGCTGCCAACAGCTTAAAGCTAAGACCTCCGTTGCTTATTTTGTATCCGTAGCTGAAATTCATCCAAGAAGTGCTCCATGAGATTTAGATTAGGACTCAGCAGGCGAGTCTAACAATTACTTTTAAAGAAACTAGTGCTGCACTGTGGAAGGGAGCTCAATCGTGTTGCAAGAGAACCTGTCATTTCCACCATACTGCCATATTGTAGTTACAGAATTATCTAAAACGTTCTGGTACACTGCAGAGTTTAGAGTTTGTAATAACCAAAAGGCATAATCCCATTCCCGGAAAAAACTACCATATTGGAGCCTCTGCCGAACTAAGCAGTTCGAACTCCGTCTAACTAAATCTTACAGCAAATCTAAACACGCGCATTAGAAAAGTGATTTATCACTCCGAATACCAGCTTTCCGATCTTCCACTGTCCATGAAAGACGGCAGACCACTCCAAATGGAGCTTCGCATTCACGAAAGTGAAGTTTGAGTTTTAGGCCGATGCTGTACCATTACCCATACAGTGAGATCCTTAGCTAATAGTTATGAGACTAACTGAACCATTACAAGCATTTCGTACTTAAGCAACGGTGGAAACTGAACAGGAAGAACGGGATTTTTCCTTCAATGTTTACCATGATTGTTGCGTTCGATCAATTTGTGCGCCCTTTCTGGATGGTTTTTGCAGTAGTCTCAGCGTCCCACTTTCATCGCTGCACGACATCATTTGCAGTCTATTTTTGGTTTGCTTTGTTATAATGCTGCATATGGAAGAGTTACTGAAGTTATATCGTATGACCAGCCCACGCTGGAACTGAACGTTCACCTGCATACGGCATATACGCTTCAAAGTAACTAATAAAAACTACAGAATCTCAGCTTTATACACCTGTTGGTCATTACATTAAGACCACCCCACCCTAGGGAAGTGAGCTAGCCTGGAGACCAAACAGTAGCCCAGGTGAATTTCAGAGGAATCTATACACAACGAGGACCGGCTTTAGGTCCGTGTTTCAAAGTAGGAATGGGGAAAAGCTGACTATTTTCGGAGTTAGACGAGAGAAATTGTAATGGCACGGCGCCTCGGAACTATGACCTCGTAAATTACGCAGTACGTATGTCGTTCACGTGCCGCTGTAGTGAGTACTTATCAAAAGTGGTGCACAGGTGGCCAAACTACGAACTGTCTTCCAGCAGTATGTCGTTCTTAACTCATTTATGCCAGAGTGGAGCGGAGACTGCAGCGCAAGGTTCACAGCCACCGGAGGGCCATAATGCGACAAATAGCCAGCAGCTAGAACAGTGGTGATCAGGGCAATGTGTGATAGCACACATTTCATCACATGGCCCTGCGCAGCCAAAGATCTAGCTCGGTCCATGTTCAGTGCAAGTCATCGCCAACAACGCACGAAACCGGCCAAAGATCAAAAGTTGCTGTGGATGATGATTGGAAGAAAGTAGCCTAGTCTGACCTCAAGATTTCTAGTGCATTACGGAGACTGAAGAGCTCGGATACGCCCAATGACAGAAGCTATGGCACCTGGAAGGACTGTTGGGCGGAAACATCCCGGCGGCGTTATGCTGTGGAAGACTTTACATTTTAGGCCCATTATCCCAATAGCACAATCCCTGACGGCTGTCGGGTATATGAAGGGCATAGCAGACCAAGTTCACCAATTCATGGCAACTTTTTTCCTTACTGATGGCCATTACCGACAGGATAATGTTCCATGCCCAAATGTAAAGCAGTGGTTCGAGGAACAAGCTGGCGACTTTCTGTTAATACCTTGGCTTCCATATTCACCTAACATGAACCGAATCTAACATTTATTGGGAGACTGAAAACCGGGGTTTGCGCTAAATCACCACTACCGAGAAGTACGAGAACTCTAGGACCCGCTGTTGACATAATGTATCAAATACTCTAGGATACCTATTGCCACTTCATCGATTTTATGCCTTGCGGCCGCTGTTTTGAGGGCTAAAGGTGGTCATACAACCTATTAGGCAAGTTGTCTTAGTGTAATGGCCTATCGGTATACGTACCGGCCCACTCACATCGCACCTTTCTGCGCAACTGTTCGTACCACTTGCTTAAGTAATGTTAATAGGGGAAATAGTATACGACCGTGTGTACATTAAAGTCTTGTAAACTACTTTTAAAAAGTAGTTGTAGCAAGATACTTTTTTAAACGTAATTTTCCAGCACTAGTTTAATTTCGATTTCTTATTCAAATTTTTTTTGAGGACGTTTAGCTACATTTAGAGGTTTCAGATTTATTGTAAATTTTCTGAACTAAAACATCTTTGTCACCTCTAAAACAAAGTTCTTTGAAATAAAGTTATGGAACTAATGCTGCAACGTGGCTCTTAAAAATTCAGCTTCTTTATGTGTTTCCTTGAATCCATAAAGAGGCTATCGTGTACACTAGGAATAAGTGTCCCATTTACCACAAGACAGGGTTCCAGAGGTAAATCGAAATCTTTGTCTTACTGGGCTACGAATTAAATTAATACCAGGTCTAGGAGTCAAATTAATGAAAATTACCCAAAATATTAAACCACTCATCCCAGTGGGTATTCCGAACTCTGCAGATAGAATGCGGCAAAAAGAATTTTAAAGATTGAACACTAACAACGTGATACTTACCACATACTATTGATCGCCAAGTCATATTTCCTTGGAAAATCTGTCGTGCTCGCATAAACATATTCATTTGATTCGTTGTAGGAATCTGTCTTGTAGGAAAAGACGATGCTAAGAATCACTTCCATGGCGAATCCGTCAAATTGCCTAGAGGGAATATATTTGAAATTATTGACAGATGTTACAGTTAGAACAAAGCAAGAGCAAAAAGAAACTGCGCTAACAGATCTCACGCAATATAAAAGTTGTGCAACCTATTTTTAGTAAGACTGACATGAAACAAAGTTCTGGGATTAAAATCAGCTTGTTGGTTGGAGTCTTCTGGGGCAAGGGCTTTGAAGGCCAAATGAGCGCAAAGTCAAATAATTAGAATAAACCCAGAATTAAAGCAGGACAAGCAAGCTAAAGGTCCGCATTATATAGAAGGTAGAATTATGTAGAAGGTAGCTCTGAGCCATCAGTTTGGATGCTAGAACTACGACTTGCAGGGAGCTAAGAGAGTATGGTTTCGAAGAATAATTCGTTATAGCAAACAGGTCTAAAAGTAGCTTATAGTTTTTACAAATAACGTAAAACAGGTTACGTACACAAAGCAGATCGGTACAGGAATTACCCTACGCGATGTTCTCTCCCTGGGCTTCCTTACATTCCTAATCACTTGCTGCCTTTGCCTCATTTTTCTCCACTTTTGTTTGCGTTCATTCTGTAAATTTCGGTGCATTGTCAGAAGTCTTCAGTTCACAAGACTTTTTAAAGTGTTCTGTTAAGCCACATCGAAATGTTCTCCTTATATATCTCGACAAGATCTTTAAAACTATACCTCCTATAGTCCTGTTGCGCTCACGGTTGCCCAGATAGTCAAACACGGCGGCATTCAGAAATATTGCATCATCTCCCAGCGCACATTGGTCGCTCAACGATATGGGGCAGTACGCGAATTTGACTGTATGCTGTTAACGAATACATTAAAGCGATTGGCGTGCGGTACGTATTGTTATTGTGGTTCAACGACCACCGTTACAACTCAAGAGCACGTATTTTAACGTCATGATTTCAGATGACCTATTTTTGCCACAGGCGGTAAGCCGTACATATCCCCCATATTATCTGGAGTTCGAAGTAGTCCTAGTCAAAAACAGGGACATAACTTATTGTAATAGTATTAAAAATTTCATAAATCAATTAAAGGTGTAAATGACCGACGAAACTGAGAACATTGTTACAACAGAGAAATTCCTATCCCGACGTATTTATAAGGAAATGGATCCACTCACTTTCTGCGAAGTTTTAAGAATCTTGTTTAAGTACTTTCCTTTGAAAGTACATTAAAAGTTGTAAGGTAGGACACAGTCAGCTCTCTCCAGGAGTTTAGAGTGTGCTGTTCCTATGTGGAACTGCATTAAAAGTAACAACCAGAAGCACACTTCAGAAAAACTCTGAAAAACCACTAGCGTTAAGACGTGCAATAATAGTCTCCCTGGCGTTCAAGATTCAATTGCTTAGCTACGAGTTTTTTATAAATCTGCAACTGCTCAAACACCTCGTAACTTCAAATTCAGAACACGCTCAGCATTAGTTTATTAGGTTAATTCTTTTCCATATTAGAGATTAAAAGTTAGTTTCCCAGCTTGTCCTATGCTGTTAACCATAAAAATGTCATCAGTTTAGTTAAAAGTTAGCAAAATGGCGGTTTAATGGTTTTTCGCTACAGTTTTATACTAAGTTGCTGACGAAGGACAGTCCCTTTGTGGCAAAGCACCTCAGCAACGACACGAATCCACGGGAAATTTAAAACATCAAGGCGTTCAGCAATATACCCTTTGCTCTAATAAGGGGAAGTGCTTCGGAAAAGTAGTTTGATCCTGACGAAACTTCGTACGAACTAAAAGAAATAGTTATTTTTTAACCATTTTAATAAGTAGTGAAGGACATTAGGAGCAAAGCTGGCATGCAGGGACAAAAGTTAATGGGTTGCGGTTGCATAAACTTTACGGACTGAGGATGTATTGACGTCGAATCGGCGCATAACGCAAACGTTAAGTTTGAGATAGGAAGCACGATTGGGTTGAGACTGGTTTGTCAATTCACAGTAACGCCCGGCATTTGGATCGGTGTGACCCTGCAATCTGACAGTGTGGTCGCCGTTGAGTGAAGACAGAGCGGCACGCGGATATTGGACGGCTGAGAAGAACGACAGAACGCGAAGATAGATAACTACTAAAACAGAACCGAATTAGTAACTTTAAATTATGCGCGGCCATGTTCAGTCTTCCAGAAGAACGGAAGTCATCCTGAAAGTTGTCAAACGACCTCCGGCCAGAGGAAACTGAAAACTACTCCCCAAACTGATAATCGCTGGCACGAGTTGAAATTTAGTGTGTGGGCCGATCAACGTGGGATAGCATCTGTAGTCTTGATTTAAGTAATTGTCCGCGATTTGCACTTTCCCCGATGACCAGAGTAAGATTCTGAAGACTAACCGACGATCTCAAGGATTCTGCCATTAACGTGGAACCGCACACAGTTCCAACATCAAGTGGGACAGACTAAAGAGCGAATTCCTAGAAACCGCCGAATACAACCTTGTGAGTCTTCCAAACCACCTCAACAGCGCAACGGTAAGTCGACGTCATTCTATGACCTATTGTGGTGCGATTTTCGTCATAGCTTCACCGAGCAGTAAAAAGAAAACTGCCCGGCCACACGCTGAACGCTCTCACATGCTCGACTAAGTCTTTACTGTTAAATAGCCAGCCCGATCGTCCGACCTCACCGATCGAACATTGTTCAAGTGGGACGCCACCTACGCCCATCCCCGGAATGGGATGAAACGGAACAGCTATTTGACATTGGCATGCTAAAGCTACGAATGGTATCCGTGAATTGTAAGTTTCTGCCACTCCGGGTAGCCGCTTGTATCCGAACCAGATGTGGGGGCTACAACGTACTGATTTGCTCCTGCTTTAGAGAAAGTGGGTTAACTGCTCTGCAATTTCAGTTCCAGTCCCTTACTTCCCTACACATTTGCTTTTTCAAATTTGTAAATATTGGAAGATTCCTTCTTGCTACCTGTTTTTGGCAAAGTGTTTGTCATAAACACGCCACTGTCACAAAGAGCTGCATTTCTAAAACGTAAGTGTTCTTATGTAGTTTTTTCACACTGTAGAGATATATGGAATCATTTTAGATACTTTTACTTGCCTTTTCATATCTACAGGTTTCCCCTTTGAAGTAACCTTTTTCAAGTTATCAATAAGATTTTCAGCCGCAACAGCCATGCTTCCGCTCACCTGAAAATAGATAAATTTAATATTCAGTGACGCAAAAGCTTCGAAGGGTCAAAGAACGCCAAGTTTAGTGTCTTAGAATATTTACAAAATAAAAGACATTGTAAAGCACAACAAGCGGGGTAACATGCTGATAAAACAATTCATTATACAACGGATCATTATTTAACATAAAATTGAAAATAACAAGTGCACGAAAAAAAGATAAAGCGAAAAACATTAGGACAACGAAGAAAGCAAACTAAGCATTACGGAGTTCAGAACGCAACTGAGTCTTCTGGTAAAGTGAAGATGAATTTGTCAGACAAAGAAAGTGCAACTGCCAGAGGTACATCGCAAGCCCCACCCAAATGCAGTGTCAACACAAAATGAAGGCACAGTGCCCAATGTGTAAACATAATACAACTATGGTTTCTGCGGAATTAATTTTAGACACCAAGAATTCGTTTGATACCACACGTTGCTTGTTTTGCGCTCCTTGGTACCATAGACCATGCCACATTTCTTTCAAGTAAACACGAATAAGAAACTGTAGACCACGGTGAACCTTTCAAAATTTATGACTCGCAAACCAAACATACCTAGCAGCCGGATAAGCACTAGTTTCGAACAATACTAGGAATCTAGCAGAATTTGATCTGGAAACTGGACTCTAGCAAAGAACGCAGTAAGTCGCTCTGCAAAAAGCAGAGAATGGTTAAATAAGCAGAATACCGACTGCAGAAACCTCATAGGGTTCACATAGATTACAACACTGAGTGCACGAACGTACGTGAACATACTGCAGGATACACAGCATGCATCGCCGGGGAAAGCATAGTTGCCTTAGCCCAGATTAGCGCTACATCACAGACTGCGAATACCAGAATTCCAGAACCGCTATTTAAAATTGTCAGAATTCAAATAACTCTTCAGAGAGACCTGCTGGAACACTGACTCAGGGGTTTAATATTTATGAACAAATAAACTGGAATTATGTCACCGAGAGGGTGATCTCAAAAACCCCTGGTTTGTCCAATCTGACAAGCCAAGCCCAGCATCGAGCTACGGCCGACAAACCCAGCCAGAACGTTGGAATGCTTGAGGGCCGGTTGTCACAAAGTAGCATGCTGGGGATGAGAAGTACCGTATAACGGATGATCTGGAAAAGATCCAAATTTCAAAGAAACATTGAAGAGGCGGGTGCAAACTGCGTAAGTCAAGCGATGGTTAGTTAGCATAAAAACCGGAATGTGCGAAGTGCTCCCCTACAGAGACTTAACTCAGGATGATGAACGAAGTCCAAAAGCCTCAGAATAGAACAATGCGCAGAACCATATGCTACATAACAGCCATAACCCAGTCTCAAAGAATGGCGACTATAGAGGGGAAGAGTACAGAACTGAAGGATCTTCAGAAGTGAACGTCTGACAATATTTAGTGGTCCAGTGTGTGCTGCAAACATGAAAACTGTCTGACCAAGAAACCCAGCAAAACTGGATGGTTGTAGACTTCCCATATTTAACCTCTTTATTGGGAACAGGATGCACCACGAGAAGGCGGGGTTTACATTTGTCAAGCAGAGACTAATGTTACGCATCATCTGACCCTGCAACCGGAAAGCAGGTAATATGCAGTACATTTTTCAAATTTTAGCTTTGTAATTTCAAAATTGAATACTTTAGTTGGATCTCTTCCAAATCATTATATTTAACTCCAGAATACTTTGTTTCAATCCTAGAAGTTAGAGGTCGGATAGAATGAACACCAAGCTCAGAGACTTCACTGAATTCAAGTGCATACGTCAAAAGCAAAAGTACCCGCTAGTTTTTGTTAATAGTTTCTAGAATTCCAAGAGCTTGTTTTAGTGCATTTAACGTACCTTGCAAAATCTTTCAGGGTGAGTACGAAATGGGCGACATAACGGACGTCGAAATAGGGAGACCTGTCGGTGGGAAGCTAATTGGTGCCTATGTGACAAGTCGCCAGTACAGTGGGTGTAACGAGAGTTACTGTCTAGACGCAAAGCATACGTTCGTAGAAAAACCTAGGCTGAAACAAGAGCGGTCGGAAGACGGCCCTGACATACAGGACAGAATTAAAGAGGATTTTTACCCGTAAAAATTTCACGGCGCCTAAAGTTAATTCTGAGCTGAATCTGAGTCGTAAGCAAAATAATGCTCAGTGTACTGAGTAAACGTATTGATGGCAGCGATTCTATTGAAAAACCTGACCCCAGTCAATGCACAATGGCGACGGCAGTGGTTCCAGTAAGATGTAACGTGGGCCGATGAATGGAAGCTTGTGGTGGAATGAATCCACATTCACACTATTCCCCACGGTAGGAAGTTATTACGTGTCGAGAAGACACGTCAAAAGCGTACGAACTGAACAGTTTGCCTGACATTACAGCATGGTGGCGGTTCCGACATTCTCTGGGTAGTCATATCAGAGTTGGCAGTACGTTGCACGATCATCATGAATAGACTGATGACTAGCAGGGTGTATAATACCATTTTGATCGACAAGATATCGAATTGCTCAGGCATTCTTTCCTGCAGAGAGACATTTATCAAAATCGAGCCCTAATTCACAGAACACTGAATGTCCAATCATGGTTTGAGGAACATTAGGACCAACTCAATTTTTGGTCTCCAATTATCAGACAAATGAAGGTACGGTGGTTTGTGTTGGAAAACAGATGTTATCTTCCTGCTGTACCTGTTAATGACCCTGAGCAGTTTCTGCATGAAGAATGGTGTAACATCTTACTAACCACAACGCAGATCTATGTAAGACCATTGTAAGGAGGATTCAGGGAGTTTCACACCCTATCATTTAGGTAAAATCTTTTCCTAGGTGTTTATTTTGTATAACTCATGTAAGCACCAAGAACTGAAGCTTATTGTTCAAACTAATAATGCTCCTAAGATTAAAGCCAACAAATTAAAGATTCATTTTTCAGAGCAAAAAGTAAATAAAAATGTACTATTTCCATCGAGTGGAAACAAGGACTTCATTCGGTAGTTTACAATACACTGGAACGTTTCTCCGCAAGGAAGATTTCTATGAATGACGGGAGAAGCTTTTTGAAATTAACGTTCCACGTGCGAAGAGGTATTTGCATTTGAAATTCATTGACGTCCTAATGCCACAAGTAATTTCCATGTATTATAATTTTCAAAAATCAGTAAGGGATACGTTATTTATGATGCGTCATCTTTTATAGAATGTATGGCATTTGCCCTACACTATGGATTTAAATTTTTAGTTTCGGATGAAAATAGTGGCTAAATCCCTTAATGATAGACTCAGTTCCGTAGAATATATTAATCCTGTGCAAAAATATTTAACGTGTAATAATACGAACTCCTATTGGTCAAATCTAAACAGTGGTCCTGTCTCAAAGCTTACAGCATGACTGGCAAGGCCAAAGGGGCAACTACGACTATCGTTCAGGGCCCATAGTTCCGAAAACTAAAATCACGTTTGCTATAATTCTATTGCTGTTCTTTACATTCTGCGGCAGAGGTAGTGAAGATCTTTTATAATTGTGTTTTAGTTTACAATCCCCTCCTTCAAATAGACTCACCCTTCCTCCGAAACATTTGCACATCAAGCTATTATATATACAGTGGCCAGAAAGTTACTTTGCAAACTGAACTGGCTCCAGGGATGACTGAATGGATATTTAGAATAGATGTTGCGCAGAATGCGCTCGCGATGCTCAAACGAGGAATAGTTTGAGCTCACGGTGGCATACTACCGGAAAGTCTGAGTAGCAACATTTTATTTTTGTTACAAACCCCGTGGAAAACTAAATTGCGTTGAAATGATATCACGAGTCCGAGAAGTGAACGAGATATCTTCATATAAGACTGCATGCGAAGTACGAAATCAGCACTACATACAGCATAGGTTAACCTAAGGAGAGCATAGAAATTCCTGTTTAAAAACGTGAAGAGTAAAAACGCCACAGAAATAGCACTATCAGTTTCTATGTTTACTGGCAATTATAAATTCTCAGTATGTCATCAATCAGCGACAATGGACGACTAAAGCTGACTACGCATTACAGCAATACATTCGAAGATTGGTCCCATATTGTGAGTTGTATGGCTTCAGTTCACGTAGTGTAATAGGTTAGTATTTGTAAGTTTTACATTACCCCAGAACCAGAAATCTGAACGAGATCAGGGAAACTCTCAGGCTAAGGCGGAAACAAATGACTAGATAAGATTCGGTTAAAGACGCCGTTGCAAAAATTCTCATGATATTAGTTACATTAGGGAGAGGTGGGGCACCATTCTGCATCCAAATAATATTCTCCCAAGCATTCCGCTGTTGCATATTAGGAATGGCATGGTTTTCCAGCAATGCGGCATATCAGTCGCATGTTTCAGTGATATCCGCAATCCTCTAGTAGAAGCTTCAAGAAAATGAGTCTTGAAATGTTTTTACTCACGTCGTACGGTCACTTTGTTCTTATACGGGAACATCTTGTGGGTTGGTCAGATTAGTGCAGAAAGTGCTTGAAGCTAACTTGTCTTGTTACCGTCAAATCTGTTTCAACTATTTGAAACAATTAGCAGTGCCACGTCATAAGAATCTTACCGTAATAGAAATTCATTTGCGTGGTCTAGACTGAGTTCACGATCTGTCTTTCGTGCGTGCTATGAAACCGGTACGAGAACACATGCAAGACTAATCGAATAATCAGTATTACGGTACTCTAGATATGCCCAGTGTCAGTACAGACCCTCTTGCGCTTGCTCCCGAAACTTCATGGATTGCGTGGTGGATTTCAGCTAGTTTTCTCAAGCGTTGCAGATAATAGAGGTAAGTCACGTATTCTGCATTTTCAAACTTACGGATCAATTCACGGACAGCTTGAGTAGAGCACTGACCCAGCGCACAAGATTCCAGAGGAAAAACTTAACTGCAGCATTACAATCAGGTAATTACATTTCGCGACCTCACCACGTAGCTTCCTCTAGAGCTGTAGCAAGTGTTTCCGGCAGCATGGTGCCTGTAGTATGCCAAGTGATCTAGTTTGATCACTCCATACTTACGTGCATCCGACCGTAGTCGGTTTGTCGTCCTAATTCCTTACTTCGCAAACGTTCATCTGAAGATCACTTTTCGGTGTTGTTACCATTTTAAACTAGTCACAATTTTTTTCATGGCGCTTGTTACAACTTCGTGTTGCTATTCAAGAATTCAGATAGTTTGTAACCCGCAACCGTGAAAGCTTACGATATTTAGTTTGCTCATCGCGATATTTGCGTAACATCTATATTCTGAATTTCTGTTACAATCACAGCCATCAGTGAAGCAAGTTTAATACACAAAGCAAATTTTTTGGCCACCCTGTATATTATATATGGCACGACCTTGGGAGATTGCTCATTTTACATATCCTGATCAAGGATCGGAGATAAGTTTCCTCAGCAGACTGCTACAAGTGTCACTCAGTCTAGCTTCGCCAAGTACTCACTGTGGGCAAAGAACTGCTTGGCTATTGTCAAGAACTGCAACAAGTGCTGGCAATGCCAATAAGCCTTAGTTAGGTCGGAAGCAGTGTTCTATTACCAATAACGTTAGAGGGGGAACAACCCACACGAGGTCGCGTTTTTAGTCAGTGAGTTTTTATAGCACACTTGCTAAGTATTATCGCAGTAACACACGTGGCAACTTTTCTTTCCGAAAAGCTTTATTGGACGAAACTGCCATTCATAAGCATAGCTTGGGTGAAATTTATATTAAACGTTACGGTTTGCAATTCCCGTTGTAGTAATTCTCATTTGCCTTCATCACGGGGCTGAAGGATTTACCACGGAAGACCGAATTTTGTCTAACACATTCGGAAATGTTTTGTCATTAGCTTCCCTCAGACAGATTCCAGGCAATTGTCCGTTCTGCTTTCAAATTCAGGGACAGATTTATCGGTACATCCCATTTGTCACCATTTACTGGTGAAAATTACTTTAGATTCTGTGACGTATTGAAATTTAAGATAATACATATATTTTCAATACTTACGCCCAAGCATACAAAACTGGCTGAGGCGATGAAACAAAGTAGGATAACCTGGACCTCAGTTTTGTTAATATATTTACACAATATATTGCCTTAGAATACATCAAGCATCAAAAATGTTGAAATTTCATTTCCACTTCCTTGAAAACAAATTCTAGATTGAGGCTGTAGCCCCATTAACATACTAGTACTTATATTTGACCTTTAACTTTTTCACGTTGAAATAGCAGATAAAATATTAGAATTCCTGCTAGGAATAACAAATTGTGTAACCCAAATTATAGTCTTACAATTTCAAGAACAAAGGTTGCGAAGTAAGCGGTAATAGAATGTTACATTAAATGCAAGCATACCATCTTTACTTCTGAACTAAACGTTGGATGTACGACTAATTTCACTCTCCGCAGCTGCTCTCCAGAGAGATTTATCAAGACGTTGTCCACAACTTCGTCGTAATTTTTTATCGTCTGAAAATAAAGAGGGGAACTAATCATGTATTGCTAAAACAGCAATTTAATCAGTATTTACTCGATAAACTTCGGAACACAAATTAAGATATAAACATACACTTGTCACAGAAAGTTAGGTTTTCACTTGTCACAGAAAGTTAGGATGTTACTACTGGGGATTTGGTACACTATAAAACTGAAGTTTGTCCTGCGTCAAACTAGTGGATATTACGTTTCACGATCTGCTGAAAATAAAAATTCATTTTCCCGAGCAACTAACACTCATTCCTTACGTATGAGAAACACCTGGCTGGCACCAATGTTATTGGGCTTAAGGACGAATACACTCCAAATGGCTCATTTCTAGTTTGTGCTCATTTGTTTTGTGAACAAGCTATATTTAGCATTTTGCGCAATATTCCTACTTAGCGTCTAGGAAGCGCTAATGTGGAAACTCCGAAACTAGTTACGTGTGTGGTTAACTCAGAAGTACAAAGTAATTTTTCCACTGATTAAGAACGCATGCGACTTTGGTTTCATAAATTAGATCAAAGTAATATTCGCGAAATTTAAGACGTTTGTGAAATTGTACGCACCCTTTACTATGAGATCTCGAAACTGTAGTTGCTAGAATGGAGCTTTGTTACGATTAAGTTGGTCTTGTATTCTGGCTTAAGCCGGACAACGAAGTTGGGTTGTCGGAAAGTCATGACGTATTTTGGCATCCGATGGCAGTTTGGCAAGTACTAGAGGCATGCGAAGCTCTTATCGCTATGGCATTAGACAGTTCTAGCTTCTGTCTAAAAGGAATAGTGAGCGATCTGGTTGATCTGCTGAGATTTGACATCAAGTTGAAGATTGAAGACCAAACTGTGCATTTTCGCCATATTTTACTGTTTTACTTCCGTAAAGGGAAGAACGCGCGTCAAGCTTGTGAAAAGTTGCGTGAAGTGTACGGTGATAATTCTCTACGAGAACGTCAGTACCAGCGGTGGTTCGCAAAATTCCGTGCTGGTGATTGACCTCAACGATGCTCCTCGGTCCGTGAAGCCAACAGTGGTTGATTACCAAATCAAAGAATTGATTTGGTCAAACTCAAGTTACGAGAGATAGCAGACACATAGCACATCCATCATTCAAGCGCTCAAGACCATAAGAAGCTGGGATACGTAAGCAAGCTCGATGGATGTGTGGGCTCTTTCATGAACTCTAAGCTCAAATGACGGCGTGTCTAGACATCTGCGATATGCTCATTAAACGTGAGGAAAATGACTTTAAGCGATTTGTGACGAAAATTGGATTGTGTACAACAATGTGCTGCGCAAACAGTGTCTCTACAAGTGCTGCTTCGCCACAAACTAAATCCAAAGCAGACATTCATCAGCCGAAGGTTCTGGTCTCAGTGTGGTAGGATTTTAAAGGTGTTTTTAGAGATCCTACCACGGAACCAAACAATCAATTCGAATGTGTACCGTCGGCAATTTTACAGTTTGAACGAATCCATCATCCAGAAACGTCCAGAGCTCGTTCATCGTTTAAGGTGTGTTCCATCACGACAACGCGAAACCACACACAAGTTTGATCACCCGCCAAGAATTATTAGAGCTTGGGCGGGATGTGTTGACACACCCAGCATACTCTCCTGACCTTACGCAGTTAGACTTGCGCTTGTTTCGCTCTCTTCAATAGTCTTAGCATGGTATAACGTTCAATTCAGGAAGCTGTAAATCAGCACCTTGTACAGTTTTTCGCCACGAAAGACAATTCCTATGAAGGAGGCATTCTGCAGCTCACTGAAAGATGGCAAAAGATGATCGAACAAAACTGGTATTATATCATTGATCTTTCTATCAATAAATGATATTTGCAAAACTTGGCTAAAATACGTAATGACTTTTCCGGCAACATAATAGTAACAGTTTATGATCTTAAAAAAGTTTGTTTGATAAATTTGTAGATTGATGAAATTCTTGTCATGTATCTACTCATAAATCTGAAATTATGTAATTAATGCATGAAAGAGTTTATGCAAATAGGTATTTTAGTCAAATGCATCAATTTTCTCATCTCACGATACTCCAGTGTACATAAAGTTTGATCCCTCGAGCACACGTATTTGTTAATATTTTCGTAACCTGCCCTCGTTTATAAAACTAGTTGCCACTACAAATTGAATCAATAATAAACTTGTTTTTAAGTAGCTGTGAGGAGTTTCCTCTTTAGTTAATTGTTTCGATAACAGTGATGTTTATTTTTATAGACTGCAGTTGAACTGAATTTGAGAATGTCTTGACTTCGTATTATACGTTCAAGTTCAGAGACTTGTCAGGCTAATTAAGCTTTTTTTCCGGCCCTGTGCTATACTGTAAATGCACAAGTGACAAGTCACCGCACACCCCTTTAAGAGCAAATGAACGGATCCGTTGTTTAAAACGTGCGGTACAGCTGCAAGTTGTATAAAAAACAAGCCTGCAGGTGACCGCGATCATATCGCATTCTGAAGTTAAAGAAAACTGTCGCAGCGGAACAGAAGACTTTGAGAAAGGAAAGATTGTTCGGAGTTATTAAGTTTAAACGACTCTGGGCGTCGCTTATAGACAACCCACTAAGTCAGCAGTGTTGGATGTACTGAATACATTCAAGACATAGCACGCCCGAGGCAGCAAATCAATCGTATCGGCAGACCAAAGAAAAATCAGTGAGACGACGTTGAAGCCCCAGGAGAATTGTTACAGGTAATTGATGGAGTACTGCATAAAACCTGTGTATAAAATTAGTAAAAATGCTGGAATATCGGTATTCACACGTATCATTCGCAGATAATATTCCATGGGTTACAGTGGTCGTGCGGCTGCTCACAAGCCTTTCATCTCCACTCCGAATGCTTCTGACAGTTTAGCATTGTGGACCACACATGAATGGAAACTGGTTCTACGGACTGATGAATCCAGATACACGATCCAGTAAGATGGCCATGCGTGGGTATGGCGGCAGCCGGGGAAACGCTGTTTATTACACTGCAGTGTTCCTACGGCAAGTGTGTTAGTGTACTCTTTGGGAGGGGGTATGGTCCCGACCTTATTACCAGCAGAATGTATAGAACAATAAAGCTCTGTTACGGCGTGGTTTGGCGATAATTCCGTATCGTGTGGACTGGCTAGCAAAGAACCCTGATCTTAATCCCAAAGAGCAACTATGGGACGAATGATAGCTCCGCATAAGTTCGGAACGAAGGCCTACTGTTAAGCAACACTTAGCGGTAGTATTATGTACTGAATGGAAGCGCATACAAATGGCTATTCCAAAACCTTGTCGAAAGCATGTTTTGAAGGGTCAGGGCATGCATTAAGACCAAACTTGGACCTACAGCGTAGGTCAATAAAGGATATGTTTTGTTTCTTCTAAGTGTCCGGTGACTTTTCACTAGTGTATATTGTGCTTCTGATTGTACCTGTATTGATATTATGAATATTTGTTGACTTGTAGATTCTTCCCAGTTATGATTGTGGTACAAACAATCAACTATTTCTTGTACTTATAGCTAAATCATTAGCGAATGAAATTACAGAAACTGTCGGAAATTATATCTTTACGTAATCACATGTTTCGGACAATTTCCAGTTATTATGGTGTATTTAATGCTGTTTGGTGTGGTGTAGCAGAACATTACAATAAATTCATTTCAATATTACTAGGCTATGCTGTGCACATGGAAGTTAAAATTTTGATGTTATATTTATATGGAAGTTTCGTAGTTATTCGAATAGGTGCGGTAAAATTGTGGGGAACATGAATTCAAGTGACACCTGAACGTTTAATGTCTAAAGGCAAGTGAAATACAAATTGCTAGTTCATTCCGACAAAAATGTTATTGCCCACATTTAAAATAATGTTGGATTATTTAAGTTTTGTGAAAGCTGTGAATAAAGCGGTAGCGGATTTCAGTATTTAAAGGAAGTTTCCTAGATTGAGCGAAGCATAACTGGAAAGGTATTTCTAATGGACCAGAAATCCAAACTATCGTGGAGGACCCTGTGCTTGCGGCAAAACTCACTGAAACCGAAACACAGCGTGGATTGCATTAAAAGCTGTTTGCGCGAAATCTGGGAAATTTTAGGCACACAACTTGTGAACTAGGGAAGCCACGCATGGTAAAGACATACAAATCTAAGATTTGCAACATTGTCTAAAGATTAGGTTTTTGCTCGCACCTGCACTTATTTGACTGCCAAACCTAGATGCGGTGAGCGACGAATACTGAGGAAGATTCCACCGAAATATATGGCAGAGCGATACACGAGGAGGTTGCCCACAACACGCTTGCTGGTGTTTTTTTTTTTTTTTTTTTTTTATTACAGAAGTTTCTGAATCCAGATACAAGAGGAAGTGTTAAAGGAAAATATTTAGAAACATTTAAATTGCCCTCACAAGAGCACCCAGACAAGTTGGTAAAGACCTTACGAGAGGTAAACACAGAGGTGGTATTGCCATTAGTAAAACTACGTTCCACTGTGTTCAGTTGCCCGGCTTGAGCAGACCTTTCCAACGCATCTTACGAATTCTAAATTGGGTAGAGTTCCGGCGATCAATGGTTATTCAAGTGTAAACTTGGTTTAATGCCGCTGGAGCGAATTCATCGTTATACGAAGAGTAAGGCGTTATGCTGCTAAGACATTTGTTATCAATGGAGGTACGTAGGCGAGGAAGTTAACATTCTTTGTTCCCATAACAAATGTAGAATGGTAGTTTAGACTCCAATGAACCACATCTAAACGCAGCCCGAACTGTTTCACCTCTACTTGCCTGTATGACCCCATTTGGAGAGCAGTTCATTGATTTATGAGATTGCGATTAAACTGACTTCCATGGGAGTGACAGTTTAAGTAGACAGTAGCGCACTTTGGGTGGGTTCGAAACTCCGGTCCTTACATTTGTAATGTACACTATGTACCAACAAGTAATTGGACACTACTGCAATCTACAATATATGCGGTCCTGATACAAGTCACGGCCGCCGTTAAATATAGTGTGGTAAACAACGTAACCAGTCGCATGCAAGACTTCACGCAGTTCGGAGCTCTGATTTCGAGAAAGGTGTAATCGTCGGGTATCACAGAAATGACAGATCCATACGTGACGTATCCAGCGAGTTGAAGTACCCAAAATCGACAGTGGCCTACGTGATTGGCAAGTGGAAGATTAGAGGAGATTGTCGGAATGTTGCAGACCCGGCAGACCCACAAAACTGAGTTACAGACCGACGGGTGCTGGCCAGAGAAATTCGGAAGAACCGCACCAAATCGATGGGCCACGTCTGCGAATAGTTTCAACAGGCATCCGGGAGTGTTCTTTCGATGAATACCATCCGTAAGGAAGCCCATCTGCTCGCTTATCATGGACGTGCTGTCGCTCACAAGCCTTTGATCACAAAGTCTAACAGCGGTGCTTTGCTAACGCGGTGCAAAGAACGTAGACAGTGGACCGATGAACAGTGGAAACTGGTTCTCTGGAGCGTTGAATCAAGGTTCACCCTCTACCGTTCGGATAGCAGGATCTGGGTTTGGCGTATGCCTGGAGAACGCCTCCTGCCGGAATGTATTGTGTCAACTGAAGTTCGGCGGCGGAGGAATTATGCTATAGGGATGTTTCTCCTGGTATGGCACGGGACTCTTGGTCGCAATTCCGGGTAGACTCAACGCAGATACCTACTGCAACATTTTGTATGACCATGCGCTTCCTACGTTGTGGCAGTTTTATTGGGTGGACCCATGTTACTTTCAGGATGACAATGCCACCAGACATGTTGCGAGGTCCACCATGGCTTGATGACAATGGGGTTAATCCAATGGACTGCGCAGATCCCAGAGCTTAACCGTATCGAGCACCTCTGGGACGAGTTGAAGGGTCGACCTAAAGGGTGCCCCCAGTCTGATATCGGAAGGAACGACCCTTCTCCAAGCAGAGTGGAAAAATATAGATAGCTATCGTACAACGCCTGGTTGAGAGTAAGCCCCGGAGGGTCGCAGCAGTAATCGCCGCTCGTGGAGGCTCCACCAACTATTGAAGGTTGGTTAACTTAGTTTTCTTTTGCTAGGTGTCTAATTACTTGGTAGATAGTTTAAATATTTGGTTTTGGATACATTATCAACAATTTGAAAGAATTAAGACTGATATTTGAAATCACTTCATTATTTGGGGAGACACTGCTGAGCAGTACTTGCAATAACAAGGTCATTCCAATAAAGGAGTTCTAGGTGTGCCACTTCTTCCATGAATGATTCAGAGCGTAGAGATGTGCTCGTTTTATAAGTATTAAAAATATGTGTCCCACGTGACCGGAAGTGACACTTATCCTTTCCATATGGTTATCGGGGTATACAATCTGTTCTTTCAGTGTAAGACCCCAACAAACAGTGGCGTTTACATCTGGCTATTAATCCCACATCAGTACCATACTAGGATGAATCTAATGAACACTTATTACCAGAATTACTTCAAGTACGCACGTGAAATGAGAAACTGAATCCTGATAAATTACAGGGTGTGAGCGTCTCGCAGCGACAATCACCATAGGTAGATGAACAGGTGTGACGAAAGTTCAGGTTAGCTAGTTTTGTATGATTTATGGCGAAAATGTTTTAGCAATCCTTTAAACTGAAAGGTTCAATTCGAAATGTAACTAAATAGGCCGTGAAGACTAACTTACGTTATGGTACCAACATTTAAAGATAATACATGAAATCAGGATTAGAGAAACTCGTTGAAATTACCTCTGAAAGCTACTAACGCAAATACGTTCAAAATTTTCCTTCAGACTTTTATAGTACTATGGAGAAAACGGGGTATGCCCGGTACTTTCCGCCCATATTTCATTGAACGAGAAACTTCGGTTGAAAGTTAATTAAGTGTGTCATCTCAACGGATTTAAAGGAACCTACGGCTAGGTACACAGTAGAAAACTTTGAAGCTGATCAAATTTAGCTGGCCATGTCACAGTCCGGAAGAGTCTGGGAAGCATTCCTAGACTGCTGAAAATTTAGAAACCCGGAACACCTAAACCAGTTCCAATCACTGGCGTCTATCACCAATGACAATAAGATGAACCTAGTTTGTTTGTTAATCGAAATATATTTAATACAATTGAACTTCAACGCGCTTTCACTGCTTCCACGGAGAGGTCTGTATCCGCGTAGTTAATTCTAAGTCACTAACGATGCAGAGCTTTGTGTTCTGCAACAGATTACACGAACTAGCAAATGCCATCTAATATCCTCCAGAGACTGAACAGTTTAGTTTATCCGTGAGATTCAGCGAGTAGTCTATTTAGACTGAATCTTTATAAAGTAACCAGATTCCTTTCTTTCACGAAAGGCATTTCGTGAAATCTGGAGGTGCGGTTAAAGTAACACAGGGCGTACTGACTTCTATATCGCCAAGAATAGATCTGACCTGAACAAAGTGGAGACAAGTTCGCGACCTTATTATCTATATAGCAGCAATAACTTTTAGTAGATTTACGCAGGTAGATGCACGAATATGAATTTGCCTCCATGCTCATCGGTCCTCAACCCCATCCAGCATGCTTGAAGCTTACTAGGTAGACTGATGCAGCTAGTCAAATCTCACTAGTTCTCTCAGCGGGTGCTGCCGACCACAGTTTCTCCGTACGGAAAGTCACTTCTCTTTCTGGTATTGAAGGGTCCGGGGCTGCACTACACATGTCCAAGTTCAGTCAATGCAGTAAATGGCGTTCAACTTCGAACCGCTCCTGGGTTATGAAATTTTCAGCCTTCCCTCGGGGTCTCGCTTAGTAGTTTTACACTGCTGGCCGCCCAAAGTGCAACACCAAGAAGGACATGAGATAGCAAAGCCAGATTTACTGGACACAACAGATACAAAGATGAGGCGATTGAGCTTACAGGCCCGTGAGACTTGCGGAACACGCATACATCAATAGTTCGTGTGGCCCCATGGCTGGCAATAACGGCCGCTACACGTCGCGGAATCGAAAGAAGGAGGCTTTGGATGGCCCAGGCTGCTTCCACAAGTTGCCACAGTTCATCAGGCGTAGCCGCGGGTGGTGCTTGCCGGAACACTGTTGCCGATCAGCGACCAGACGTGTTCGATGGGCGACATATCGGTAGAACAGGCGGGCCAAGGCAGCAGCGATACCTGGTGTGCCGTTAATTGTTGCACGATGCGTGCAACGTGAGAACGCGCATTGTCCTGTTGAAACGTGGCCGCTGGCAGATCCTGCAGGTAAGGGAGGAACTACAGGCTCCAAAATGTCAGATTAAGCGGTGGCTGTTCAGTGTACCAGCGATGCGTAGCAGAGGGGTGCGGGTGTCTCACACAATTGCGCCCTAGACCATAACGCCAGGCGACGGACCGGTATGGCGATGCATAATGCAGGCGTCATACAGTCTTCCGCCGCGGTGCCGCTACACGCGGATTCTACCATCGTGGTGTTTCAGACAAAAGCGGGATTCGTCGAAGACTGTCTTGCCATTTCGTAGTGCTGGTGCGGCGTTCAACGGCCCACTACCACCGCACTCGCCGGTGGAGTAACGTCAGAGGTAATCTGAGCAATAGGCGGCGTGCGACAAGTCCCCGCTCCTGCAGACGACGTCGAACGGTACGTGCTGACAGTTTGTTGCGCAACACACCCTAATTCCTACGCTAACGTTCGTGATATGGCTGTGCGAGCCGTCAATGCCCGCCGCACAACATGCCGGTCCTCAGGTTGGACGGTGTGCAGCGGCAATTGCTCACGTCGGTCCGTCCGTCCCTCGTGCACCACCGAATCCATACTCTTCAGTGGCTGGATGTAGTCCCACACGGGCGCCGATGTCTCGTTACGATAAACCGCCATCGCGATAAGCAACTATTTGTCCTCTTTCGAACTCCGAAACGTGCTGGAATGACTGCCGTATTCTGCGACGAGGCATCAGGAAGCTTCCCACGCACAGGTCCGGCAGCATAACACACTTCCACCCCGCCTTCTGTGCACCCTTCTTAGTGCTTCTCGGGGGAATGCCGGGTTCACATGATTCACAAATGCCCTGCAATGCCAATAGTTTGCATATACCCTCTCCCGGGTGACTCATACTGCGAATTTCAAGCCAATGATGATTACTTCTTAATGCATTTTGGGTGGCCAGCAGTGTATTTTCTAACGTTTGTTAACTTTAGGATTTTCGATGGTCCTTTTTCCAATAGCATTGCGTCCACTTATATCTGTCGCTATTGGGGCAGGGTGCGGATCATTTGCATTTTCGTTCAGTTCATCTATTGTGGAACTCACGTTGCTTGAAGTTTCCTCTGAAGTTTCTTCAGCAGTCTTTACTAAGGCACATCCATCACTGGGTTTGTGTGGATTGTCTAACGGTGTGTCGGGCAAACATACAAGTTTCCTTGCGTTACGGGACCTCATAGTCTTCCTCATAAGGCAGTTTTCCCCAGCTTTTCCAAAATGTAATTTTCAGCCCCTTTTAAGTTGAAGTGAAAGGTTTTTACGGATGGAACAAGCCTACCTTGGTTCCCAATAGTCTTTCGGTTGAGCACTAAGACTCGTATGGTTCTGGGGAGCTTTCCCAATACCTACACGTTTACAGCAACTGAAGAACCTTCTACACACCCGGGTCACATTGTGACATCTTATTTTTAAGCCAACAGCGCTTAACTAATGAAAAAAGACTGAGTTGGCTTGGAAAGCATAAAGGTGTGCTGTAAGCTTTCTGAAGACACTCTTAGCTGTCCTGCATAAAAAGAGTTTCAGATTTGCAAGAATGAATGATTACTTGCTTTCGAGCCACGAGTGGCAGTATTTCATGAACTGCTTGCGTGCTGCTGTGGTTAAAATACATCTTCATTGGAGAAATGGCACCATTGCGAATAAGTGACATCGAAACTGCGGAGTCCACGTGCCATTAATGTGAGGAATGTCTGCTTCGAAGGTGCGTGAGGGCTAATCGACCAGCTACAGTGCAGCAAGTCACTGGCAGAATGCACCAAAGGGGCTGTAGGAAGTGTCTAAAATGACGGTTCAGCAAACCCTGCTGCGTATGGGGCTGCGTATGGGGGCTCCTATGCAGAAGAACGGTCACTGAACCTCTGCTAACGAAGGATCGGCAGAAAATCTTTTGCACGGCTGTATCGGAATTGGACCTCCACATATTGACAAAGGATTGCCTTCTCCGGTGAGAAGCGTTTTCTGCTTAATTGAACGGATGGACGTTGGCATATATGGAGAGAAACCTCAGACAACGAACACTTAAAACTATTGCTAGCAGAACACAAGCTGATGGGACAGCGTTATGATGCGCGGAATGTTTTCGTAGCATTCTCTGGGTCCACCCATACCTGTGGGAAGGCACTGTTCACCGAATTGTGAATCCATCTTTAGATCACGTACACCCATACATGCAGATTGTTTTCCTTGGGGCGAATGGGATCTTCCATCAAGCTAATGCGACGTGGCATACAGCTAGAGAGTTGTTGGAAGATCACGATGAAGACTTCGAAGTACTTCCCTGGCCCCCTAATTCCCTAGATGTAAACCCAATAGTGCATCTGTGGGACCACATCGATCGTATTAGCTCAATCTATTCTACACACCACGCACGCTCCAGCAGCTGTTAGAAGCAGCACTGCAGACAGTATGTATTCATATAGCTGTGAACACCTTATTGTGTCACTCCCAGATAGTATCTGACCTGCACACGGCGCTTACTCTGGATATTAGCTGGTGGTCACAATGTGACTGCCGTGTATTCCTCTATTATACGCCTGACGAACGGTTATCTTATCCCTCAAACTTTGATGCAGAAGTTTGAACTGTTTTCAGCTTTTCGGGCCAGATCTCACTTTACCCTTCCTCTCATCTCCTAAGCTCTTTTGGTTATTCAGAGCAACGTTGATCCACTTACTTTCAAACGCGACTCGTGCGGCTTTTTCAATAACTTGTTCCTTCCACTGGCTTTTATTTAGCTCAAAATTTAGTCCCTTCAGCGCTTTTCTCGTTCTAACGTGGGTTCTGTATATTTTGGTGTATTTCAGCTTGTAGAGCATATATTAACTAGCTATGGTATTCATACCTAAAGTTTTTAATACCTGCAATGACCCTTCAGGGGCTTCAAGACGCTTGGAGGCGTGGCTAACATTCTCCAAAAGGTCCCTTTCATACATCAGTGGGCAGAGTGGTACGAATCGCTAACTTCTAATTATTGAAGATAGGTCTGGATTAGAATCCAGAGTGAGGCACGATTTTATTCTTACGGGAGACTGCTTATGCCCAAATGAGTTACGCACGCTAATCGTTAGCTCCCAAACAATGTTTTATGTCTTACAAATATGCTCTACGTCGACAGTTCTAGTTAGCACCCTAATGCAGTTTGATTTAGTTTCCCGACTCACACTGGCAAACAAAATATCAAAGTGAAGTCTTTCACATGAAGTAAATTTGTTTTCCTTGTGATTCATCCAACATAATGTTCGAAATCCAAACTGAACATCTAAGATTGAGATCTATCGAAGACTGAATTCTTAGAAGTAGAATAGTCTAATAACCGAGAATTGTACACTACACTTGAAAACAGCATAACTACATTAGTCATCCAAATTTACTTTACCTTCCTTAACACGCTCTGGTTGAAGTAAAGATCTTTACGAAGCAGTTCTATTCTACGCAAATAAATTCAGGTATAGTTATTTTTATAAATAAATACATTCGGTGTTCCATTTTTCAACAAATTTTAATTGGGGTGAAGTTATGCCTGAGAACGATAGAAAGCATGCAAGAAACTGAAGATCACAGTGTACAAGTCAAATTTAATACTTTTTAGCCACAGTCTTTCCCATTGTGTCTTGTCTATAGCGACAAAGAAGTGTCTTACAAAATAAGTAATTATGCACTTTAAGAGAAAACAGAACGCAATAAATATTACTTACCTTACGGTAACGGAAAACTGAACCCATTCCAAGAATTTCTTTGATAACTTTAGGATCCCCTACAGTTAGGGATGGCTCACTGCCGGCGTACAGCCTTGAATAAAAATTTTACAGAAGTAATATTAATACAAACACGATTACTTCAGTCATGGAAAGAACACAATATCGAAATGGCAGTTCATTAGTCACAGTCGTTATCCTTACATAAAAGGAGTGAATTGCCGTAAGAGACTTAACAGTAAAACTCAACAGTTTTGGAAGATTACAAGCACAGAATCAGACTGCTTATGGCAATTTCTACAACTGCGGAGTAGAGTGGAAAAACTGCGCATAGATGTACACTGCAGAGCAATTTAATTAGAGATGCCTGTCCAGTAACTTGTAGCACCATCTTTCGCCCTGATATGACGGCGGCGATTAGTCTCTGCATAGACTCGACAAGACACCGGAAGCGTTGGAAAGCCGTACGGATCCACGACCCCTGAAAAAGCTCCCACAGTTCACGAAGATTTGATTGAGGGGGACCAGAGCCTCGAACATCTGTGGCATCCCAGATGTGCTCGATGGGATTGAGGTCAGGAGCCCTAGCTGGGCAAGGAAGCTAGGTAATGTCGGTGGAGTGTTCATCTAACCATTCGGATACAATTCAGGATCAATGGTACGGTGCATTGTCTTGCAGGATGAGGTCCCAGTGGGATGTTAGACGCTAGAACGGGAGCAAATGGTAGTCTAGGATATTCCTGAAACGTTGACCTGTGAGGGACTGTCACACGTACCAGGGGACTCAATTCACGTAAACTGTCCGCAGAAGAGAATGCCAACCCCACCAGCTTGAAGAGTACCCTGCTGGCAGAAAGGATCTATCGTTTCATGTGGTTTGCGCCGTACTCGTATACTGCCATCCGCATGTACCAACGTGAATCTCGACTCTGTCCAGGCAACATTTTCCCCACATGTCTAGTGACCAGTGGCGATGTTCCAGCGCCAATTCTAAGCTTTGCACCCTGTGATGAGCGGTCAGCAGCGGTAACCCTCGTGGGACGATGGCTTCTGTACCCCCTAGCGAGGAGATTGTTCTGGATGGGGTGGCTGCCTACACGTTTGTGCACCAGCGTTAAATTGCAGAGTTTTTTCTTGCTCTCTGGCTAGTCTATCCGCTGTTACAGAGCGAGTTAGCCGACGATAACCCAGCTCATCCACACGCTGTTGTTTAAGGCAGTTGGCCCTTGCAGGGATGGTTTTACCTGATTAGATGTACTCACGGTGCACCCGTGACACTGTGGCTCGTGAAAATCTATGCCTGCACGACTTCAGAGATGAGTGACCCATTCGTCGGGCCCCAACAATTTTCCCACGATCAAATGCGCTTAGATCCTTCGTCTTACCACATTGGGTCTAAAGTACTGATTCCAGTCGCATCACTTTATATTGTCAGATCGCTGCATACATCATGTTTCCATTTCAACGGCCGCCCACAGCGCCATATTTGCATAATGTGAGCTGCAATTCAGTTGCTCTTGTGTATTATAGCACAGAGGAAAAGGTCCAACTCGTGTTTAAGATAGCGCCCAGTAGCTGGGCATAAAATTACAAGTGCGTCACTTGATACGGTACCAGTGGGTATATAAATAGCACAGCTGAGAGTCGTGAACTGGGGCAGCGGGTGGCCTAGTGGTCGACGTTAGTCACTACCACGGAGATCACAAGGTTAGATCCTGGGCAGGTACTAACGCTCGAACCACTCAGTACCGCCGTGCGTCGGATGGCAACGTTAAGCAATCGCACGCCGGGTACTGGCCGCGGTACTAAGGGAGTCTTCACCCCTTGCTACCTCGCATCAGTGTCACTTTCCTATTGGGCAATGTAGCCCAAATATCCTTGCTTCCTATTTCCAAGGGCTTTTTAAGACCTGGGGTAAGACACTCCCTTAAATCTGTAATACATATGATCTGAGTTGTGAATTCTTGAACAAAAATGCTTACTGTTTGAAATTTTAGTTCCATGTCCGTCCATTGGCGCTCTGTTTAGAGAGATCTTCGGGGCCAAATTGTAGTCTTGTATCTATGGAAAATATCTGCATCTAGTAGTGCGCACAGGGGCACGTGGTATCACTCAGAAAAGGACTCGATGGACGGCATGTGCTTTAAGTAATATCAGGACACGAAAGCCTGAAGGTGCGAATGCGTTATATAATGTCTGAAAGACATCTAGGTACTGGTACAAGGAAGCAGAGAAGTCTCCCAGTGAGAGAAGTTTCCAAGGAGTGGGATCTTGAATAGTAGGATGTCCAGGCTCTGGGTAACGTTGCGAACTAAGGGAATATGTTCCATACTAAAATAATGGGTCGCCCTTGCTCCACAACGACCCATAAATAAATTTGTTGTAGCAGCAAAATGTGATAGACGCTGCACGCCTGGTCAGCTTGCGAGTCACCCCCATTGTAGCACAGGTACGCAGATATTCCAACAAATCAAAGCCTGCTTGAAAGGATTAGGGTAGCTGTAGTACAAGGCCGCATTTTAGGGTCCTCACAATTATGAAGGTTGCTTAAATTCCAGTTCTACAGCTTTGATAGCCCAACTGAAACGGCCCTGTAAATGAATTCCTTTTCGTAGAAGTCCGTAAAATTGTAGTTCCCAGTCTATCTTTAAGTTCTCCTCAAGTATTACGGACATTCTGTACCCACACGTGATGGTAGAGAAATTGCTTAGCGTTTCGGCAGACATTTATATTACGTTTAGTGGAAATATTTCACTCAACCCTGATTTCGACGGGTGCGGGATTATCTTGTCGATTTCATGTTTAAATGATTTGGTTACCATAATGCCACCTTTCTTGCATATCTAAGGAAAGTTCGGATTTAACGTTTGTGGGTTTGCCATTCAGTCCGAATTCTTTAGTATCTTTCGAACACTGCATAACTTTCATACTCCACTTCGGATGCCATGGCAAAGGTTTTCCTTATGCTGGAGAAGCATTACCAAGAATTAGTTTAGGATAAAGTTCATGTCTGTAGGGAAATACCTTAGCGGGGTACAACGCGTAAGATGAACTTACTTTCATGAACGTGCTATTTCTGAACTAAAAATCTAATAGTTAATTTCAGAAACACTAACTTCAACCCAAGTAATTTTTCTTAATTAAAGTTTCTGTAGTACGAAATGACTTGGAAGATAAGAGGTATTGGAATTAGTGGCCAGATCAATGTTTTAGAGCACAAAACAAGTACTGAAGTACGGCACAATGAAGAATACACTAGCAGCTGCAAGTTTTAAAAGCAATTTTGCGATTAATATGGAGCATTACTGAGACCCTGGTAAGTAGTCTAATCACATGATTAGATTCAAATAAGGTTAGTGTCTTTAGGAACCATGACTTCAATTTATTGAAATTACTAAATGCACGTGTCCACATTTACAGCGAAATTCACAGTAATTAAATGAAGGCAGAGTTTTAGCTAGCATGGATTTTTTTTTCCATTGGTTTTAATGACCACCATGAGCAACGCAGTGGACTCAGTCTCCAATTTAGGGACACTTGTCCCAAGGTAGAGAGAAAACCGCTGCCGTAAGACGAACGTCCATGTGCCACCTGGATCTGAACCCATATCGGACGAATAAGCCATCGGTTAGACCACTGCGCCATAGTGAAAGGACATTGAATTTGCTTCTGAAGTCAAAACACGCAAATTCTTAGACTGAAGTTATAATTTCAGTTCGACTGGTGAAAATTTCACCATCAAACGTGGCATTTAAGAGTGGCGGATCAAAAATTTACCGTTTAACACGATACTTACGCGATGTAAGTTTGTTTAAAAAGGTACAACACTTATTACTTTTAATACAGTCACCTAAGGACTAAACATTTTAAAATGTCTGATTTCCATATCTGCACAAAACGTTCAGTTTGCAACTAGTTAAGGATCTCAGTTTTTACTCCCATTGGTTTGGAAAATTTTTCCACTAAGGTCCAGTTTCATTCTACGGATAAATGATAATCCGACGGGTATACATAGCGGAAGTTGGAATTTTCCACATCTCATTTGAACGACTGCAAAAATTCATTTCCGTGCTGTGTGTTGTAGTGCAGCAGAACAACATCTTCTCAGAGCTTAGCCCCACGTTTGTCTTTAGTTCCCTTTAACAAATTTCGTTACGTTTTTCTATGAGTCAGCATTGATAATCTTTCCTTTCGGTAGAAATGCTAAGACACCTCCACAGTCAAAGAACACTGTCGACTTCCCCTTCTCCGCAAACAGATGCATACACTTTTTTGCAGAGGTCATATGCTTACATTACGTAGACGAATGTTTGGTTTCTGGGGTGAAATATTGAAACAGTTTCTTCACCTGTAAGGATTCAAAGAAAAAGCGCCCCTCAGGAGAATATCGCTGTAAAAGAGCTGAAGCCTACAGCTAACTTTTCTGTGCTGGCTGGCGAGTACACGTGGCACCCAATTAGCAAAATACTTCGGAAGTCACTGCTGCTCGCGAACGATTGAATGCACTGCCCCGTACGAAATTCCTAACGTACTGGTTATTTTTTTTATTTTGATACTATTACCCCGCATAATGTATTTAAGCGTGGCAACATGCTCCGGGATGTTAGATACTGTTGGTCCGCTTTCGCGGTATTAGTTAGTCAACTTTGTGAGATCCTTTTAAACTCTTTGGCACCACTTTGCAATGGTCGGGCGAGACGACATTGCATTTTCATCGTATACAGTACAGATCTCACGATGGATGTCATTGCAATTTAAGAGTAGCCCACACAAATCTAATTGTTCCTTGGACTTGCAATTTGGAGAAAAAAATTTAGTTGACGCGCTATTAGGAACTGCCCTCTGCACAAGCCTTACGCAGTTACAGAAATAAAAGACGTGACATAGGCAGGTCTGAAGTACTGTATTTAGCTCCCAAGCACATACTGATTGCAGTCGCATGTAAGATGGAACCACGTGAAACTAGTTCAGTACGTAGTTCTCTAAGTCAGGATGTAGAATTAAATTAATCTATGCATAGGAAAATAGTTGATTTTGTATTAACATTAGGTAGAGAAGTGTTGGAAGACAATGTTCAAATATTTAGTAAATATCCTGTCGACAGTGGTAGCATGAACTGCTAAGCAATCTGCTTTCTCAGCGAATGCATTTTACAAGAGAAACACCTATTCAGATTTTTAAGTATATGAATCACAAATTTAATTTGGTATCTTTACAAATATGTTTATTCCCATGTTTATTTTTTTACCCGTGTCCCACTGACGCAGACTGGTTATTTTTAAAATATGTCTTCGAAGAACAGCATAGAGAAGACAACTTTCTGTACTCTAGTCCGGAAATTAGAACTTCGACGTCGAGTTTGATACAGTAACGAAATTTGCTGCTATAAAAGCCAGGAAGGTGTTAATTAAATTAACGAATCAAATATCTAATCAAGTTATTTTTAGAAGTCATTCTTAGCATAGTATCCCTGTTAACCAAATTTCATTTGCAGCTCTAATTGACACCTTTTAATTTTATGGAAATAATTTTCCCTCACCACGAATTATACTATAATTACGGATGACTCCATTGAAACCTCAGTCGACTAATTTTCAGCACATCAGCATTAGAGCTTATTCATAACTATTGCTGTACTTAAATACTGTACAGTGCATTTGTAGCCATTTGAAAGCAATACATTAATAAAAATTTAATTTCCATAGCTCACGCAATGTAAAGAGCACAAGTAATAATACTGTAGTCTCAAAACATCTGTTCATATTCGTTCAAAGTCTTAGCTTTAGATTCAGCGCTGGTAACACTTCGCAGTTTAAATTTAGAATTTAAATTTGCACCGCTTGCAGTTCTGGAGGTATATTCACCTAGAAATTTAAGATCAACGTTTACTGTTTTAGTGATCTACGATATTAAAAGTCTAGTTGATTTCTTGAAAGCAGTTTCAAGATTCTGTATATTTTGATGCGTAGATAAAAATCAGCTTAGTGTTCTGCACATACTCAGCGAACCTGTAATAAACAGTTCAAATTATCGCCATTAAGACTAACCACAATTGTCATTGCTAACAGTAAGCAACATATGCACAGTTACGTTATCTGGCAGTATTACTGAAAGATAAATTTCTAGAATATTAACCCCTAAAACGTTTGCTATGCTTTTTCATATCTATGACACCGGGGATTTTGCTGTGCAGAAGTCTTAATATTTCGGTTACGTGTTTAGTGTGCAAAATGATTTTCGAAAGAAATAGGCGTGATGATTCATACCGAAAGCAACTTGCTTTCGTAACTAATACAATTTTTGCCGACACATAATTTCTCTTTCAGAGAAATCAGCAAGAACTACTTGAAACAGCAAACTTTATAATATTGCTGGCGAAGTATTATGTAACCATAATCCAAAAATTACCCTTTTGATAATTATGCTGTTACTCTGCTCACAACATTGTTCAGAGAATTTGGGTGGAGTACACGGCACACGTCAGATTTTACCCATGTCAACAGTAAACGCTGTGGCAAACAATTAGAATAGACGCTTTTCTGGAGGTGTACGCTATTTCTTAGCCACTAAGGAAAATTGCTATAAATATTTACTGTTACTATTTCCTATCACAAAATTTAGCGTTTTCCAGGGAAGCTCCCAATTGCTTTAGTTTGCATAAGTTGCTGAATCGTGCCTCATTTTGTTAAGCAAATGAGGTACGATTCAGCACCTTAGTTAATGTTTGAGACTTGTTTTACTTTAGGTTTGAACATATGCTTTACATAGAAAGTTATTCTTTTGACGATCACGTTACTGCGGATTTAGAATTTCCTGCAATACGATTGAACTGCAATTTCGCATCGTACACGCGAAATTTACATTTGGCATTTTACCTATATCAGCTTCTCCATTTAAGCTATTGTGTGGTCAATTTGTCGATCCTATTCCTAATCTAACTACAAAGTTTCTCGATGGTTTATTACCGCTGCCCCAATAAGAATAAACTTCAGAAATGTTTCCTAACTTAATGTTGGGAGAAATCTTTCCACCACAAAATAGTTTGGTGAGGAGGAAATTCTTACATGAACTCGTTCGAATCACTATTTGCAGAATTTAATTGATGAAATTTCAATAAGTCGATCCGGGGGCGGTAAAGCAGAAACTAAACTGGTGTCCATTTCTCAACCATGAGTTTACATTGTCTTGCGAACACTGAATCGTCCATGAAACACAAGCAGAGTTAGAAACTGGTTAGCATCTTTAGACTGACGTCATATAATTGGACCAGACCTGCATAAATGCTTTGAGCTGTAAATTCGAATAACTCATTATCGATGCACTGCTGGAGAAGTTTATTAAACAACGTCCTGTCTTTGGGCAGTCTCCATCTACCAGGTGATATTTTGTGTCTTTTATAGACTCATGGAGTTCAGTCCAAATTTAATCTTGCTTATAAGCTGTCCGTTCTGGCAAAATGTCCAACCCATTTCCAAGATTTTACTTTGGTCATGTCTTCCACCATAGTTTTCTTTACCCGCGAATTCCTTTTATCCTGGCAAGAGCAAGCACGTATTTCCCCATGGCTTCTTCAGTATTCTGCTTGTCTCTTTAGTTTCATGTCCCTGCTCCGTATTGTAAATACTGGAAGGATGCATTGGTTAAACATTTAACATACCATGGCATTTTGCTCTAATAATTCGATTTCTTCCAGACGTTATGCACCAATTAATTTCTCCAATGTGAGCCCTCGCTTGATATCTGCTGCCCATTGTAAACTTACGAGTTTATATCCAGCTTCCCCCCCCCCCATCAATTGATAACTTTATTCCTTGTAAGTAATTTTCTGAAAGTTCGGCCAGGAATTTAAGGGTGAAGAAATTTAAAAATTTTAAATCTATTCACCCTTAACAAGTTCCTGGTTCATACTCTGCAGGTATGCAGAGTTCTTTAAATGTATTTCCATAGAAGAATACAACAAAATCAAACCGGGTCGAAGTCTGGTTAAGAGCATATTCATCACTCCTTTGATAAAGAAATTGACCCGGTGTCCACTTGATCATGGGATACACGCTTTTGCATGGCGAGTATGTTTTTATGGATCCTTCATTGGAGATCTTTTCATCGCGGTATTTTAATTCATATTTTCTATGTGAGCTACCCGTTGTGAAATCTTGGATGGGCGGCCACTAATAAATTTGGCCATAGAATATTGCCCAGCTCCCGGGTTCTTTGTCTACTTGAATGAACTCTGCTACAAATTTAAACGTTTGCTTCAGATTAGGTCCATACGCCCGAATGCCTACGGAAGTCTTCCCCTCTAACCGGAGCTCAGAGTAGCGCACGTTTTCATATGTGTATATCCACAGTAATTGGACAAGTCAATGGCTGAACTTACCCTTTACAGATTAGAGCTCTTTGACCTGATTTTGGCTCCTTTTTAATCTGGCGTAAAAGCGGTACTGCGCACCAAGGTAGCAACATGCAGTAAAGCGAGATCGCGGTACCAGGTAATGGTTTAAGGGGAGGTATTACTGGGCACTTCGAGATACAGGTGCTGGAAAATGGGATGGGCGAACCATATTGTAACGAAGTTCATCGTGATGTTGGATTATTCAGCGGTGCTTTAGGCGAAGACTTGCATGGATTACAAACCCACACATCCTACGACAGCAGAGCAGTCACTGCGACTAAAGATACGGATAGCATATATTTTACCAGCACGCTTCAAAACATTAAACATATAAAACAAGCAAGACTCATGGGTTCCCGGGAACTCTGCTCCCTCTAGAAAATCAGAATTTCATCCGTACACTGAGAGAACCAGAGTAGTTTGCTTTAGGAATTGAGAATTCGTTGTTTGGTGTTGCATATTAACCAAAGGGGCTTCTAAGTACCAAATCAGATACTTTATATTAACATTAAAATAAAACCAATAACGGTACATCACAACAGGCAGTGCTATAAGATACAACAGAAACTACCAGCACAAGTAATTAACATAAATCTAGTATTTAAAGACATTTTAATTAACTGGCTAACGAAATTATACAGAACAAATACAATGGTACAACGAAGAAATTAAGTTACACATAACTGATCCATTAAAGATCCAGGGTTTGAGAGACTTTCACGGATAAGACAGGAAAATTCAGTAAGAGGTACAGTACACGTTTCACACATTTGCTGTGTGGTGACACTGCTCCTAACTACGTGTGAAACTGCAACCTCCAGTACGGAAGCGTATTAGTACGCTTTCAACTAGTTGTCTCCGGGAGTACCATTAACTCCAGATTCCAAGCACTGCTTTACCAGTCTGATACACAAACCCTGAGAAGTTCTCCCTTGATATAATCACGACTAAGAAAGCGCAAATCATTGTGCAACAGTGGCAAGGGTGTGACGACCTAAGAGGTTTGTTAGTGTTCACCGGTGCAACAGCTTAAAAGGGTTAAAAAGCGTCAAGTCGAATAATTAAAGTAACAAAACACTACCTGGTGACGAAACAGGAATGTCATGCATCACAAGCGGTTTAAAGAGTCGAAAGAAGACATTTTACGGAAGAAAATTGGTACATCGAAACCGATGATTTAATAGACCAGAATAGAAAACATGTATTAGCTGATTCGTGATCTGGGATTTAGTGTGGACAAGAATCTAGCAGAACTATCTGGAAACCGGAGTCTACAAAATGCAGTAACCATATCAAGAAACCTAAATAAGATTACTTACCCATGAATAGGGCCTAGAGTCTTGTATCGTTGCAATTCGTATTTTCTAGCATCCTGAAAAACAAAAAGTTAATTCAAAGTTACATAACTGTATTAGGGTGCCAAATGTTTTCCATCGTAGTAAGGGACGGAATACATTCAGCTTTAAATCATAACAGACTTATAAAGTAGGGCATGACACTGACTTTCCAGTGACAGTCGCACATTAACTCAATGAGCCAGAAGCCGTGAACTGCTGACAAGGACATCCCTAGGAGAAACTACTCGATCAAGAAAGCGGCCGAAAAGAAATTTAAATCTAAGATTAATTTTAACCATTCTTTGATATTCTCTACTAGAGTTCCTGTTCAACGGAACATTTGTTCTCTTTTCCAAGCTCAAGTTCAGTACAGTTCTGTTTGGATGAAATGTAGATTTCATATTATCTCCATCAGAAGGCACTAAAGCAAATGTGCTTAGGTTTTTTTTATTCATTTGCTTTCAGTCTTTGTTTCAACTGTATTTCCTGTTTGTTTAGCATGGCATTTCAGTGTCTGTAAATATAGTGGAGTTCATTCTTATCCACACATGGAAAGTCTTTCAAATGTGAAGTGTTGCTGAATTAAGACATGGGAATTTTAAATTTCATTTTAGCCTGTCTTGAGAAAATTAGCATTTCAATTAATGTTTCACATTATAATTTAATAAATGGCAAGTGAAATTGTCGTCTTGTGGCGGATTTTCTAAGGTCATGAAAATGAACTGTAAAACAAGATCATGAAAGAAATACGGGATTACGCCATATAATACAAATTTTGAAGATGACAATCAGATTTTTGGCGTAAATGTGACAAGGATGGTAAGTCAGATAATATGCGAAAACTTGAAAATTTTCATCGTCCTGGAGCGGGACTCGAACCCGCGTCTCCCAGAAAACGCCTAAGGAAAGAACTAAGGAAAGAACGGATCAATAGCATACGGATCGATAGCATACCTAGGCGTTTTCTGGGAGACGCGGGTTCGAGTCCCGCTCCAGGACAAAGAAAATTTTCAAGTTTTCGCATATTATCCTGACTTACCATCCTTGTCACATTTACGCCAAAAATCGGATTGTCATCTTCAAAATTTGTCTTATATGGCGTAATCCCGTAATTTCTTTCATGATTTATCTGCTTCTCCGGGCAATCACGGGATAGGATTGTTAACCTCCAGATTCGCTAAACATGAATGCCGGTTGCTTCGACTAGCGAATCCTGTGATGGTTAAATTCAAATTGATCGGAAACTTTAAACTTGGTCGTTCTGGGTGGTGTAGTGGTTAGCATACCTAGGCGTTTTCTGGGAGACGCGGGTTCGAGTCCAGCTCCAGGACGATGAAAATTTACAAGATTAATATTTAATGGTTTTAAAATGAGATTTCGAACCTGTGTTTAATGATGAAGTACCGAACATTAGCTATCTCGGGTTGGATCAGTTTTTGCCTGAATGGATTCCTCCAGATCAAACTTTAATAATCTCACAAGATCAATCATCCATTGCCTTCATTTCAGTTATTTCCTAGCTGAAACGTTCAAACATACGTTTGGTCGCGTTAACCACACTTTCAGTCCTTTATTTCTGTTTACCTACTAGTTTCAGATTCGTTATTCTTTATCGTGGTGCTGTATTTCACATCGTAACTTCCTTATTTCGCTGCTGTCATTTCTTTTAACAGTTACACAGGGATGCCCTTGTCTGGCCAGCTCTCAGCTTTCGAGCCCTTTCTCCAATTAGTTGCTCATTAGGCTCCCAGTACTAGACACAGCATACGCGGTGAGGACAGTTTCTGACGATATTATCTTCATTTAGTATAACAGATTTCACAGAGATTCAAGAATCTCATGCGTATTAATCAACGGAAATACCTCGTAAGAGAAGTGCATTGGCCACTGGTTGCTCCTGCAAAGCGTAGTGATCAGCCATAGGGAGTCTAGTAGAATTCAGACTGCCAAAGACAGTTGGTAACCTGGTTTCAATCAGTAACACTTCGCACTCTACAACTAAAATCCATCTGCATTTCTCACTTATTAGAAACTAATTTACCACCTTAAAGCTTAGGTTGTAATTACTAATTTAATTTGGTGGTAATAACCTTGCAGCCATTCCAATCAAACGCACAGCCCTTCGGATTGATCCGTTCTTTCCTTAGTCACAATATGTTATGTTCACTTCACGATCTAATCCGTATCTCGCTACCTGTGGTTGCGTAAGTATTTATGGATTGTCAAACACTTATTTTCTGGACGTTTATTCTTTACAATGAAGCTGCGGATTCATGAAAGTTAACCTTTTTATATTATAATACCCGCACTTCTACTGCAGACTAGAACCCTTATTCTTACTTCAATTCATACAGAACTCATTCGCTACTTTTATTTTCAGGCATTGAAATACCCCAGAGTTACTGTTGCTTAGATCGTGAGCAATATAACTACCTGAACAGAACCTTGGTATAAATGACTCCCGAGTCTTAAAAACTATTTCTGAAAACAGTTGACCTTCAGCTACGATATTACATCTCACGCAATTTTCCTCATCTTTCAGAGCAGATTACTCCTACCGTATGCACCGTCCCGCTACCTCACTTCATGTTCTATACGATTTAGTCTTACTGGCCGCTCACCATGAGCTATGTTCATTCTCCAGATGCCCAACTGTCCCAGTACAGCATCGGCTTATACTAGCAGTCCACATTTGGATGGAATTTGATTCTTCCATCTCATCCAGACAGGTGGGTGGGTGGCTTTTCCTTTATTGTATTCCTACCCCCTCAGCAGAGTATTTTCTACCCAGATTGTCAGTTGGGTCGTACTCCAGGCAATCTGACAAGTTCAGCATTTTGCCACTGTCTTTTACCACTGTATTACAACTTGTAATTCGTATCACTAGCCGTTCGCCACCGTAATCCTTGTATACGGTACATGCGTTTACCTATTCCGGCCCCAAGAAAGTTTAATGTTGAGTTTATATGACAGGTCATTAACTTTACGGAATGAAGAAATAAATGTTCATTTACTTACACGGATGATGTAGCTTTTCCACGTGTTCCCTAGGAACGGAACTGGAGTCTCATATGGGATACCAATTCTTTTCCAAAACCTAAAGGTTGTGGTGTACGTGCTAAAGAGAGCAAAGAGGTTAAAATAACTATTGGCGTTTACTAGTATTGCATGAAATGGTAAAATAAGAACTTCAATTAAACATGTGTCAATTAAACTGCTGGAACGTATCCTTCTAGCGTACGAAGTATTTCACGAGGGTTGTACCGAAAGAACGCAAAAGTGAGCATACGTTCTATATAAACAGACAGATCGTTCAAATTGCACATGTTGGTATATTAACTTTCTCTACACGAAGGAACTAAACAGTGTCCATAACAAGCGATGCATTTGCACCATCGTTGAACCAAACTAATCCTCTTTGAAAGTAGTTCAGGTATGGAATGCTGTACCCACATCTTCACAGCCACTTACACCTAGACGACCCTGGAGACTATACAGGTTAAAGTCTGATGGCGCCAGATCTGTGTTGTACGATGGACGGGGATCACCGACCAGCTTAATTTGCTCATCGCCTGATTTGTTGCCAAAGATGTGGTCAAGCATTTTCATAGTGGACCCATTTCAGATTCATGTTCGGTCTCTTACGGCTAGTCTATGCTTCTAGAGTGTCAACGTACCGCTCGCTGCTTACGGTACGGCCACGTTCCAGAAAAATCAAGGACAAATTTCATTCCGAAAAAGTCAGAGCCAGCGATCAGCACAAAATCATGCCAACTTTTTAGACCCTGGTGAAGATTTGTGATGCCATTCGATGGATTAGTTTCCGGGTCGTAAAAACGTGATTTGTTTCACACGCTTCTCGTTCGAATCGAGAGTCAAATGTCAAGGGTATGCTTTCAGATACCTTAAGTCTTCCATATCTGTATGGAATTTTGCCCGCAGTCCAATTGTGCCACATGCTCATGAATTGCGACCTCTCCGCGGGAATCAATTCATCCACTCGCAGATAGTTTTAGACTGCGTGGTTTGTCTTGGAGGATAGTTTCCCCATTTAAAATTCATTTGTGCGCATTGCGGAGATAACAGTTAGCAAAATCAAATATTCTGTAGCCTGTGGATGTCTGACAGCCTGCACTATTCTTTTAACTCAACGAAGAAACTGTTCCTCTTTGAATCTTATTAACTAGAAATAAGTTTTCTATAGAGTAAAGAGGTACTTAGACATGTGCAATTTTAACGACCTCAGTTAACAAGGTCATTCCCATTTATGTCGATACAACCCTCGTATTAAGATTATACGAACTCACATTCCTCACTAGAACAAGAAATACAGAGTGCTGTGTACGGCATAAATCAGGCAGAACTGATTTAGCTTCAGATTGCAAATCTGAGTAGGAAAAAGGAGTGATCTGAGCTGCTTTAAACGGTTGTACTCTACACCAGACATAAGTTTCAAATACAAGATTATCGTGTTTCAGACTTCGTGCACACCCCACAGGAATTTACCGTAATGAGTGGGAGTTACAGAACTTCCAGCAAAGTCATGAAAGTTAAGAGAAATTTTCACGTGTCCAGTTGAACTAACAAACTGGAAGGTCAAATAAGCTAGTTAAATGGGAACGCCTTATTACACCTGGGACAGCCATTCAAGGCTGCACATCCTTTGGATTAAGTGCGTAAATCTGGAAATGGTACAAGCTTTTTCCTTGATGCTTAGAAATTTAAGTAGTGCACAAATAAATATTTGCAGTTCTTTCCTACTATCCACTGGTTTGTGGATTGCAGAATGCCTAAGACTATCGACAGTAGGCGAAAGCCACCTGGCTTGGCTTAGAGTTGAAGCGATTTAGATACCCGAACTTCGCCAATAGTTTTCATAGCAAGACATTCGTCCAGGCTTGTGTATCTGTGTCGGGCAGGATGGCCCTTCTGCTGGGACGTTGATGAAATCGCACAGTGGGGTCCGAAGCATTTTAGTACTGGGCCTAGAAGATTACGCACACTTTAGATGCGTTACATGAACACTGAAAGCAGACTAAACTCATGAAGAACAATTACCAAATTGCGAGTTTAAGAAAAAAGGAAAAAGTCTTACGTGCAAAGATTTAAGATTCTTTTTGGGGAGAATGGAATTTAAGTTGTACTGCGATTTTTTTTTTTTTTATAGAAAATTTAAACTAAAAACTATTTGAGTCTCAAAAATATTTGCACAGCAAGGGTTTTCTTATCGAATATAAGAATCTTGAAACTAATGTAGACTTGTGCATGCATCAGCGATTGATTTTGGAAGTGGCATAACTAACAAATTACCACCTTTAACGCGCAATTCTGAAGATCTAGTTTTTAGAGCCGACTTTGACGTCTGAACAATTTGTCTACACGGATAGCCCACCAAAAACATGGCAGTTCACAGATTGTTTAACACAACAGGGAGTTCAAAAATTATATCTAAATTGCTGTTTCATGAAGACTAAGGTGGTTAGTGATTTGGAATCGCCAATTCCAGGTGTCTGTACAACGAAGAGCTGCAAACCATTTGAAAGAGGGGATTTGTTAACTTAATAAATTACAAAAATCTTTCAGGGCCTCTCGCCCTTAAACTTAAGAGCAATTAATAGATCATTTTAGGAAGAACGAAGTCGTTTACTTTTTTCTGAAGTTAGGGTTTGGGGTGTTTACCCAGTTTGTACGTAAAGTCAACCTGGCAATGCCAATGTGACAGAATTGCAAGAGAGTCCTGGGTACAACAAGCAGCAGTACGTATGTTTACCGCTTAATTTGAACTAGTTCTTTGCTGTTCAAGTACCTGATCATGTTTTGCGGTATTAAAGGACACTATCTTCGGACTTAGAAGCAATAACCAAAGAGGTTATAAGAATAATTCTACAGGGATTTTATTTTACAGAACACAACGTTAGTTAGCTTACTTTTGCTAAAACTATTTAAATTTCACTGTTTTGCGCAAACTGAAGGACATACGTTATCCAAAAAAATTTTAAATATCAAGTTTGAGATGCGTAGTTTACTTGGAGTAACACCAGAGGGTGCCCTGACCCTCGTGTTCCGTAGCATAAAATTGGGTATACCACCGAAGCACTAAATCAGTTACTCATGAACGTCTTTGCTATTCTTTGTGAAGTCGTATAGAGTACGAAATATCCTTTTGCTGCTCTCCAAAATCACCCTTTTGCTAATGTAAACAGCATCAGAAAACAGTTACGTATTTCGGATTCACACACGCACCTGCTGCTTGTAAGGGGGGCAGTGTTTTCATTGTAAACTTTAAAAATACGTACTTACTGCGTATCGTCACGGACAATCCACTGCTACTTCGAAACCCCCGAGGCCTCGCGATCTGAAATGGATATCGCCACCACTCCAGTCAGTACTTAATCATTTCAGGAAGTACCTGATCATTCTGCTATTGCCTAACGAACCGTGCGTCTTCAGTAGTTTATTCTGACATTGTGTCCTAAGACACATTTGGTGTACTCAGATAATGGCAGTGTAGACGACACTGCGAAAGAATATTCAACCCTGGATATTGCTGATCAGAAGACTAGTGCTGTCGAACGCTTGGTAAAGAAACTTAATTATTTTTCCATTCCTTCACGTCCTGCTGGTGATCCAACCATTCTGAAGCTTCAGACTTCTCACATTTTCATCTTAATATTCTACATAAAACATAAGGCGCGAGAAAAGCCGCTGCGCTTGCTCTTGATCCTTAGTCGTTCGATGATATAGGGCACACTTGCTGTTAGTCTAACTACCAGATTCAGGTCTTGATCAGATGAATGCACTACACCTAAATTTTCTTGGGCAGCAACTCAATGCACACGCTACTGTTTGGTTAGTAGATAGCCGCCGCTTGGTTAAGTTTACTATTTCTATAACTTCCAGTCCCAACAGGATCAAGTAGGTTTGCCGAGTATGACACGTGAATTTACAGCTTTCAACTGTAGGGAATAAATCACTCCTTTGACAAACTCCCTCGCTTTCCAAGATGTTAGTCGTTTTGGGTTAGCGGGAAGCAATAAATCTACGAAGTATTCCCACTGGAACTACGGACCATTCACATTTTGCTGTTATGGATCGTTGGCCAGTTCGGTCATTCCTCTATCCACCGTAGATTTGAAATTCAGAACCCTACTTCACTTCATCTTGGTACTTATATTTCGTTTGCGATCCATTTTATCCCCCTACATCTTAAATACTCATCGTTCAAATGACATTGCTACAACCTTGAATACTAGATTCTTCGGAATCCCCCTACAATATTTTACACCCATCCCTCATGAAGTCGCTGTGTGGAGACTTCAATTACACATTGAATCCTATCGGTCGCCTGCACTCGGCTGAACAGTCAATTGCCTTTGTTCTCACAATAAAATCCTTCCTGGCGAGTTGTCTCCTGGAAATCATTGCAGTTCATTCGTGGAGGGCAAAAGCACGTAACTCGAATACGGGGGCTAGCCTCTATCACATTTCGTAGCATCTATATTCTAGATATAGTTCACTCTTTCGTGTGACCTTTCTGTTTCAATGCGAATAGCCCCTAATTCGGTTGTGGACACCCTTCAAGAAACAGACCTTCAACCGCAAGTTTACAGTAGTCTACATTATACTCTAAGTTAGCTTCCTGCGATTGCTTTCTCGTGGGCTCAACAAAAAATACAATTCATTCCGTAGCTAGTCAAGTTTTTTTTCACTGTAATACAGGATCAGATAATTTCAGAAATAAACGGAGGCAAAGTTTTACACGAAGGAATTTTACAGGAGACGTATAAAGCTTCCTGCTGCGAAAAATTCCCTCACCGTCTTAAACGCCAGGATTTTGATTTACCAAACAACCCTTCAGTTATTTTGAAGGGAAAACCCGGCGAGCTACAGAATGCATTACTCTTGTCGCACGAGATTGCATACTGTTAGAGTCTTGCTATTGCTCTAGATTGCCCTTTCATAATTTCAATCCATAAACCTTAATCCTGACCCCCCCCCCCAACTCATTTTTTTTACAATCCCGGGTTTTCTTTTACCAGTATCACAGATCCAATCTCACCTGAAGTTTCATTCTATTGTTCTTAACAGCTACTCCGCCCGTAGTTTAGTCGGATTCGCCGTTTATTTCCATTCACTGTTTTCTTTAATGCGTTACCTCCCGATCTAATTAGTTAATTTCTGCCTCGTTCCTAAATCTGGTAATCTTCAGAACCTCGTACTGGCGTCCAACTTCTTAACTGAAATCCTCTCCGGTTGAGTCATGTTCTCAAGCGTTTAATACATCTGGAGCAAACTTCCTGTCTAACCTCTTTATCAATCAGAATTTTATTCATAGCCTTCATTTTCTGGATAACCATTTCAAAGAACTCTTTGCTATCTAACGTTGATCAGAAGCACGCATTTGATCTGGTTTATCATACACATCTTTTACCGTAAAATAGTAAAAATTCACTGAAAACTCAGGAAAATAACCTTGTAAAGTTAACGATATATTTTAACTTCCGTATTTCTACAGAAATTCCGTAGCTAGTAATTCAGTTTATTTCAGGAAAGTCAGTTAAGTTTTTCCGTATTTACACTAATTTCGCAAAGCCGAAAACGCTCAGTTTTTCAGCTCTTACCCAAGAGAGCTCATGGGCACCGGTAATGGAGATCGAACTGTGGTAGTTTGGGTTACGAAGTACGCTTAATTCAACTAGATTTCTTTCAAGTCAGATTCACGCTTAAGGTCAAATTTACTCATTTCCTCTTGGAGCATTTTATAAGTTAATTTTCTGTAGGAGTTTTTCCATAGTGATTTTTCGAAGCAACAATGCTTTGGAATTAAATCTTTAACCAATAATTTCCGATTATCTTCAGGATAAGGGGATGTCCTGTTTCGTAGTTTTTTTTTTTTTTTTTATTATTGGAGACTTTACCACCACCGCGAACAATTTAACTATAAGAAGTAATTCATCCCTAATTTAAGGCCCCTGGATTGTAGAAAGGGAAGATGCAGTGCCGTAAGACACTTCTCACCGGGATTCGAACCCAGACGAATCTCGAAGGATCTTAAGTCAGAGCTTAGGCAACTGCTTTAGTATTTCAAACTTGGAACTGTAAAATTTACTAATTACAGCTGTAATATAGCACTTGTCTTAAGTGCTCAAGTGATACATCGACATCGTACAAGTCGCCTCTGTAGTAATTTAAGTATACTCACTTTGTTACGTAAAAAGATGTTCAATAGCTGGTACACAAGAGCTGGGAGAAACTTCCTGTGCCACACTAACCAAAATTCATGCGATATGCTAACGACAATATCCTATCAAGTTGCAGAACTGAAATCGATTCGACAGAAGTTTGGAATTTGACAATTAATCAAACAGCATTTCCACGAATCGCTATTACCGAAAAGTTTTCATAGATCCGAAAAGTGAGAATGAATATTATGTTAATATAAGAACTGCGGAAAGGTTTCTAAAGACAATTTCCCCTCGTGTACGAAAAATCAGATGAGGCAAGATTTAATTTGTCATCTCAGAAAAGCTTGTTTCAGAAATACGCTTAGTTACTTCACGGAAGAAAATCTGGAAACTAGCTAGTGAATTTCAGTAGATTCAGTGTTCATTTTAGATTTCCTACCAGCTTGTTACTTTATTCTCAGTTTATCATTTGACGCCGTTTTTAGTGTTCATAACTCCTTCGTGACAGTTTCTTGTAAGACTGGTAGCAGACAGGGCTGTCTTCTGTCCGGTAGACCCTTTGTTCTAGCCTTTGAACCCTTTCCCACATTGGTTTTCAACTCGCTCCAATTCCCATGCTACGTATTCAGTACTTTCACCACAGAGCAATTGTGCTCTCGGCATACGCTGACTACATTCCAACTTTCTTCTGGAATGACTGATGTTCATTTCTGTTGCGTACCAGGCGCAATCGCCTGCGGCTCTGAAGAGTACAGGCCTCTGGCCGTGAGAACGGGCAAAGCGTAGACCAGCGACGGAGCGCACAATGGAATCAAACCTCATTAAAACTGAATGGTGTTCATTTTGGAAAAGCTGCTTGAGTTGCTACTGGCACTTTGTTTCCAGTTGTAGAAAAGTCAATGCACTATTGGTTAAACTATCACCTTTCATTTACTCATATGTAAATTAAACTTTCGAGTTTCACATGAATTACATTATGTTCAATCACACTTAACACATTGCTTAACGGAGGTCTCAGTTTCTTCCACAACTGTACAGCCGGCTTCCATGTTACTCCGGCAGGCTGTAACATGGAGGCCGGCTGTACAGGTCTTTATATCTCTATTTACACTAGAATTTCTGTTAGTTTTCAAAATGTTTAGCCCATTCCCATTACAGGGATTTTACTCTGAACATGCCTTCCACTCTTCCTTGAGTTGCTTTGCTGGTTACACCAAGCACGCGTCGTACTAAGCTTTGTCTACAGTTTGTCTTGGTTAAGGTCAATGTCTGCTTTATATTGAAGAACTGGAAGGATACGTTGATTAATTCTTAAGACGTAATGGCATATTTCTGTTTAAAACTTTATCTTCCAGAAGCTCTCCAGTGAAGTTCTACACACAAATTTTCCTCATCAATGTGACCTTTGCTTTATATGTTGTACTAAGCAAATTCAGTCGTGTTACTAAACTTTTCCCTGTATAAGCATTTACTGTACGTCAGTTGTCTTATGAAAGTTTATTTTGAATCGCTTTATTCTTGTCAGCACGTTCCTATATCAACTGCAGTTTTGAAGGGGTAGTTGTAAAAATCTTTACACTAACATCAAAACGAAGGTGAGTAAGTAATTTCATTGTTTACTGTTTTTTTTTACGGTAACAAAAGAGAACATTTGGAGAACAAAACGGGGGAAGTAATATGTTGGGTGCGATATCCGAAATTTCATGCTAAATAGTCCATTAATATCCTATTTCATTACAGAATAAAGTCTGATCCTACGAACAACGACTGAAATTTAATTGTATATCAAGTATTCCTCCAAGTTTCTATCACCGGAGAATTTTCGTCATATGGATATAGAAAAAATTAAGGGGTGTACCCCTTAGGTTCAAGACTAATTTACACTTTTCTATTTAAACCCGAATGGTGATTTAAACTTCTCGAATGTGTTGGAATAAATGCACGTTTGTAGAATCAGGGTAAGAGATAACAGCCGTACTTTTGTGGATTTAGCGCATTTAACATCTTGGCAGTTTTGACTGATTTTTTTGTGCTTCCCCTAACCCCTTTTTTTCACAACCTTCTAGCACTTCGGGGAGGGGGTTCTACACTTTGTAACCAAGTTTGGAAATCATGTAAGCTTTCCATATTTGTTGACCCAAGTTTTTATATATTGGTATGTCTACCGTTTTACTGCTGGTCATACTAGATATTTTTAATTCAGTCCTTAATATGAAGATTCCCCACCCCTCACTTTTGTTCACGTTTCATTGCCGTGTTAGTTTCATTGTGTATCACACGACGTATGTTAGGCCTGAAGTGTTTCTGGCATTATCTGAAGTTACATTTTGCTCAGTGTTACGAATTTTACATGTGCAAGTGAATGATCGCTAGTTTTAGCGATGACTGATCTGTATGTTATTCGTTGAATTCCTCAAGTTTAGCGTGGCCATCTGTTGGATTGCAGCGTCTTAGAATCAATTTCCTAATGGTGTTACGTTTAATTAAATCATTGGTTATATTTGGCTTGCGCGGCTTAGCGCCGGCGTGTATATCTCTAATGTGTATAAACAGTGTTTCTTCATTGTTTGCACAGTCGGCTAAATATAAAGTGTACATAGTTTGATCTTTAATAAATGCTTTAAAATTCTTATTTATGTTTAAACACAGATAAGTAGAATTACCGGAATATACAGCAAGCTTAAATTAATGTTTGCCTAAACTGGCGTCATGGAAGGATCTGCCGTTTTACTGCTGGGTCATACTATTTGTACCTCAATCTTGCTACGAAACATCAAATCTTAGTGCTAAAGAAAAGTGACTTGCTGACAAGGGAGAGTTCTGGAGGATGATATCCTAGTTAATTACAGTAGTAGTTCGACAGCAGTATGGAGAAATGAGTTTACTTCTCAGTATTTAACTTCTGAAAGAATCGTTTACACTTCCTTAATGCCATTCATAACCCTGAAATCACCAGTAAACAGATTTGTACCTTTAGGAATCCATTAAACGGGCGGATAGCATTGTTAAACTGCAGGGATATTCAGAAGACCTTTACACGTGGCAGGGTTAGGATTGTTTCCGAGAAAATTACAAGACAAGTTGAGCATATAAAACGGTGTACACTGTTTAATAAAAGTAATTGTCTCCTTAGAGTTACACGTCAACCTCCTATTATCCTGGAATGACTAATTGTAAGTTTCGCAAAATTTCTTTGGAAAACGCGAAAGGTGGAATGAGCCTTCCTTTTTTAGGAGACTGGCTTTAAAGCAACAAAAGCTGTTAGAATTTAATGTAGGCATATTGAAACTGCAACGCCTGACATCTGGAACACTAAACCGTTAGGGTAGAGCGTGGATAAGAGTTTCTTTGCAGTTTAAAGAGCATTAAGATGTTCAGCTGTACAATCATCTTTAGTAAGAGATTCAAAAAACATTGTTTTAACACTTACGTGTGTATATAGCAAGTTTAAGGGTAAACAAATGCCAGATGTAGAACAGTCTTAAATTGAGAAATATCTACCATCTTTTAGTTCTTCCGAAATTGTTATGGATAATTTACCCATAATTTTGTTCGACTTTTGGAAACTCGTTGGAAGAACATTAATGCTTCTTCCTATTTTATATATACATCTTTCCTTAAAGGAATGAAAGGGTCTTATCACTAATCCATTCTTTTTGATCAAAGTCCACGAGATTGGCTTCTGGTAGGCAGCCCCTCTTCAGTGATAGAGTTCAATGTCAAAAAGCTGTTTGAGGAATGGGGGATTAACTACGAGGAACTGCTTAGGCTATAAGTAGTTCCTAGTTCAGCGATACTTGTTCTAAGGAAGGGGGAGAGCCAATGCCAGAAGACAAACATCTATGTCTGACCGAAATTCAAACCCGGACTTGTCTCAGACTGCTGCGCCATACAAGGGCCCCGCAATACTGGAGCTCTTTTTGCCAATGGAGTCTGTTTATGCAACTATTACTTCGCTCGGCAGCTTTCAGACTGGTAATTTGGATAGCAGCTTTATCTAGGAAGCTTTCATGTTCAGAGGGCTTTTCCGGTGCGCTTAAGAACCCAGTCACAGTAAAGGAGACTGCGTATGAAGCAAACTGCCTTGAAACTCAGATTTCAAACGGAGGTTAAAAGATTCTGGGTTTTCATTTATCCCTATCTAAAGTATTACAATTGCAGGCACAGTTGCTTAAATCAATCTGTTTTGGGCTAGTTTCCAGTCAAGATTTGAAGTTTGTATTGGATTAAACTGCATATAAGGCTGGAGTCCAGCTACTAATTCTAGTTCCTTTAAGCAGTGTAATTTGGTGTTTCAGAGGTCAACGTTCGTTTCTGGATTACAAGTCCTTGCATATTCACTTTTGGTTTCCATATTGCAGTGAGGCATTCTTTAGTGCAGCGAGTTTTACCAGAAGTGTTGCTATTACTCGCCACCTTGGAGAAGAACGCCGTTACTCTATCCAAAGTTGATTTTCTCTTAACATCTCGATTCGACGCAGCGCTGTCAAACTTATGTTTTATGAATTTAGTTTCTGTTGGAAATATTCGTACATTTTTTCTTAGTGAGAATGTTAATTTCTTATTTCAAGTAAATGAGCAGTCTTGAGTTACTATATTTTTATATGCCATCAATAATATAACTACGTTTATTCTTAGTTTTGGTTTAGTGGATATACCCTCTACCAAAAAATGACAATTTCTTTAATGACAGGGTCAACGACCTGTTTCTTCGATTACTACACTAATACAGTTATAAGCACTTTATCAACCCACTTCGTTAACAGACTGATTTTTACCGCATGTGAATCAACCCCTACTTTGAGCGATGAATCCATTTTTAGACAGAACCTCGATTTCACATAGTACAACCTGAGAAATTGCTTTTCGGTTTGTTGCTAGGATTCCGGGTTCTGTACAAACGGCAAATTTCTGCCATCCGGAATCAACTGAGATTAGTAGACACTAGTCATGAAGGCCATTTTTAAAAGTACAGTACAATATAGCTACATATCCTATTCACACAGTAGGGAAGAACTAAACCTGTGAATACCATTTAATCCACAACTATTTTCCTCAGTTTACTTTGCCTACTTTATTACATTGAGGACCAGCCTCATCGTAGCTTTACTTAATAGCACAAGTTTGATTTCCAGCAACTCTCCTAGTTCCAATTTCAGGAAGAGCAGCGTTGGATCTTGAAACAAGTCTCTTACCGAAGCTAATTTATGTATTACTAGTTGGGAGTAGCCTAAAGTATCTCTTCTAGGGTTCTACTCTGGAAACTGTACAACCAAAAACAGGATATTTAGTTTAACCCATAGATAACGCGTTACATATAACACCGTATCTTAATCATGTACCCTCTTTCCCTCTACCAGCCACGGTGGTCAGGACATGCGTCCAAGTAACCCCGGTTTTTTCCAAGTGCCTCAAACACCTGCTTATCCTCTGGTGAATATGCCGTAAAGCCAACCTTGCGAGCTGTGTTCGAGAAGCAAGCTGAAAGGGACTGATTTAGAGCCATTCCTCACGGCAGCATTGACAAAGTCACTGAACTGTGGACGTCCTCTTAAGCAAGAGTTTACAAGACTAGATGCAGTTGCGTTAAACATTTGACTTAGCATCGAAAAAAAAGTCCGAATTTAAGTTCTGTAGGTTCTGTTAAAATATCACTGGACCCCATATATTCAATAAAACCTAGGAGTTATGTAAGCTTTAATTTTTTTGCTGCAATATCTTTGCAAGTCGCTACAGCAAGAGTTCTCCAGAGGTAACTATGTATGAGGTTGTTCAGCAATACTTAAGAGACTAACTGGTACTCAGGTGTCATAACTCGCGAAATAAAGAGTTCCCTTCTAGAGTTTAGTTTCTTTCTGGAGAGAGGACTCATGGAATATGTTTCTCGGGGGTGGGGGCATTGTAGTTTAAACTTTACTGTACGATTTTAAGTTTAAAAAACACGCCACTGTTAGGGTAACTGACATATTGGATAAATCAGTGCATTCCAATACTGCACCGCTGTATTTCATGTTTTGTAGATATTACTGCATAATCATGCTGATACGAGTTACCTGAAGTGATATGTATTTAAGAAACTGTTTATATGCATATATAGGATGCACAGGAAAATATAGTAATTCACCCTTCGTTATTAGTGTAGGGAGAAGACTGCCGCCTGTGATAGTTTACAGTGCATAATACGGAAGCTGTTTAGTCTCAGTTTATAAAGACTGAAGACATGTATAAGATGATAATTGTTGAACTGGCAATACACTGCTAACTTAATATCCAGGTTAATGATAGACAAAAACAAGTAACGTTTATGTGCATGTGAGACCTTAACGGTATTATATTATTTTCCACATTCCATCTGCAGGAGATTAGTACAACAGCTAGACTAAATAGGTAAGCCAACCTTCAGTACCTATCCATGATATCAAGTAGAAATTAGCGCTCTTCCCACTAAGAAACGTAGTGCTCACCTATACAGATTTTACAATTGAATTTCTTTTGTTTAGTGAACAAAATTTCAGTGAGTGTTGTGCAAATATTATACAGTACAACATACCTTACAGCGAAACATGAGACAACCTCAAGTCTCTTTATTGACAGAGAAAGATACTATGCACTTCCTCTTAGAGTACGCATTAGTGATAAAAAGATTGTTGTTCGAAATCCTATGTTACCTTCTACTAAAAGTTACGAAACATTACTGAAGAACAGCAAGCCATACATAGTTTTAAGCCAGATCAATGATCAGCTTTGATTACAGTTTTAAGCCATGTCAGTAGTGTACCTGCTTTTATGCTTTGCTCTTTACTAAAAATGGTTTTCACGCCGGAATTAAATTCATACTACGTAACACAAAACTAGCACTGAATTAAGACAAGTCCAGTTCTTTGATATTTTTCACGACCAAACATCAAAATGACCAACAATTCCCACAAACACACAACTTTACACGAACCTGTATATTACATTTATATCTCGTAAACACAAAAGAACTTACCGATGAAGATACACTGTCGCAGCCCCTACTGCAACACCAGCTGAGAATGCTGACAACACCGACAAACGCTTTGAAACCTCCTTCGATTCACCCTCCATGACTCTGCAATAGCAATCCGACCAACAGGCCTTAAATCCTCTCCAATGAATCGATCATGCTCACGTAGATTTTCTCTCTAACCCGTGATTGGGTCACTCAAAATGAACGCCCACTGATAAATCCGTTGCCACAGATTGAAAAAATGTAAGTGACTGAAGTCACAGAAATGACGTCGCAGTGGAGTGGTCTAAGCGATGGCTTCTGACCATTCGTCCTAGATAGCACCGGGTTCGAATCCCATGAGACTTGGATGTCGTGTTTGGTTTACGGCACTGTCTCTCTCTGTTCTCTGCAACCAGAGACCTTAAATTAGGGACCGTTCATATCTTATAACCTACTGAGTTGCTCACGGTGGTCGTTAGACACCCAATCAAAAAGAATAGAAAAATTAAAGGGCACAATAGCAAGCAATTGTGCCGCAACTATTTCGTAGAACTACGTCTACGTTAACTGTCACCATTTCATGGCACTATCTCACTAGTTCTACGTCCTTAAAGTATTCAGCGAAGGACACTTGACGTAGCCCTACGTTGTATGTTGCGGCACAGTTGCTACTGCGCCGCTTTGATTTTTTTTCAGAAATAAAATGTTTAAGAAATAAAACAAAAGAAATGTTTTACTTTATTTACTTACGAGTAAAAGCAACTTATACTATATACAATTCATATTAACTTATGCTAATTATAAATTAATGTTAGTAGAATTAGAAGGCGTAGTATCATTGTTGTCAGTAGTTTATTGCTAGTATTGGTTTTTTTTTTTGAGTGAAGGTTTTTTTTTTTTTTTTTTTTTTTTTTTTTTTTTTTTTTGATTGGAGTTTTAACGACCACCGTGAGCAACTCAATGGGCTATAAGCAGTCGCCCGTCCCTAATTTAGGGTCACTGGTTCCAGGGAAGGGAGAGAGCCAGTGCCGTAAGACAAACACAACATCCATGCCTGACCGGGATTCGAACCCGGACCCCTTACGGACGAATGATCAGAGGCCAGCGCCTTAGACCACTGCGCCACCGGGGCGGCTGAGTGAAGGTTTAACGACCACCGTGAGCAACTCAATGGGCTATAAGTAGTCGCCCGTCCCTAATTTAGGATCACTGGCTCCAAGGAAGGGAGGCCGTCCCGGTGGCGCAGTGGTCTAAGCGATGGCCTCTGATCATTCGTCTGAGCGGGGTTCGGGTTCGAATTCCGGTGAGGCATGGATGTTGTGTTTGTCTTACGGCACTGGCTCTCTCCCTTCCCTGGAACCAGTGACCCTAAATTAGGGACGGGCGACTGCTTATAGCCCATTGAGTTGCTCACGGTGGTCGTTAAACCTCCAATCAAAAAAAAAAAAAAAAGGAAGGGAGAGAGCCAGTGCCGTAAGACAAACACAACATCCATGCCTCACCGGGATTCGAACCCGGACCCCTTTCGGACGAATGATCAGAGGCCATCGCTTAGACCACTGCGCCACCGGGGTGACTAGTATTGGTTTGTGATAGAAGTAAGAGATGTATCTACAGAAACGTAGGTTCTCGGCGTATCTCGTGAACCCCATGTTAATGTATTCCTCTCAATGTAGGTGATTTATCAGAAGAAAGATGCAAGTCAAAATTGTTGCGCATAAAATCTAAGAACTTTTTTTTATCTAAAAAAACAAGTAAACAACTTTATTTCGGTTTATCATATACGTCCGTTATGAGCTACGGAATGCGGTGCTGAGGTCATCGCTGTCATTAATTATCTATTCACTAGTTATCAACCTTAAAACGGCGTGCGGCGAAACAAAATCACGCAAAATTTTGCTTAACTTTCTAACGCTAATCACGCAAAATTTTGCTTAATTTTCTAACGCTACTGTATCGAAGGATTAAGGGGTGGAGGGTTAAAACATTTTTGTTATAGATGGGATTCGACTCTATAAACTATTTAATAATGATTTTTTACTCGACAATTATTAGTTTCGGAGATATAAGAGTTCAAAGTTGGACTTGCTTTCGCTGCAATCCATACTCCCGATTTTACCCCCTACCCAGCGGGGGAAAAGACGCTACATAAAAAAATCATAGAATACTTCTTTTTTATTTTCAGGTTTAAGGACCACTGTGAGGAACTCGATGGGCTTTATGAACAGTTTCCCTTCATTAATTTTGGATGACTGGTTCCAGAGAAGGGAGAGATTCAGAGCCGTAAAACTAAGACATCATCCATGCCTCACCGGCGTTAAACCCATCTCGTACGAATGGTCAGGAGACAGGGCTTAGACCAATGCGTAACCATGGATGCACATGGAATAATACACAAACCTTGGCAAGAACGTACTAGAAAAATACTTATTTCAGCTAATAACAGGAACATTCGATTCGATACGACATAGTTGTAGCGTGAATATCTTCCAGAACTTTGAATCATATCTGTCAAGATACGTTAGCCGTCCCTGTGGCTCAGTGGTCTAAGTGATGGCTTCTGATCATTCGTCCAAAAGGGGTCCGGTTTCGAATCCCGGTGAGGCATGGATGTTGTGTTTGTCTTACGGCGCTGGCTCGCTCCCTTCCCTGGAACCAGTGGCCCTAAATTATTGACGGGCGGCTGCTCATAGCCAATTGATTTGCTCACAGTGGTCGTTAAACCTCCAATAAAATAAATGGATAACTTACTAAGATAGACGATGTCATTTGCATAGTGAAATTGCTTGCTGTCAATCTGCCTCCCCGGTGGCACAGTGGTCTAAGCAATGGCTTCTGATATCGGTCGCATGTGTTGGAACTCCAGAGATTGAGTTGGTCGTTTTGCCGGTTCTGGATATTTTTGCGTGGTTTTTGTGGTTTTGTACTGTGTTTGTGTTTCTGCATTCCTTTTCACCGCACAAGTAGTGACGGTGGTCACATTTACGTACGTGTTTTTAGTTTTGAGTGTTGCAAGGAGCAACACTTGTCGTTTTTGTTAGGGTTAGAGGCCGAGATGGCTTCTACCCAGCTTCACGAGCTCAACTCTTCTTGTGTTGACATGGCTTCTGCATTGTATTTTGCTGTGTTTTCTCAGGCTACTATTCCTACCATGAAAAATGTTTCAGCGTCGTCTACAAATACCATTTCTACTGATAAAGTGCTACGTGTCCCACCAGTGTTTTTGGGTGCCGAGGTTGAGGTAAACAACCAACCCCCACCTTCTACTTATGCTGCTGCTGTTACCAATTCCAGATTATCTGCGCAACCAGTGCCTTTTGCTTCATTTAAAGTGTTTATTTCTAGGGAAGCGGGTGTACTGAGGGTTACTGTTCCTGAGGACTCTGATGAAGGTAAGAGCTTTTCATCGGCTCTGTTATTAAGTGTTTACTTTCCCACTCTGCGTGACACCCCCTCCTACTGTATCTTGATACTATCTGTAAAAATGTCACATTTGAGAGCGTCGTTTCAGTAATTAGAATAAGAGGGGGAGTAATTGCTCATTTTACTGTTCGCCAAGTTGTTGATACTATTTTACTTTCCGGTATCAATATTGGTCCCATTAATCTTACTGCCATTCCTTGTATCCGAAGACCAATAACTGTTACTCTTTCTCTAGTTCCAACTGCTGTCCCTGATTTGATTCTGGTCCAAGCCTTAGGTACGCTTGGCCGGGTCATCGGACTTACCAAGATCTTGCCGGCAGTGGGACGCGATTCTCCTTATGCTAGGGTACAGGGCGGTAGGCGCCAGTACCGAGTTATTTTTCCTAGTGAAGCTGCCTTCCTTCAACGACCCACCACTACTCTGAAGCTAGACTTTGGTAATCGCAAAATTACTTGTAATCTGTTTGCCGGCGTCCAGTGATTTTCCTGCAAAGCAGAAGGCCACATTGTGAAGGAGTTCCAGCGTCGGTCCTTCCTACTCTCAGCCGTGGATGCCAATTCATCGGTCATCACCCTTGCTTCTCAACCACCAACTTCTGTTCAGTCTGTTACTACTAATTTGGAAATTCGTTCCTCTCCACTGAGGCTCCTTCTGTCACCTCATCTGCTGTGTCGACTGTGGTTTATATCCCATTGGAAAATGTTTCTACCAGTTCTCAACCTGAATACACCTCATCACCTCCAGCTTCAGAAGTTCCTTCTACAACAATTTCGGACGCAGATTCCCCGCCCCCTTGGTCCTAGAAAAACTACTCAATTATCCACACCAGTGAAGCGTTCTGTTCCATCAGTCTCTCCTCCCCTTACCAGAACACACAATTTGTCTCAGGTTAAAAAGAAAGGTAGTGAAACCAACTCCGATTCCCGCAGCTCATCCACATAATCTCCACCGGATTGTGAATATGTAGTTGTCTCCATTTCCAACCGTTTTGCTTTGCTCGGTGACCAACCTGATGAATTCATGGACTCTGTCTCTGAGAGTGAGGCCACAGCTCATGACATGTACTCGGATGTTACCTGTTTTCCCCCACAAGAACTCTCTGAACTATCATTGTATCTTGACAATACTACTATCCCAAACTCACCATTAAACTTACCTGAACTTATGTCTCTTTACAGCGTTCCGAAAAAATGCTCTCTATTTGAAAACACCTGTATTAAAAACCATTTGTCTCGCTTGCCTGTAGTCATACATCAGCTCTCTTTTGTGGATGAACTCTTTTGATAATACTGACTTACCTGTCTGGGTTGCACAATACGGCAGGAGAACAAAATATGTTCTTAAAATACTCTCTACACACATTGAGAGCCACTTGCAGCCACCATAATGTTGCAGAAAATTACCTGTGTTTCCTTCAATTGCCGGGGCCTCGCTGCTTCTACAGCAAAATGCCCTAGTTTTTGAAGACATTAGATACTTGAATGCCGATATCATTATGCTGCAAGAAATCAACATAACATCTGATACTCACCCTTTGTGTTGGCGACGTTGGCCATTTCATTTTTTTCATAATTTCCGTACCCATGGGTCGGGAATTTCAATTGGTTTTCACAACCGTTTCTTTTCATTCATTTCAGGTATTCATGAGTCACTGAGCAGACTTGGAGTTTTTCAGTATGTTTCCTTCCGTTTTCAGTCAAGTTGTTTTCATTTACTCAATATTCATGTTCCTCAAAGTTCCATCGAAGCCGTATCTCTTATTAACCATACTGTTATTGTTCTTGCCACAATCCCACCAGATGAGTATATTATTTTTGCCGGTGACTTTAACAGCACACTCAACCATAGATATGACAGAAATGGTTCTATTGAATCACGCAATCTATTGGTTTCACAACTCTCCCAGGTAATTTTAAATTTCAACCTTCAAGATGCTTTCCGCTTGCTTCACCCAACAGCTCGAGAGTATACTTGGTTTCCTCCTCCCACCCTTTCTTGTGTTCCTGCTCGACTTGATCGCTTTAATGTTTCTCAGTTCCTTCATTCAGCAATCAGTTCAGTTTCACATTCTACCAGCGTTTCCTCTGAACATCGTCAGTTGTCCTTGCGTTTCACTCTTCTATTTCCGTTACCCCTCACCCTCACGTTTGGACATTACATGATTCCCTTCTTCAAGATCAATTTTTTGTTGCAGAAGTTAATGTTATAATTTCTCGTTCCGTTTCTGTTCTTTCTTCTGCGGTTGACCCAGCTGCTCCGTGGCTTTCCACAAAGAATCAGATTATTCTTTATGCTCGAAATTTCTCTTTTCATTCCCGCACTCTTCATGCCATGGAAGTTGCTGCACGACACCAAGAATTGCTTTCTACTCCGACGACGTCGCCAAACCACGTATTCCTTCAAGCGAAACTACGACATCATAATACTACTTCCGCTTCAGCTGCCCTAACTCGGCTGAAATACGTAACTCTCCGTTTTGATGATACCCCATTTGACAGCCTTCGTCATTTGGAACGTTCAGCTGTAAAAAATACCACAATTACCTTTCTCACTTTGTCGGATGGCACAGAAACTTGCGATCAATTTCGCATTTGTACTCTTACCCATGACTATTATAAACAACATTTTAGCCCTTCTGTAACTTCCAATGCTGAGGGTTCTTCTTTTGTTCAAAATCTACCCCAAGTTCCGGAACACTTTCATGCACAGCTTTCTGCGCCGATCTCTCCTGCTGAAATCAAGACTTCAATCTACAGTCTTAATGATCGTTCTGCACTGGAAGATGATAGTCTCCCCCTCCCCTTATATAAAAAATTTCTTCTGGTTTTACTTTCTTTATTGATTGCAGCTTTTAATTATATTTTTTGGCTTCTCATTTTGATTCATCTACTTTTTCTCTTGCAACTTTCCGTCTAATACCCAAATCTGGTTTTCTCAGTTCTTTGACTAACTGGCGGCCTATTTCTGTTCTTAATACTGACTATACATTTTTTGCTAAAATTCTTGCCCTCCGTCTCAATCCCATTCTTCTTGATATAATACACCCTGAACAAACTTACACGGTTCCTTCTCGTTCTATCGTTTTTAATATTCTCACAATTCGTACCCTTTACTCACTTGCGTCCAGGCTCTTGGAACCCCTGGCAATCTTTTCTCTCGACCAAAAACAGGCTTTTGATTCTATTAACCATTCCTGCCTCTTCACGGTTCTTCACCACTTTGGCTTTCCTCCCGCTTTTGTTGCTGCAGTTTCTAATCTCTACACTGAAGATTCATTTCGTATTCGTACTGCCGCTTTTTCCACTTCCACTATTCCCTTCACTAATGGGATTCGACAGGGTTACCCCTTGTCGGGTCAACTTCTTTCAATTTCTTTTGAACCATTGTTGATCGCTTTCAGATTCCGCCTTCGCTCGACGATTCCTCGAAATTTCTTTACCACACGCCATCATCACATTGTTCTGACTGCTTATGCAGATGATTTGATATTGTTCCTTCGGCCTGATAATGCTTTTTCAATTCTAGCCAATACTTATAAAGAATACTCTACTATTTCCGGGTCTGCTCTGAACGTGGAAAAATGTTCTGGACTTTGGGCCGGAGCGTGGGCCTCCCACAGCGATCGATCGTGGGGAGCTCAATGGTCTGCATCTATCATTAAAATACTGGGAGTGTACGTTGGATCGCCTGCAGCGGTCACAGCCGCGACTTGGACTCCCCTCCTTCAGAAGATTGGTCGCTCCCTGGGTTCCTTCCGCCATCTGAAAACACAGCTCTCGTTCTCAAGTAGCTCTTTTTTACTGAACACCTTTATATTGCCGAAGCTCTTCTATACTTGGATTGCCGATTCTCCACCCAATTTTTTTCTGACTAACGTTCAACGCATCTTCAGCTATTTCATTTGGGTAGTTATTCATTGGGTAGATCGTTCTACCATTGTTTTACCCCCTACTTACGGTGGCCTCGGTCTCGCTGATGTGTCCCTTAAATTCAAAGCTTTTCAGCTGTTTAACTTTGTTCGTGAATTTACTCTTGCTCTCACACCACTGTCGATAATCTGTTCTTTCCCCGTAGCCCATTTCTTACTATTTCTACTTTTCTGCAGATGGATCTTTTCCCATTCGTTCCCAGCCACTTTCCTGAAACTTACATTTCGGTACTTTCCTTTTGGCGTTCCTTATGTCCAGTCTGGCTCCCTCCCTCCACTACTAATGGTCTATTAGCAGAACCACTTTTCTTTTCTTCTGCTATTCACTCTTCTACCACCCTCTACTTCCACTTCTCCACCTGGTTTTCAAGTGGAGTGATGAAGGTTTCACAGCTTGTTGATTAAACACTTCGTTGGAAATCGTTCCATTCTACTTCGCCTTCTATAACGAAGTAAATTTCTCCGTCATTTTTGGTCTACGCCAGGATTCGAACCCGAGTACGCTTATTCCGGAACAAGTCGCTCTACCAACTGAGCTACGCAGACATGTATTCTGATTCCTATCTGCCTTTATGTCATGTGCGTCCTGCTGGCAGGTACGTCACATCCCCCCCGAAAGAGGGCCGGGGGCATGGCCCACGGGTCAGCCGTGACCATGAATCGTTGCAGGCAGACAACCACTGAAGAACGTGCACTTGAGAACTCCCCGTCAATCTGGTGTGTTTAATACAACGTCACACACATTTATTTTTCGAAGCGCTGGAGAAGGGATTCTCTGATTTTTCCTGTCTCGCGGTGTGGAAATAACATCACACCAATGCGAGATTTTTGAACGATCGGGTCATCCGGGTAATTCGGGCGCCATTATAACGAAGTAAATTTCTCCGTCATTTTTGGTCTACGCCGGGATTCGAACCCGAGTACGCTTATTCCGGAACAAGTCGCTCTACCAACTGAGCTACTCAGACATGTATTCTGATTCCTATCTGCCTTTATGTCATGTGCGTCCTGCTGGCAGGTACGTCACTCTTCTTTGCCAGACACATCAGCTTATCGTCTTCAACTCCGGTTTATCCAAACTTGTATCCAAACTATTTATCCTTCTCTTGCTGATCAGCATGGATTGATTTATACTCCGTCGGCAGCTTTTAGTTTGCCTTATATTGTCTATTTGAATGATGTACCGTATCTACTCCTTAATATCACCATGAAATTGATTTATCGTCATTTTCTAACCTACTTCGATGAGCCAAGACCCATTCCAACAGTTCCAGTTGAGGCTCTACCAGCCACATGGACGGACATTAATGTCTCTCTCGCTTCATCAAAAGCAAAAGCAATTCACTGGTTCCACCTCCATCAACGTCTTCTCACTCCCCGTACCCTCCATCGTTTTCGTCATCTCACATCGCCGAATTGTTTTTTTTTTTTGTTCCACCGTTGGTGATGTCCATCATTCGTATTCTATGTGTCTCATTTTACAACCTATATGTTCACATATGTTCTGCCTTGCGGAGAAGGTTTTTTCCTCAATTCATACTACAATGCATTATCTTATCCTTCGCGCCGCCCCGGTGGCGCAGTGGTCTAAGGCGCTGGCCTCTGATCATTCGTCCGTACGGGGTCCGGGTTCGAATCCCGGTCAGGCATGGATGTTGTGTTTGTCTTACGGCACTGGCTCTCTCCCTTCCCTGGAACCAGTGACCCTAAATTAGGGACGGGCGACTGCTTATAGCCCATTGAGTTGCTCACGGTGGTCGTTAAACCTCCAATCAAAAAAAAAAAAAAAAAATTATCCTTCGCCGCCATTGTTTAACTGAAAATAGTCATAATCAACTCTGTGCTTTTTCTTTCTTCAGGCAAAACTTGTCATCTACCATTATTACCACACTTCCGCCGATAATCCCTTATTGCGACGTTATCATGTGGCACGTCGCTTTTTGTGTCGCAATTTTCGTTCATCTATCCTTACCATCTTGCAAACTGAGTATGACACGTCAAAAAATGTTGTTACTGTTACTTCGTTTTACGAGACCTGGATGTCTGATAAGTCTTGGTTTCATGTTCACAATGAACGTGTTTCCCTCAACGTGGGAATTTTTTCCTGTTTTTGCTTCCAAAGATTTGAATGATGTTTTGTTGTTGCATTATTTGCATTTTTTTTGTTTTTTTGATTTTTTCCTTTGCATGTTGCAATTTTGTTTTGACGGAATCATACTGTTGATACTGCTCTTTTGCTTTGGAGGATTTTTGTGAAAGGAGTCTCTTCCTTGCTTGTTTTTTTTTCAATGTCTCGTTTTTATGTTGCTTTCTACTATGTTTGTTTGCGTTGTCAAATCCTCAGTGGGCAAAGCCTCTTTCCTTCTTCATTTCACAGTATGATTTTACTGTGACTTTTTTTACCTTTTTTTCTGCGCTTTATATATTTTGTTTCGTTTCAATCATATGCTTGTGTTATGTTGTTGTTGACCAATTTTTATGGAATCATTATTGTTTATATGGCATGACATTACCCATCACTTTTATAACACGCTATGATTACTTACATGCTGATGTTCAAGTATATTGTTTATTCTTATGCTGTATATTGAAGTACAACTCACAACAATAAGAAAAACATGTGATAATCATTCACCTGTTTAGTGTGTATTCTCAAGTGTTTCCTTTACGCATTAATGATATTATCTGTTTACCTAATGTACTTGCTTTCTTTATCTTTGTTGCTATCCTCCTCTTCTGCAGTTTGTTTGAATACATGCGCAGATTGTTTAATTCCCTGACTAACAGTTGAATCAGTTTTATTTTGTCTATTTATCTTTTGTTCATTTTTCTTTTTCTGCTGTACCTACAATATTTCCACGAAAGTTTCATTTTAAATTTCTGAATCTGTTTGCATGTTGTAGTGATTTTATATTTACTATTATTTGGTGGTATGGTTCTATGTGGTTGGAATTTGTTGATATTGTACTTATGTTTTGTGTTTCCATGAGGTCCCTTGGAACTGTATTGACAGCATTTGTTACAAGAGCAGATTGTTTGAAGTTTCATTCCTTTCCTTTAACTTTGCTTTGTATATTGTTGTGTTTTTTTAATTTTTCCTTTGTTTATTTGTTTCCTCATAGTGCTGGTATGTCAATAGTACCCACAAGTATTGGTTTTAATGTTTTATTGTTATATTATTGTTCATTGTGACGCCGGAGGTATGTTTTTCCCGGTGGTTTTACTTGTTGTATGTTTTCTTACCTGCAATAAAGATCTTCTGATTTCTAATTATTCATCCGACATTGGTCCGGGTTCCTATCCCGGTGAGGCGTGGATGTATGCTTGTCTTACGGCATATGAAAAAAGTCTAAAGTTTAGTGCAAATAGGATATATTAGACAAAGCATGATTGGGATACACTTTCAAGCACAAAAGAAATACTCACTGCTATTTCCGTTTTTCCCTCTTTTAATTATGTTAAACGTTTCCTGATCTCTCGATATCTCCCTGTTCAAATTTATCGCTAGTGTAGAGGTATATCTGTTTACTAAGGGCTCTTTGTTCATCATCATCATCATATCACTAATCTGTTCTCTGGAATTCAGAAGTTAGCTCCACTAAGCAAAAACAAACTACCAGATAATTTTTACTGATTATTTACTTACTGTTGCCGAATCAAACTTCTCCATTTACAGCGATCTTGACATACAACTCGGGCTTCACTGACATCCATCATACGACGCACACAATTCTTCTATACTTCATACTCATGGTCTTTTTCTCATGCAAACACTCCTGAATCTGATCCTCCCATAACTTCCTTGGCCTTCCTCTGCCTTCCCTTCCTGCCACTTGGGCTAAATGAAATTTCTTAGTAAGGATCTCATCACTCATTCTTTCATCATGCCCAAACCACCGAAGCATATCAGACTCCACCTTGCTAACAACAGTTTGCTTTAGATTACAGAACTGCAACACATCTTCATTTTTCACAATAAGAACGAGTCTTGCCACAAACCCCCCGTAATTAACGCATTTCTCCAGCACACAAACTACTTCTATGTTTATTCCGTAGTATCCAGGTTTCACTGCCATACATCAGAGTAGTAACAATTACACTTTCAGACACAGCCATGCGGGACTCTCTTGAAAACCCGTCATTCCTGTGAAAGCCTCCCAAGGCAGCTATGACTTTCAATGGAGAATTCACTCGCCTGCTAATTTCGCCATTCAATTTGTTCTCTCTCTCAAACATGTTTCCTAAATACACAAACTCATTCAACTGGTCAATCACTGTGCCATTTAGACTTATTTTACATTCAGTACTACCAGTTCCTCGCTCAAAAGCCATACCTTTGGTTTTTCCCTTATTTATCCTCATGCAAACTTCGTACATACGGCACAACATACTGTGCAACTCACTTTTGTTCTCTGCCAACAGGATAGTGTCATCAGCATACAGCAATCTGCAAACACGGATATCACCAAGACATAAACCAGTATTATCTATTTTAGCATCATGCATGCATGCATTCGCAAATACACTGACGGAAAAAAAATCCCAACACCAAGAAGGGGTTGTGTTAGATAAACGACAGTTGGTAGGCCATGAGAGTACATCTGTAAGATGACGTCTATGCAAATTTCGCGCTCGGCGCATACGTGTGGCGCTAGTAGCGCCCTCGGAACATGCAAAGCAGGTTTGCTGTAAATACGCGCTGTAACGTTCGTGAGCATTAATTATCGTTGAGATTCGACGTAGTGTGTTGATGTTAGTCAAGAATGCCTTTAAGAAGACGAAGAAGCCATTATCAACAGCTCACGGAGTTTGAACGAGGTCGTATAATAGGGCTACGAGAAGGTGGATTTTCTTTCCGCAATATTGCAGAACGACTTGGCAGGAATGTAGCCACTGTGCATGATTGTTGGCAGTGGTGGTCAAGGTAAGGTACTGCCTCAAGAAGACCGGGTTACGGCCGGCCACGTGGCACTACTGAGAGGGAAGACCGCCGTGTACGGCGTATGGCCGTGGCGCATCGTACCGCGTCTGCGGCAGCAATTCGAGCAGCAGTTGCCACCACAGTGACACAGCAAACTGTTACAAATCGGTTACTTGAAGGACAGCTCCGAGCCAGATGCCCTGTTGCGTGCATTCCACTTACTCCAAACCACTGCTGTTTGCGACGTCAGTGGTGTCAAGCTAGAGCTCATTGGAGGACGGAGTGGAGATCTGTTGTGTTTTCTGATGAAAGCCGGTTCTGCCTGGGTGCCAGTGATGGCTGTGTGTTGGTTAGAAGGTGGCCATGTGAGCGCCTGCAACCAACCTGTCTGAGGCCGAGACACACTGGACCTACACCTGGAGTTATGGTCTGGGGAGCAATTTCCTATGACAGCAGGAGCACTCTCGTGGTTATCCCACGCACCCTGACGGCACAGTTGTATGTCAGTCTGGTGATTCAACCTGTTGTGCTGCCATTCATGAACAGCATTCCAGGGGGTGTTTTCCAACAGGATAACGCTCGTCCGCATACCGCTGTTGTAACCCAACATGCTCTACAGAGTGTCGACATGTTGCCGTGGCCTGCTAGATCACCAGATCTTTCACCAATCGAGCACGTATGGGACATCATTGGACGACAACTCCAGCGTCACCCGCAACCAGCATTAACCGTCCCTGTATTGACCGACCAAGTGCAACAGGCATGGAACTCCATCACACAAACTGACATCCAGCACCTGTACGAATCAATGCATGAACGTTTGCGTGCTTGCATTCAACATTCTGGCGGTTACACCGGTTATTAATGTACCAGAATTTCACATTTAAAATGGCTCTTCTCGCGCTTACAATAAGCTGTGATCTTGAAACCTTAATCGATTAAATATGTTACCTATACAAATGTATTGCCGCCATTTCATTCCTCTACAACTATTTTTCGTGGTGTTGGGAATTTTTTTCCGTCAGTGTATATTAAACAGCTATGGGGTCATTACACAACCTAGTCTGACACCTGCACCAATAGACATTTTCGTTTTTAAATTTACCGCTAGTGTAGAGATATATCTATTTCCCAACGGCTCCATGTGCATATATATACACTGCTGGTCACACAAAATGCAACACCAAGAAGGACACGAGATAACAAAGCCAGATTTACTGGACACATAACAACAGATACCAAGATGAAACGATTGAGCTGAAATGCCCGTGCGATTTGCGAAACACGCAGACATCAATAGTTCTTGTGGCCCCCATGGCTGGCAATAACGACCACTACACGCCGCGGCATCGAACGAAAGGGGCTTTGGATGTGGGCTTGGGGTATTTCAGTCCAGGCTTGTTTCACACGTTGCCACTGTTCATCAGGCGTAGCCGCAGGTGGTGCTTGCCGGGCCACTCGGTTGCCGATCAGCGACCAGACGTTTTCGATGGGCGACATATAGAGGGAACAGGCGAACCACGGCAGCAGTGATACCTGGTGCGCCGTGAAAAACTGTTGCTCGATGCGTGCCACGTACGGGCGCGCATTATCCTGCTGAAACGTGGCCGCTAGCAGGTCTTGAAGGTAAGGGAGAACTACAGGCTCCAAAACGTCGGAGATGTAGCGGGGGCTGTTGAGTGTACCGGCGACGCGCACCAGAGGAGTGCGGTTGTCATACCCAATTGCGCCCCGAACCATAATGCCATGCGACGGACCGGTATGGCGATGCATAATGCAGGCGTCATACAGTCTCTCGCCGCGGTGCCGCCAAACGCGGATCCAACCATCATGGTGTTGCAGACAGAAGCGGGATTCGTTTGAGAAGACAATGTCGTGCCATTCCGTAGTCCTGGTGCGGCGTCGAACGGCCCACTGCCGCCGCACTCGCCGGTGGTGTAACATCAATGGTAATAGGAGCAATGGGCGCCGTGCGTCAAGTCCCCGCTCCTGAAGAAGACGTCGAACGATACGTGCTGACACAGGTTGTTACGCAACACACCCTAATTCCTGCGCTAACGTTCGTGATGTGGCGGTGCGAGCCGTCAATGTCCGCCACACAACATACCGGTCCTCTCGTTCGGTGGTGTGCCCCGGTTGCGGCAATCGCTCACGTCGGTCCATCAGTCCCTCCTGCACCCATCGAATCCATACTCGCCTCACTGTGGCTGGATGTCGTCCCACACGGGCGCCTGTGTCTCGGTACGATAAACCGCTGTCGCGATAATCAACTGTTCGTCCTCTGTCGACCTCTGAAACGTGCTCGAATGACTGCCGTATTCTGCGACAAGGCTTCAGGAAGCTTCCGACGCACAGGTCTGGCAGCACAACACACTTCCACTACTTACACCCCGCCTTCTGTGTACCCTTCTTATAGTGCTTCTGGGTGGCGTGCCGGGCGCACATGATTTGCATATGCCCTGCAATGCTAATCGTTTGCAAGTCCTCTCGCGGGCGACGCATTCTGCGAATTTCAGGTCAATCGGATTCTTCCTTCTTGGTGTTGCATTTTGGGTGGCCAGCAGTGTATTTATATACAGGAGTAACCACCACGTGCTTAGGGCAGCATATGTCCAGGTGTGATAGAATTTTCTAACAATTTCTGTAAAATATAGAGTCGTGCATAAAAACACTCTTTTGCATGTAACAAAAAAATTTCGAGACTGGATCCCATTTTCTTTTGCATTGTATAACGTATAAAATAAATATACAGGGCGCCTATAAAATATCTCACACATAAAAGAAATATACAGGCGCCTATAAAGTCTCTCCCACATAAAAGACATATATAGGGCGCCTATAAAGAGTCTCCCACATAAAAGAAATATGCAGGGCAACTACAAAGTATATCCTACATAAAAGAAATATACAAGGGCGCCTATAAAGTATCTCCCACATAAAAGAAATATACAGGGCGCCTATAAAGTATCTCCCACATAAAAGAAATATACAAGGCGCCTATAAAGTATCTCCCACATAAAAGAAATATACAGGGCGCCTATAAAGAGTCTCCTACATAAAAGAAATATGCAGGGCAACTACAAAGTATATCCCACATAAAAGAAATATACAGGGCGCCTATAAAGTGTCTCCCACATAAAAGAAATATACAGGGCGCCTATAAAGTTTCTCCCACATTACGAAAATTAATATAAAAAATCTAAGTTAAAATAAAATGGTTGGCAACATAATATAGCAACACTCATAAAGGTTTTTTTTTCTGTTCCTTAGGTGAGCGCTACTGCTGAATAAGAGGAGCATCCCATCGATAATGGCTTCCATGCAAGAAAAAGCGCCGTTAGTGATGTGGTTCCATGAGACATCATCGTCGGTTACTGTCCAGCGTCATTTCAGAAAAGAGCACAGACAATCACCACCGGACCAAAAAAAAAAAAAAAACATAAAATCTTGGTATGGAAAATTTAAAGCGACGGGTAGAGCTGGCGATCTCCCCGAGGGGGCCAACAACCGGTTACACAAGAGACAGCTGCAGCTGCTGAGGAGATATTTCTGCGTAGCCTTAGGAAATCCATTCGTCGTGCTTAACTGGAAACTGGAATTCCCTGTGCCATGGTTCGCAAAACTGTGCACAAACATTTTCGTCTGTACCTTTATAAGATACAGATCGTGCCAGCTCTTCAGCCTGATGACCGGCCTGATGTTGCAGCGATTATCTGCACCATGATAGTGATTATCTGCACCGTGTCTGTTTCTCAGGTGAAGCCACATTCCACGTCTCTGGTACAGTGAACAGGCACAATGTGCGAATCTAGGGATGAAAAAATCCCCATTATGCCCTCGAACAACACAGGGCCAGCCCGAAAGTGAACTTATCTTGCGGCCTGATGCATGACACAATCATCGGGCCCTTCTTTTTTACAGAGCTCAGAGTAACCTGTAACGTGTGCCTGGATATGGTGAAACTTAGTGTAGTATCACAGTTGCATTCACTCCAACCTTCCGTTATTTTCCAACAAGACGGTGCCCCATAACATTGATCAATAATGGTTCGTGGGTTTCTGAATTCCACATTTCCGGACAGAGGGATTGGCCGCGACGCTTCCATGACATGGCCACCTTCGTCGCTCATCATAACCCTCTAGAATTTTTCCTGAGGGGTTATGTGAAAGACCAAGTTTACTCCAGCAGTGTCCCGGATATTGAGACGTTGAAGAAAAGAGTAACAGCCATCATTGGTTCTGTCTCTGTTGAGATGTTAAACAGAACATGGCGTGAAATCGAATGTCACTTAGATGTCATCCGGGCCACAAATGGCGCCCATGTGGAGGTGTTCTGACACTGGAAAAAAAACTACTTGTGCACCATCATTGTCGTGCAATCCCTTTCTTGTACCTGTAATACATTTTGTATATTAATTTTTGTAATGTGGAAAAGACTTTATGGACACCCTGTATAATTGACACAATGCGAAATTAATCGTAAGGAAAGTTAAGACTGGGCGAGTCCTGTTTAAGTCAACCAGGAAAAAGTAGGAGACGTGATTTGATCAAAACCGGCCTTTTAATGTCATTTCGATGTACACTGCATAAAAAGCTTTAAGTTCACTTTGCTAATATTGGGTGTAGGTCCTCCTTGAGCCACTACCACTTTTTGTTAGTGGAGGTTTAACCCGATGCAGTAGTAAAGGTTATTAATCAGTGCAGTCAGCTTTCTTTCAGTCTTCAACTGCCCATTCACGATTTTTTTAAATCTCCAGTAGCTATAGTCGATGAAGTACTGTGGTCATGCATTTACACCTTAGGACCATTCGATGGAGCGTCATTACAATGTATTCGGGGGGACAGGAAATAAATGTTGTTTTCGGAAAGGAAGAGAAACACTGTTTGTAACAGAAGAAATTTATTTCTTAATCAATTATATAATCGCCATCATTACCGATCACACTTGCCCATCGTGAAACCAAACTTTTAATGCCGTCCTTATATAAAGACGTTGTATAACGAAGTAAATTTCTCCGTCATTTTTGGTCTACGCCGGGATTCGAACCCGAGGCAGCTTATTCCGGAACAAGTCGCTCTACCAACTGAGCTACGCAGACGTTTTTTCTGATTCCTATCTGCCTTTATGTCGTGTGCGTCCTGCTGGCAGGTACGTCACATCTCCCCCCCCCCCCGAAAGAGGGCCGGGGGCATGGCCCACGGGTCAGCCGTGAACATGAATTGTTGCAGGCAGCCATCCACTGTAGAACGTGCACTTGAGAACTCCCAGTCAATCTGCTGTGTGGAATGCAACTTCACACATTTTTATTTTTCGAAGCGCTGGAGAAGGAATTCTCTGATTTTTCCTGTCTAGCGGTGTGGAAATAACATCACACCAATGCGAGATTTTGAACGGCCGGGTCATCCGGATAGTTCGGGCGCCATTTTAACGAAGTAAATTTCTCCGTCATTTTTGGTCTACGCCGGGATTCAAACCCGAGGCCGCTTATTCCGGAACAAGTCGCTCTACCAACTGAGCTACGCAGACGTTTTTTCTGATTCCTATCTGCCTTTATGTCGTGTGCGTCCTTCTGGCAGGTACGTCACAGTTGGCTGTGATACAAAGAAGTACGAGAGGCCCGTTTTGACATCATGAATATTGTGGAACCTTTTCCCATTAAGAAAGTGCTGCAGAGATCTGAAAAAATGGTAATCAGATGGTGCAATGTCAGGGGAATAAGGGGGATGGTGCAGAGCTTCCCAGTCAAAATCTCTGATTGTCTGCTATAGGTATGTCTTGCCGTGTACGGTCTCGCGTTGTCATGCTTGCTGAATGTTTTACAGTAACAGCTTGCTTCAAGGGTTCCAGTTGTTGACAATAGAGATATGCCGTTACGGTCTATCTGGGTTACAAGTGCTGAAAGTGAGCTATGCCAGCGGTAGTCCACCGAACACAGGGCAAAAACCGTTTTGGGGTGTAGGCCTGGTTTTGGCGTAGGAACTGATGTCTGACATGGAGAAAGCCACTGATTTTTCATTTGTTGTTCCCGTAAAGAACCCACATTTCTAATGACAATTCGGTGAAGAAATTAATCCTTTTCTTGCCGGCTGAGCAAAGAGTTGCAAATGGTGGAACGCTGGCTGGGCTTCGTTTTCAGGTGAAAGTTGGTGTGGGACCCAAACGCCTTGACTATAGACCTTCCCCATCTGTTGCAGCTGCTCTTGAACAGTAGACCACGATGCATTAAGATGCTGGGATAATTCATCAATGGTTTGAGGATCTGCCTCAACGGCTGCACACAGCAAGTCATTGTCCAGCTCCTTGGGCCTTCCTGCACGAGGGACATCAGAGAGGTCAAAATTCCTTGACCGGACGAACAAACGCTGGCACTTGCGGACATTTAACGCATTCGGATAAACAGTGAAAATTTTATTGGTGGCTACGGTTGTATTGTTTCCCTTGTGAAATTTATACAGCATACAAAGACGAACATGGCTGTCCTCTGTTTTCATGTCACTCATTTTGTTCTGCAAATCTGGAAAACAAAAACACCTACATAAGTTAAAGGCGAATAGTTCATTCACTTATACATACACTTACTTTACGTTGAACGTACATAAACACCTCACAACTGTACCACGAATTTAGCTTCCCCCAAAACGGCATTACTTTTCGGTCCCCCCAATAACGGTGGATGCAGTCTCTGTGCTTCCTAGTTGCAGCACATGATTAGCTCTCCAGAGGTGGTACGCCTGTTTTTCCTGACAATAAGGCTCTGTCCCTGAGAATTAAACAGCTGTGGGCGTTCAATACTCCCTACCCCCTCCCTCCTATGGTAATGCCTTGCATCTCTTGCTATACACTCTCGGTACACTCTAACTATGACATCCACTGTTTCCCGGATACTTCCATGCTTTGCTCTGCATCCAGTGATCATGCCTTTTTCCAAGGGGATCAAATGTCGTCCCTTTCCCATTGCTACTACCATTTGAGCTCCAGCTGGTATACCACTATAACGAAGTAACTTTCTCCGTCATTTCTGTCCACGCCAGGATTCGAACCCGGATCCCCTCATTCCGGAATAAGTCACTCTACCAATTGAGCTACGCGGACGTTTTATTCTGATTCCTATCTGCCTTTATGTCGTGTGCGTCCTTCTGGCAGGTACGTCACATCTCCTGGTACGTTACACCACGTGTCACACGAATCACTGTATACGCATTGACCTTCATACGTTTGAACCACCGAGCCGAAAACCATCCAAATATCACATAGGAGGACATGTCAACGCTTTTCTCTCGTTCTCCATCACACAAAAGAAAAACTCTATCGAAAAGTACTTATTGTAAATACACGTCCGTGAGTGCTCTTAGACGGAAAATAAATTATTCGCCGTAATTAAAATAGTCTTTATAAAACACCATTTCAACAATGCATACACTGAGGTGCTAAAACGGAGAGGGGGGGGCGCTACCATTTCGATTACATGCCATCACACCCATGCAGTAAATTGTATCGTCCGCAAGTCACATGGAGCCACAGATATCTCCGCAAGCTCGAGTAGTAGCGTTCGCAGTTCAAATGGCAGTTTATCAGGATTTAAGCGATTTGGAACGTGGTATCATAGTCGGCGCCCGGAAGATGGGTCATTTCATCTCGGAAATTACCAAGAAATTTGGGTTTTCACCGTCAAGAATTTCGTGAGTATTCCTCAACAACACAAACTCATTGAGGAAATCCAGAAAGATCGGTGTGGTCTGCACGATCATCGTGGACAGCGATGTCTGGCATGCAAATAAACATCTCTCAGGCATGCAGAATTGCCGCAAATTGCAGTGCAATTCACTGCTGGTACCAGTAGTAGCATCAGCGTTCGGACAGTGCAACTTTCCCTGTGCTCTATGGGGTTCCGGAGCCGACCACCCACGCAGGTACCGTTGTTGACCCGAAGACACAAAGCCGTGTCTTAAGAACACCACCATTGGCAGCGAGATTATTAGAAACGTGTAGCCTAGTCCGAAGAATTGCGGTACAAATTGTTACAGGCAGATGACCGACTGCGGCCGGTGCGACAACACAACGAGGCAATGGATCCCACATGCCTACAAGTGACAGTACAGGCTGGCAGTGGCTATGTTAATGTGTGGGGTGTTTTAATCTGGCACACATTAGGACTTATCACACGTCTACAGACCGACATGAGCGGTGTAGACTACGTAACCATCCTTGGGGATAATTTTCATCCGTTCATGTCATGCATCCACTCCTCCAGGTGCAACCACTTTCATCACGACAGTACGCCTCCGCACACGTCCACATTTGACTGATTATGGCTGAAGGAACATTCCACGAACTTTGGCATTCTGACTTGACCTCCCTCGTTCGCCGGATTTAAACTCCATCGAAAACACTTGATTTGGGATGCTGTTCAACGTACCGTCAAAGCCAGGAATCTTTCACCGGCGAATATTACAGAATTGTGCGACTCTTCAGAAAGCATGGTATTGTACATTGTCTCCACAATACTACAGAGAGCTCGTGCAGTCCATGACCCATTGAGTGTGCCGTTATCTGATCGCGAGGAAGACCAACAGGGTGTTAGAAAAGCATAACAGTTCTTATTTTCTGTTTTCTTTTTTCTAGCACTTCATCATAAATGAAAACATCCCTAAGGAACAATTTCAAAAGAAACGAAAAACATGAAAAAAATGCCAAAATTACCGATTTCAAATAACCTATCGTACGGAAAGAAGTTATTGTTTTAACAACCTCTTTAAAATGCCTCTTTCAAAATTGCGAAGCCGCCCCGGTGGCGCAGTGGTCTAAGCGATGGCCTCTGACCATTCGTCCGTAAGAGGTCCGGGTTCGAATCCCGGTGAGGCATGGATGTTGTGCTTGTCTTACGGCACTGGCTCTTTCCCTTTCCTTGGAACCACTGACCCTAAATTAGGGATGGGCGACTGCTTATAGCCCATTGAGTTGCTCACGGTGGTCGTTAAACCTCCAATCAAAAATAAATGCGAACATTATGTCCTCTAACGTGTCGCTAGAAAACTCTAGTGCACGCAAGAGGAAAATAACTACAAGACATTATTCTTCGATAGAGTTCCATCGTACCGAAGATTACGATAATTACTGTTTGAAGAGCAGTTTAGCACCCTTAGGGCCTTTCAAAATGCAACCAAACAAAAATTAAAAAAGAAACAAATTTCCTCTGCAACTCTAGATCGTATGCGCCCAAGAGCCAAAACATTATGACTGCCTGCCTATTTTGATGTTGGTCCTCCCTGTACCGCTAAAACTGCTCTCTCTCCGCGAGGTAAGGACGCTACAAAATTTCTAAGGGTGTCTTGTAGTATCTGGTACCAATATGATATGTACCAGCAGATCCTTTAACTCTAGTAAATTTCGAGGTTGAGTCGCTCTGCAGATCAGATTTGCTGTTTCGACAAAACCCTAGAATACACGATATCTGAGGAATTCGGAAGCAATGGAAACACCTGGAAGTCTTCTTCATATTCAGCGGACCATTCTTCAACATTCAGGGTATTGTTACATGGTGCATTCTCCTACTGAAAGAAAGAACTGCTACAGGAGAATGCTGTTTTCGCGAAAGGATGTACCTGGTCTGTAGTGATGTTTAGGATAGGTGGTATATGTCATAGTTTTCCACACAAGAACGACCGCACACGCAGCTTTTCAGCAGGATGTTATACCCAAAGCATTAAATTTCCTCCCCTTGTTTTCTTCGCATGGTGAGTCTTGGTGCCAACACTTTCCCAGGTAAACGACGCACTCGTACTTGGCCATCCACACCGTGCATCAGAAAAAGAGATTCATTGGAACACCCTACCGTCTTCCAATTATTCGAAGTCCAGTTTTGATGCTCGTGTGGCCACTGTAGGCGCTTTCGACGTTGATCCGAGGTTAGCATGGGCGCTCAAGCGATCTGCGGCTACGCAGCCCATTTTTTTTGTTTTTTATTGGAGGTTTAACGACAACCGAAGGCAACTCCATGGGCTATAAGCAGTCACCCGTCCCTAATTTTGGGCCACTGACTACAGGGAAGAGAGAGAGACAGTGCTGTAAGACAAACACTACGTCCATGCCTCATCGGGATTCGAACCGGGACCCATCTCGGACGAGAGATCAGAAGCCATTGTTAAGGCCATTCCGCCACCGTGGCGACTGACATCGATGATCCGATGTCTGTCCACACCTTCTCGGCGGTGTTTGGTCCTTTCCTTTTCGGTCCACCTTTTGAGAACACTAACCACCGCTATTAGTCAGCACCTCAGAAGCCGTATCGTCTCGGAAATGCTCTGACCCATTCGTTAGTTACTACAATTTGGCCTTTGCCAGACTCACTTCAATCCGCTGTCTTTCCCATCCGAAGAACAAGAAAAACTCTCATTAGCACAGCTAAGTATCAGGTGTTATTTTTACCGTTCACGACCTTCACACGTGCCGTCCCTTACCTTCAGTTGCTTTGTTTGTATAAAGGTTCTCAGATCATACTCTCTAGCACGTCTTTTGTAAAAAAGATCGTGCTTATGTTATCGGTTTGTCCGTCCCTCCGTCTGTGAACACCATATTTCCACAACTGATTGTCCGATTTCAAAAATTATTTTTGCACTGGGAAGCGTGAAATGTGCGAATGATAATCTTTCATTTCATTTTTTTCTACGATGCACAATTTCGCCGCTACAGGGCGTAAATGCAGATGCTGTCGAATTCAAAATATATTTCATTCCATATATTTTCTTCTAAACATCCGATTGAAAAAATTATTTTACCTTTCGATTCCATTTATCTCGAAGACTATTTTAGGTATAATCACTTTTTTCACTTACGCGTAGATTTTCGGCTTGGAAGCGTAAAGGTAAAGTGCGTTTTCCCCGATATCTCTTCTTTTGAATCTCTGATTTCAAAAATTCTTTCTGTATCGGATACAGCTGCTGATGGGAAATATTTTGCATACAATTTCTGATATTTGGTGAAAAATGGTTTGACCACTAGAGGGCGTAGGTATTTATTTATGCTTCTTATACATTTACAGCAAAGTCTGAGCTCCTGAAGACTCGATTGAAAAAATTCTTTCGTGCACCGATACCGTTTATATCGAAAAACCTTTCGAGAATACTTTCTTCTTAAAATAATCCATGTTTTGTCCGCCGCCAGTGGGCGTAGATTCTTACCTTATTTTTGTCCATATCTCTGCTTCTAAGAGTCCGATTTGAAAAGTTATTTCTTGGTTGGAGATCGTTTCCGCTGAAAATTCCTTCTCATATAAATTAAAATTTTTCTTAAAGGACGAGTCTGCCACCAGAGGGCATAAAATCATGTTTTCGTTTATAGCAATATCTTCTGGACTAAAAATCTGATTGAAAAACTTCTTTCTCGGTCAGATATTACTAACTAAGGAAACTCTGTGTGCGTATTTTCTTCCTAAAATAATGCAACTTTTCGCCTATAGGGGGCGCAAACACTTAACTGTTTTTCTCAATATCTCTGTTTATACATGTTCGATTTAAAAAATTCTTCCAACACCGGATGTCAGTTACCTTGTAGAACACTTTAGGGTAGTATATGAGGAATTTTGTTGTTCACATTTATATCGGTAGGTGATGTTTGTGTACTTCAGTTTGCAGCTGTATCTCAGCTTCTAAAAACCTTATGGAAAATTTTCGATTTTGCTGTATGCGATTCACTACAACATACATGTGTAGCATTATCCCCTTTAAATAATGCAAATATTTCCTGGTAGGTGTGTAAAGAACAAAACTGTTTTTTTTCCGTTATTTTTGCTTCCGGGAGATGTATTTGAAAAGTTATTTTTGCTTAGGATAGCTTTTTCCATGAAGAATATTTTTCGCCTATTTTCAACTTTCCATTATGCAAAGTTCTTCCGCTAGTATACGCAGACTTTTATCATATTTCCTTTTGTATATTTCTTTTAACTGTTTGACATGGAAATCTTTTTGTCTCTGATACCTTCCTTGTGCTGTGAGAAACTTTTTTGTGCGCTATTTGTTAATTTTCGTAACATGCCTTTTAGCTGCTGGCGGAACTAAGTAGATGTTTCTATTTCTGGATGTTTTATCGATTGTAAAAACCGGTTAATCGTTTTCCTAATCTGTTCTATTGATTTTGAATAGCTCTGATAAATTTAATTCGTGTCAGAACGGATTCCAAAGACGTGCTCATTACAACCGAAAATTCGGTGTCATATTTCTTGTTTTTTTAGGATTTAACGACCACCGTCAATAACTCAACCGACTATAAGCAGTCACCCACCCCTAATTTAAGGCCAGTGGTTCCAATGAAGGAAAAGATAGAGTGCTGTAGGCAAACACATAATTCATTCTCCACTTGGGATTCGAACCGGACCCATCTCGGACTAATGATCGGGAGCTAGTGGTTAGACCACTGGACCACTGGGTCAGGGCGTTCTGTTCCTACATCATCTCACTTTTTTTTTTTTTTTGAGGTTTAACAACCGCCTTGAGCAACTCGGTGGTCACCCGTCCCTTATTTAGGCCCACTGGTTTCAGGGAAGGGGAAGCCAATGCCGTAAGACAAACACAACATCCATGCCTCACCGGGATTCGAACCCGGACTCCCATCGGACGAATGATCAGAGGCCATCGTTTAGACCTCTGCGCCACCCGGGCGGCCTCACATTTTTTACCACGTGTTTTGTATAATAAGATCGTGCTTATGCTATCAGTTTGTCTGTCCGACCGACTCTGGACATCATATCTGCAACTATTAATCTGGCTTGAAAAATTATGTTTGCATTGGGAAGATTGAAATGTGAGAATAATGGTCCTTGAATTCCGATTTTGTCCAGTGCATAAATTTTCTGCTAGAGGGCGTAAATGCAGATAATATCGAATTCAAAATACATTTTATTTCATATCTCTGCTTCTAAATATCAGATTGAAAAAAATCTTTGTTATTTTCGATGCCACTGATGACGAAGACTATTTTAGGTGCAGTTTCTTTTTGAAATAAAGAACAGATTTTAAACATTGGGGACGTAAAACTAAATTGCTCTTTTCCCGATATATCTGCTTCTAAATGTCCGATTAGAAAAAAATTTCTGCAACGGAAACAGATCCTCGTATGAAAGGTTTTGCATATAATTTCTCATTTTTGGTAAGAAATTGTTTGGCCACCAGAAGGCGTAAGTGTCTATTCTTGCTTTTGATGTATTTGCAGCAAAATCTAAGCTTCTGAAAACTCGATAGAAAAATTTCTTTCGTGGACCTATGGAGAATGCCTCCTGCTTAAAATATGTAGAAATAAGTTTTCTCGCCAGACGCGTAAACCTCAGTTTTATCAATATCTGCTTATAAGAGTCGGATTCGAGAAATTCTTACTTTGTTGGAGGGCGTTTCCGGGGCGAATTATTTCTCATATAGTTTTAAATCTTTAAAGTAATGCATAGATTTCCCTCTAAGGAGCATAAAGGTAAACTGCGTTCCCCCCGACTTGTCTACTTCTAAAACTACTATTTGATTTTTTTGAATCGAATATAGCTTCTGATGAGAAATGTTTTGTTTATTATTTCTAATTTTTGGCAAAAGAGGGATTATCCACCAAGGATCATAAGGTTTTATTTCTACTTTTGATCTATTTGCAGCAAAATCTAAGCTTCTGAACACTCGATAGAAAAAATTCCTTTGTGAACCGATACCGCTCACTTCGGAAAAGCTTTTCGGAATACTTGTTTTTAAAATGATGCTTAGCTTTTCCGCCAGGGGACGTAGACGCATATCTTATTTTTTGTCGATATCTCTGCTTTTAAGAGTCATCTCCATCAGACTGGTCGATCGTGAATCTGGATTCATTAGTCCATAGGGCCCGTTTCCATGGATCTACAGTCTACGATAAATGTTCTTTACACCAGTCTAACGACGAGTAGAATTCCGAGTAGAAATGAAAGGCTTATGAGCATTCGCACGACCACGGTAACCCATGGAATGAAGTTCTTCTGCGAATGGTACGTGTACATACTGAGGTTCCAGCATTGTTACTCACGTGTACACTGAGGTCTTGTGCAGTACTCCGTCGATTAGCTGTAACGACACTCCTAAGGCTTCGATGTCCTTTATCACTGATTTTCTTTGGTCTGCCGGTACGTTTTGCAGCTTCAGGCACGCCATGTCTCTTCTACTTATTCAGTATCTCCAAAACAGTTGAGTATGTTTAAACGTCTCTCGGTTTCTCTTATGGACAACCCACTAATATAACACCCAACAATCTTTCCTTTCTCAAAATCAGTTCTCTCCCACCGCGAAAATTTCACTTAACCTCACAGTGCCATAAGATCGCGTTCAGATGCAGGCTTGTTTTTATACCGTTTTCAGCTGTACCGCGTATCTTAACAAAGTAACGGATCCGTTAATTTGCTTTTTAAGGGATGTCCGGTGACTTTTGTCAATATAGTGTATATTAAAATGAACTTTTTCTTCTTCCACGGTAAAGGAAGAATCCGTGTGCTGACCTGCTCGGCTCCAGACACATATGCGCTGGTCATAGGCGCAAAGTGCAAGCCGTGACTCACCAACGCAAACAACACGACGCCACTGGACACTATCCCACGTTGATCGGACCCGAAACAACAGCAACCGGAGACGGCGATGTTTTCTGGTCAGCGGTAGGCTGCGCAGTGGCCTCCTTGAATGTAGTTCCCGTGACACAAGCCGTCCAGCAATGGTCTGTAAACGAAGAAACATGGCCGGTGATTGGTGAGAGGGACGAATTCGGTTCTGTTTATGCAGTTCTCACAATCACTTGATCATCGCGGTCTGTCAATGCCCTCGGCCGTCCACTGACCGTGTGCCTCTGGGTTGTTTGTTTCCTCCCCATACACATTGGGGCCAATATCGTCCGATATCCACGTCGCTCCGACCCAAAAGCCTCGAAATAGGACAACCTGACCAACCAGACTCTCTCACCCCAGTTATATGTCCTCTTTCAAAATCGCTCAACGTAGTGTGCACTGGTTCGACGTCGAGACACCCTTATATAATCCGTTCAGTTCTGTACAGCACAAGGCTGCACACTGTTCCGTTGTAACGCACGCTATGGGCCAGCCAACACACTATCGTCATCACGGCGCCTCACACACCCACTCGCTCGCACGCGCTCACACATGCAACCACACACCCACAACCACACACACACGCGTGAAAAAATCCCCGTAATTACCTAAAGTGGGCACTGACAGCGTGCCTCTAAACACGAAGAAGTTCCACGGTAGAAGCATCACTGGAGTTATTGAAAACGAAGAACTTCCAGGGTAGAAGCATCACTGGAATCCGGGTGACAGTGTTTAGAGAGAAAGAAAAAAGCAAGAGAAAAGGTATCAATGACTCATATCTAAGCAACTGCCACCATTCAAACAAAGAAAACCAGTGCGATGGGTAGGAACCAGAGAAAAACAAAATTCCATGAAATGCCATTTGTCACATCCCTCCGCGCCGGAGAGGCATAACAAAGATGGTGTGCGCTATCGTTCGAGGGGTGAAGAACCAACTAAAGACGAAGGACATAAATCATGTGCCAAAGCACATGCAAATTCAGGAAAAAAAGGATATGTACAGTACATGAGAGTGCTAACACAGTAGCAAAGAATTTTAAGTATATATTGCAACGAGGTGCTAACTTAGCAACGAATTGCTGCAGTGAAAAAATACATCAGGGTGTAGACTCAGAATCAAAACTTTGTAAACTAAAATGAGCTTTAAAATTATGACAGTGGGATCAGCGGTCGGTTTCATTGCAACATGCTCCAACACCGAACAAGAATTGAAATCTAAAGCTCATTGCATTGTTTCGAAAGGAGACAAGTCTAATCCAACAAAACCATCGAACACGAAAACGTATTCCGGCCAGTGATGAAAGTCTGCAATCGCTCTTTCGCGCAATCTGATAACGAATAAAGCGACCACATCAGGCGTATTCTCATAGAGCCTGCGTTATCCGATACAGCAGTGTCATGTAAAACTGTATATTGTGCAAGTGGTAGCAAGAGTTGCTTTGAGACCATAAGCATGCTGACCTGCAACAGCTAGCGGGTGCTGAAAAATAACAAGTTTAAAATTGCAAATGTTAACATAAATCCATTTAGAAATAATTTGCCAAACTTTGCGAGCAAAATCACATTGCACCAACCTGTGGAACAATGATTCAGGCTGCTCGTAGTGTGGACAACGCGGAGAGTCGATGACTTCCCAAGGAAACAGGAAATCACGGAGGGAAATAACCCCTTGGGTCAATCGCCAAAACTGGTCTCTCACACGACCTTCCACACCTGCAAGCGCGATATTGGTCCAAGCGACCCCCAGTTCATCCCCAAGGCGGGAAACCTCTGCTGAATGCAAGGAACAAAGGACGACCAGAAAACATTATGAATGACATCTGCTAATAACAGGAAGAGCACCTTATACTATGGCCAGTCAACAACCTAACCGCACAAATTGTAATTCCATTTGATCCTCCGGGCCTCGGAGATGTGGAACCTAAATATCTACAAGCAAATGGGAATCACGTGATATTATGCGAAGTGAAAAAACATGCGAAGCTAAAGCTTGGATGAGAATCGTTGGTCAGGATGTTGACCATGTTATAAGCTCCCAACGAGTGATACCACGCAAAAATATGCCTAACTCCCAATCCCCCCTCCTCCCGGATGGGCTGATTGAACCAGACAATCTTTAAGCAGGATATCTCTAGTTCCCAAAACAAATGGAAAGACAATAGATTTTAGATCCAAAAAGGCCATGTAATTTAGGGGTTGGAGGGTACCGCAAAAACCAATATTTGAAACCAAGAAACTGTTAACCAATGAATTTAGCCCTATTAAACAAATAAATTTGGCAACCGTCCGACCTAACACATTCCGACGTGGGCTTCTGTTGACCAGAATGCCGCAAAATAAACACAAAATATCAAAATGAGCACCAAACATCCTAATCGGTTCATCGGTGGAGCCTACAAACTACAAAACGACTGGCTACCAATCCCCAAAACACAAGGGGTTTGTCTTATGCACATTTAACGCAGCGACTTCACTGTTCGTATAAACGTCATAAACACTAAAAACGTTCTTATGGAAAGTTTAACTCGCAAGAAGAGAACAAGATCATCTGCATAGGAAACATAATCGAGTTTTTCTGCTTTAGACTCGCATCAGGAACAGTGATGACAAAGATATTCGAGCCTCCCCGGTGGCCTAAGGCGATAGCCTCTGATCATTCGTCCGAAAGGGGTCCGGGTTCGAATCCCGGTGAGGCATGGATGTTGTGTTTGTCTTACGGCACTGGCTCTCTCCCTTCCCTGGAACCAGTGACCCTAAATTAGGGACGGGCGACTGCTTATAGCCCATTGAGTTGCTCACGGTGGTCGTTAAACCTCCAATCAAAAAAAAAAAAAAAAAAAAAGATATTCGATGCAGACTGAACCCTCTTGAATAGAATTTCAGTACTCAGTACGAACAGTGCAGCAGACAACGGAAAGTCCTGTCGGACCCCTCTACACATGGAAAACTGTTCGTAGGCTGTCCGTTGATTCGGATAAAACTAAAGATATTTGTATACGAAACCTTTAACCATGTGAACAGAATCCAGGCATTACAAGACTAACAGATAGTGTTACAAGGTACTTGTGGGAAACATTGTCAAAGGCTTTTCTCTGATCCAAAAAAGGCATACAACACTGAAACCTCTTGCGGTCAAGGTAAGGAATACCATCCCTCACGAGGACTAAATTAAAAAAATTCTCCTCCTCGGAATTCCAGAAACCTGGCGCGCGCCTTCAAGGCCAGAAATAACCCTAATTAGTCTATTAACAAGAACGTTAGCCAAACGCTTGTAATCGTAATTGAGAAGAGCGATGTGTCTCCACTCTCTCAACTACGACCATCATGCGGCTTATTCACCAAAACGATTTGACCATTACACATAGTGGTGGTTAAAAGCCCAGTTGACAGTACGTGGTTTTTAATACATCACAGAGAGGTTCGGTAAGCAAATCAAATAAACATTTGTAAAACTCATTTCGAATATCGTCAGTACCCGGACTATACGACTGTTGTTCAAGCCTGCAATAGCTTGCCTTACCTTGGAAGCACGTACATCGCCCAAAGTAATTAAGTTTAGAAGCCACGGTGTCGAGTTGTATCGCATCAGCTACCCAAGATTCGACGGACGACACTGCACATCATCATATGCAAACAGGTCTTGGAAATGTGAAAAACAAAAATTAATTTCTGATTGAAAAGGTTAGAAGCGTGGCCCATGTTGTAAGGCCAGAAATACGCTGTGAATATTTATTTTCTCTTGTAGATTTCGCAAAAAAGCTGGCGGGTAAAATCTCATTTTACAAATTCTTTAAAATTGAGTCCTGTGTGCATCTTTGGCAAGATTCACAATATAAATCTCTCAACTGTGCTTGAAGTTCAGCAATCCCACTAGCATTCTGGGCACCCATTTGCTGCACGGCTTTATATACACGCAACATACACAAAAGGTGATTTCGTTTTAAAAGCCGCTTACGAGCCAAAAGTTTCCCCTGAAGTTGAAAAAAGGACTTTATTTTAATTATGACCCTGTCCAACCACTCACCGTTCTAGTAAATCTCAGAGCGAATCATCTTCGCGAAGATTCAGATTCATTCTCCACGGGCCCTTAGTTCGTGTTAATGTCCCTGTTAAAACTATCACACGGAGTAACACAGAACCAGTATCACAATGTTCAAAAGACACAAAGTCGCAGTTCCCAGGAACCCCCCCCCCCTAGAATCCTATCCAGGAATGTCCGAACTGAGCTATCAGTCCAAGTCCAGTCGAAGACCCTAGGTTGAGTAGAGTGCCAAGCGTCTTGCAGCCCGGCCCCCCGACATGAACCCGAAGATACCACCCCTATTTATGAAGATTCTCCTCTGAAACAAATCTAAAATCACTCCTCAATATGAGGAAATCTTCACCCCCACCCCCAAAAATGAAAGAAGACTCTTAATAAATCTACCACTTTAGGCGGGTTCCTCTGGCGCACAGACTCAAATAACGCGTATTTTAAATTCTGCAAGGGCGAACCCACGCGACCCTCGTTATCGTTCTAAAATTTCAGTTGTGTTCCCTTGAAGTCAAGGGTTGACAATAATTCCGACGTCCTGCTGTCTAATTGGAGAAAAACTGAACCAGCACTGGGCATTTGTGTAATTTTGAAAGTCAGGTACATGCCGGGAAATATTGAGATAGGTTTCCTAGACACACAGGATATCATCATCCTGGATCATAATCCGATCTATGAGCCAACGCGTTACTGAGTAGGTCCAATATCCTTGAATATTTAAGGTTGAAATTTCAAACTTGAGTTTTCAGAAGAAATTCGCGCATAAAATAGTGTATGTATAAAGATCAATAACGTGAGAAGAGGCAGATTTAATTTTACCCACCCATTTTAACTGAGGACCGACGCTTAAAAATGACTGCGCCTTTCTCCCAAGGTGAGACGGTTACCATCTTTACGCTTTCTTCGTCTATGAGGAGTATGAATAATTTCTCGCCCTCCCCTCCCCGGCAGATTGGGGACCGGTGGCAACGACCAGTGCACAAGCTTGTCGAACGACTTTTTCGGAACTGATCCTCAGGTTGATTTGAGGGTCGAAACTGGTCTGTACCCGTGTTCCTTAGACGCAATTGCGATGCTTTCTTTATCCGTCGCGGTGATATTTCGAACGCGCGACAGTACTACAGTGTCCCCAGATGCAAAACGGACGGTTACAGTTCTGACTGTGGAGGGGCTTCAACTTTTTCAATTGTGTCTAAGAAAATATTGTCATCATAAGAAACAACGTGAGTTGTGTCCACCTTATTTACGACTTTTTCCGTGTGATCCACATGAACTTAAGCAAAAGCAGTGTGAGGAATCACTCTGTCCTCCGTACACACGACATTGTCAGTGGGTGACACATCTTTCTCAAATTCTGAAACAACATCATACTCAGCAGCAGGAAGTTGATCTGACACTTACGCAGATGACTTATCTGTACCCAAAGTTTCAACTTCAGTGGTAAGCTTCTCTGGTTGTGGTTGTTTTTAAACCATTATTTGATGTAAGTCCTCTCTTCCATGTACCTGAGATGCTGCTGGTGTATTTCCTCACCAGCATTTGACCCCATTATCGCAAACTTCAGTCAATAATCCTATAACTTCCGCTTGTAAAAATACATCAACTTCATTGCCAGGATGGTCTCCAGTGCTCAAAATACATCAACTTCTTCCACTTTTAAGTCATCTGCTCGCATCAACACCATGGATATCATTCATGTGGATTCTGACCTCTGACTCAAATTCTCTGATGAATCGATTTACGATAGGTAGCTTGTTGACAAGCTTAAACTTGAGCTGCTTCACTACCTTTTCCGTGATAAAATTTGAAATCATTTTTAGCATTCGTCAAATATAAACCTTGTAAACTGGTAACTCTGCATAATGCCACATAAACGAGCGATTGATCTTGTGATTTGCTGTAGTGAAAGACAATCTCGTCAACCGTATAATTTAGCTGACACAAATACAGTATTCTTCTTTTGTTGTGTTCTCCGCGTTTCAGTAGTTGTTTTCTTCTTATTTTGAATTTTTCCCCCCGCCTGTCGACAGTTGAGGCTCCGTAGCGGTGGAGATGGACAGCTAAGTTCGTTCCGCCATTTCTTGCGAGGCCTTTTTTCTGCTGTCTGTACAATTATGGAGTCAAGGGAATTAGTTTTTCAAACTCTCTGGCCTTCGCTCTTCCTCTACTTTACGTTTTCTGTGGTTTCTTACACGTTCCGCAACAATTTTTCTGGGCATCTGTAATTTCTGAAAAATTTAAAAAATTGAAAAAAATAAATAAATGTGGGCTATTTTCACAGAGTTTTGAAAGCTATGTCTGCAGATATTTTAGTTTGTATCGTATGATAAAGAGTTTTCGAGATATCCATCTTTTAATGCTGACACAACGTGAAAATCGATGTTCAAATTTTCAAGGTCGTAACTTTTAATCTAATTAACAGAGTTTAACAAATTAAACATTTTTTGGTTCCGAAGTCCATTAGCTGTTAAACACTTTTTATTTGACGGGAATCGGTTGAACGGTTGCGGCGTACTGTGCGCGAACCTGCGTTACAGCGTTTCGTAATCCTCCCACCACTAACTTGAGATGAGACATTAGACGTAATTCTATGTCAAAAAATTAAAACTAACGCCATCGTATCCCCTCCTCCCCCACAAGATATGTCTTCTGAAAGGAAGACTCCGACCCCTGACCTAAAGTCTTTTGGAAGGGAGACCTCTTCTTTATCCCTATGCTGCTTGATACAGAAAACGACCGACCTTCTTCACCTTCTGCTGATTCAAATATAGCTTCGTCGACAAACAGCTGACATTTCCACTACTTCAGCACACTCTACTCCGAAAGTCTGTAAAATTTCGTCAGAGCGCTCACCTTTTTCTGCTATTGCAGCTGGAGACATGATTTCATCAATTACCGCTCCCAGACTCACCACGTTCTCACGACGACCTTGTACTTCTTCTACTTCCATCGAAACAAAACAGATTTAAATCCCTTCTAGTGTACACATACAATCTTCATGAATTACCCTCATTGGTCTCCCAGATTCAAACAATCGCTTATCAATTATCTAAAACTTACCAGGATTGATGACCCTAAGCGATGGCGTCATATTCGTCGTTTACTGGCGTATGCTGGCCAACTCCATATTGTTGAAGACGATATAGGCTTGTTCAGCCCTGCTCCATCTAAATCATAAAATGTTTTGCTCGTTCTTAACCGTCATGGTTTTTATTTTTTTAATGGCGTGAAACGAACTTCGTTTTGCCACCTTCAATTGCCGGGGAGTGGCACCTCCGTTGTCAAATTCCATAGTATTTGAAGACCTTCAACCTCTAAACTTAGACATAATCGCTTTTCAGGAATCTTTTCGTACCCCCTCCACCCCCTACCATCGCTGGCAAACTTGGCCCTACAAATTTGTTCATGGTTACGGTCATATGGTACGCTAGGGCATCGCTCTTGCGTTTCATTATCGTTTCAATTCCTCCATCTGGTTTTTCATCTTCAGACATCTCTTCCGGTGTTTTACAACGTGTTTTGTTATCATTTTTATCACACAACTACCATATTTTCAATTCCCATATGCCCAAAAAATGATTTTTTGCACGAGAAGTTCTTCTTTTACCGCCGATTTCTGATTCATTTCCTTCTTCAGATATCTGTTATTTTGCGGTGATTTTAATTGCACGGTTAACGCAGTACTTGACCGATCTCAGTTTACTGAATACAAAGGTTCGGTTGTCAACGTTGTGCAAGATATTATTTCCAAGTACTCACTTGCTGATGCTTTCAGATCATTTCACCTCAATCAATCGGGTTTTTTTCTTGCCTGGCGACAGCCTCGCCAGCGATGGTTCGTCTTGACGGTATCCATATTTCCGCTCAGTTTCAGCCTTCCGTTTGAAGTTTTGTCTATACCCCCGCCATTTTTCAGATCATTTATCGCTACATTACAGTTAGCTCTCGTTCCCTATTCCCGCCCTTCACTACGTTCCTGGTCCCTAAGGGATGATGTCCTAAACGAACCTTCCTCCCGTACCCGAGTTACATCTGTTCTTCATAACTGTGCAGCTAGTACCTCTGATCCTGCAGATCCGGTAGCTACCTGGGTCGTTACAAAGAATACCATCCGGTCACTAGCTGTTCGCATTTCTTTTCACAATAGAATTACATGGTCAATGGAACGCGACTGATTACAGCCCCAGCTTTCGCATGTCCCTCCAAATTCTGTTGAATTCACTTATTTATATGCATTACGGAATAATCTTTTACTTCCTGCGGCTACCGACGCACTCAATCGACTCAAGTTTAATGCAGTTAATTCTCCTGATATTCCTGCCACAGTTGTTCTTGTTTATGAAAAATCCCATCGGTTATCGCAAAGTCTCACTCAACTTGAACTGCCTGATGGATCCCTCACTTTGGATCCCAATATTATCTGTGATTCTGCATATAATTATTTTTCTCTCCACCTTTTGCTCCTATCTCCGATTTGTCGTTCTTTGAGAATTTACCTCAGGTTCCTGTCTCCCAACACTCTCATCTTCTTGGCCCAATCACACTGTCTGAACTTTCTATAGCTTTTTCTCACCTGAACCGTCACTCTCCCCCGCAGCTGACGGTCTCCCTACCACTTTCTATCTTGCTTTTCAGTCTGAACTCCTTTTAATTCTCACTGTTGTCTTTAATGCACTTTTCTCTTCTTCATCCATTACACCTTGTTTTACAGTTGCTTCCGTCCGGTTTTTACCTAAAGATGGTAATCTTTATTTCCTTTCCAACTGGCGAACGATTTCTCTTCTTAACACTGACTACAAGCTCCATTCTTCTGTTATTTCTGGTCGGCTAGGTCAGGTCCTTCCGGACGTGATCTACCCCAACCAGGTATACTCTGTTATTAACCGCTCGCTCTATCAGAACGTTTCTCTCCTCTCTAACCTACAGTCTTTCGCTTCTTATTTCAACGAACCACTTGCCCACATTAACCTCGATCTGAGCAATGCGTTTGATCGAATTAACTATACCTACCTTCGTACTACACCTCCTTCATTTTAACTTTCCCCCTTAGTTCTGCCATGCTTTCCTCAACCTATTTATCTGCACAGTCTTTCATGTTAAAAACTCTTCCTTAATCACTGCTCTATCCCCTTTAATACTGAAGTCCGTCAGGGCTGTCTCCTGCCGGCCAATTCTTGACTGTAGCACAAATATTGAAGATGACAATCCGGTTTTAGGTGTAAATATAACAAGGATGGTAAGTCAATTAATATACGAAAACTTGAAACTTTCGTCATCCTGGAGCGACAATCGAACCCGCGTCTCCCAGATAGCGGCCGGGTATGCTAACCACTACACCACCCAGAACGACCAAGTCTCAAGTTTCCAATTCATTTGAATAATAATCATCACGGGATTCCCTAGTCGAAGCAACTGGCATTTATGTTTAGCGAATCTGGAGGTTAAAAATCCTATCCTATGATTGCCCGGAGGAGCATATAAATAAAGAATGAAATCATATGTTGCGTGGTGTAATCCTGTATGTCATTCCAATACGTTTCGGAGTTCGACACAGGATGAATGGTCAAATTAATCGGAAACTTGAGACATGCCACCCCGGTGGCGCAGTGGTCTAAGCGATGGCCTCTGATCATTCGTCCGAACGGGATCCGGGTTCAAATCCCGGTGAGGCGGCATGGATGTTGTGTTTGTCTTACGGCACTGGCTCTCTTCCTTCCCTGGAGCCAGTGACCCTAAATTAGGGACGGGCGACTGCTTGTGGCCCATTATGTTGCTCACGGTGGTCTTTAAAATTCCAATAAAAAAAAACTTGAGACATGGTTGTTCTGGGTAGTGTAGTGGTTAGCATACCCGGGCGCTATCTGGGAGACGCGGGTTCAATTCCCCCTCCAGGACGACGAAATTTCAAGTTTTCGGATATTATCTGACTTAAAATTCTTGTCATATTCACACCAAAAACCGGATTGTCATCTTCAATATTTATGTTATATGGTGTAATCCCGTATTAAGTTCATGATTTACTCTAGCGTTTGATCTTTTTTACTTCGACTCCATTCTCGATGAACTCCTAATCCTCGACTTCTTTCTCCAGGTCTCCTCTACCATTCTGCCTTACTCACCACCTATGCTGATGATGTAACTGTTATTACACCGCTGGCCACCCAAAATGCAACACCAAGAAGGAAGCATCCGATTGGCCTGAAATTCGCAGCATGCGTCGCCCGCGAGAGGACATGCAAACGATTAGAATTTCAGGGCATTGCAAATCATGTGCGCCCGGCACACCACCAAGAAGCGCTATAAGAAGGGTGCACAGAAGGCGGGGTGTAAGTAGTGGAAGTGTGTTGTGCTGCCTGACGTGCGTGCGAATCTTCCTGATGCCTCGTCGTAGAAAACGGCAGTCATTCCAGTACGTTTCGGAGTTCGACAGAGGATGAATAGTGGCTTATCGCGACAGTGATTCATCGTACGGAGACATCGGCGCCCGTGTGGGTGACATTCATCCACAGTGAGGCGAGTATGGATTCTGTGGGTTCAGGAGGGACGGACGGACCGACGTGAGTGATTGCTGCAGCGGCGGCACACCACCGAACGAGAGGACCGGCATGTTGTGCAGCGAGCATTGACGGCTCGCACCGCCACATCACGAACGTTGGCGCAGGAATTACGGTGTGTTGCGCAACAACCTGTGTCAGCACGTACAGTTTGACGTCGTCTTCAGGAGTGAGGACTTGTCGCACGGCGCCCATTGCTCCGATTACCACCAAGAAGCACTATAAGACGTTACACCACCGGCGAGTGCAGCGGTATTGGGCCGTTGAACGCCGCACCTGAACTACGGAATGGCACGACATTGTCTTCTTAGACGAATCATTTTTCTGCCTGCAAACCCACGATGGTCGGATCCGCGTGTGGCGCCACCGCGGCGAGAGACTGTATGACGCCTGCATTTTGCATCGCCATACCGGTACGTCGCCTGGCGTTATGGTTTGGGGAGCAATTGGATATAACACCAGCACCCCTCTGGTACGCATCGCCGGTACACTCAAGATCCACCGCTACATCTCCGACGTTTTGAGTCTGTAGTCCTCCCTTACCTACAGGACCTGCCAGCGGCCACGTTTCAACAGGAAAATGCACACCCGCACGTGGCACGCATCGTGCAACAAATATTCAAGGCCCACCAGGTGTCACTGCTGCTATGCCCGCCTGTTCTCCCGTTAGGTCGCCCATCGAACACGTCTGGTCGCTGATCGGCAACCGAGTGGCCCAGAAAGCACCACCCGCGGCTACGCCTGATAAACTGTGGCAACGTGTAGAAGCAGCCTGGACCGACATACCCCAAGCCCACATCCAAAGCATCTTTCGTTCGATGCCGCGGCGTGTAGCGGCCGTTATTGCCAGCCATGGGGGCCACACGAACTATTGATGTCTGCGTGTTCCGCAAGTCGCACGGGCCTGTAAGCTCAATCGTTTCATCTTTGTATCTGTTGTTATGTGTCCAGTAAATCTGGCTTTGCTGTCTCGTGTCCTTCTTGGTGTTGCATTTTGGGTGGCCAGTAGTGTAGTCGACGCGATTTTGATTCCCCCGCTTTTCCTGACTACATACAACGAATACTCTATTCTCTCTGGCGCAGCGCTCAACCTCATCAAGTCTTCTGGACTCTAGTCGGGTGTATGCGCAAGTCGCACGTCCTAACCTGGGGGTGAACCCTGGATATTTGATTACCTGAAATTCCTTGGTCTTTGGATCGGGAAACCTGTCATAGCGATGATCGTATTTGGCATCGTACTCTACATCGTTTACAAAATTACATTCATACCTGCTTACATTTCTTGCAGTTTCTTTCGTTCACCCAAAAAGCAACTCTCACTATTACGTATTAAGGGAATACAACGTGGTTTCTCGCAAATATTTATTTTTCAAGTCGACCATGGTTTCGCTGGGCATTGACATAGTTTCATCAGGACGAACGGCACGTAAATATTCAAATTTTATATGAAATCATAAACGGTATTTAGAGTAACGGGTTTTGCTTAGTTGCTTCCACGCGCTTGATAGAAATGGAGTGGATGCCATGTCATTAACAAGCTACGAAGACTTCAGATATACATATATGGGAAGCTTCCAAAATATCAAGTTTGGTGGCTGAATCTGGCTTGTCAATTAGTTTTGCTTCTTCAAAGAGACATTTCTGGTCCTTTTCGTAACAGTGTTTAGCCATCGATGACTTCTTAGGTCACAGTTCCGAATGTAGGTCTTGCGCTCTTTCAATCGAAAACGCAAGGCTCAACGGGTCTGTCCTATATACGAAGCGCCACATTCACAAAAATTTAATAAATTCCCCACAAGTTTCTGTCTTCAAAACTGTCCTTTGAGCCTAAAAAGTTCATTTTCAAAATTTCTAAGTAGTATTTCCGTTATTCCTAGTCTTTTTTTCATCTCTGGATTACGCACTCACTTCCAAAAGTTTTTCATCGTTCGCTTCAACTTTCTTTCACAAACTCCATTTCGAATAATACACATCATGTTCGTGCCTCAGTCCTTACTTTACTGAAATTTCATAGTGGACTTAATTTTCCGTTTATAGAACTCCACTACAAGTCATTCCGTCTCCTTCAATTCTTCCGTCAACTTTCATCCTGTCCTTCTCTGCCAACTGAGATTCTTGATTCCGTTTTATGTCCCTTTCTTCAATCTCTCACTTTCCGTTTATTTCTCTGCATGGATATGTGCTATTTGCTCTTTAGGCGACTTCCACAGATTTACCATGAATGCATACATAATTTTCGTTCTCTCCCTTTCCAACGTTTTGTCTCATCTTTTACATCTGATCTCCTTCAAAAACCCTTATTTTATAATTCCTTCTTTCATCCGCCGTCATGTCATTATTTTTATTTTCTATCCTAGGTGCAGACTGGCATCATGCAGGTTCGACATCTTGTTCATACTGATCTCACTTGGTCTACCATTGGTGATCTCTTTCCTTCGATTCCCGTTACGTTAGCTACAGTAACTCTAGCTAACCGAGCAAACTTCAATTCATCCAAGATGTCATTTTACTACGTTTTCCACAACTTTCTACCAGAACTGGACTTGTTTTTCTTCCGTCTGCTTCTCTTCCCATTCCGTTCCTTCTTCAGACATCTACCTAGTCAACATGTATTTCCAGCGTTTCAGCCAAGGCAAGCAATTTTACCGTTTTTCACTTACAGTACTTCTGATATCTCACCAACGCCGATTTATGATTCACGGACTTTATCTCTCACTCTCACCTGGTCTGCAGTTTTCAATTCACTTGCTTCACCAAAAGATAGAGATCACCAATGGCTTTTCTTACATATCCGACTTCTCTCCTTCTCCAGACTTCATCAATTTCAAATCATTCTTTCACCCTTATGTCGTTTTTGCAATGTTTCCAGCTCCGTCCTTCATGCATGTATTCTCCATGCTCTGTTCTTTGTTTGGTCTCTACTCCGATATGTTTTTCCGCCTCACTTAATCCGTTTGTCAAGCTCCCTACACGCTTCGTGATTATATGTTTACCTCAGCCCATGATCGAGTTTCCCTTTGCCATAGCCCACTTTGTATTTTTTCTTTTATCTCAGGAAATCAGTGATTTATTATTTTTTTCTTGAAACAGCCACTACAACTTCCCTTCGCTTAATCTATGCAGCACGACACCTTTATATTGCAGTAACCGAAATCAAATCGTTTCCCGTCTTCAACTTGAATATTCAAAAGCCCGGAATTCAACACAACTAAGCAAATGTCCTGCTACATGACACAGCGCAACCGGCTGGGTGTCGGATAACCGCATCGGCCTCCGTATCCGTTAATGTCAACTTCTTCAACTAAAAGTTTCGTTTAAAGTTCTTTCAATCTCATCGCTAATCGTTCAACGATAATTGACTTATAATTCAATTACATCTACTACTTGGAGCTCTTTCATCTCATCGCTTTGTTAACCAACTGATGCACGCTGATTTTTCGTTCCGTGTGTGTTGTCGCACCATTCTTTTTCCTACGCTTGCCGAATTTTGGTGTCATCTGCTACTTAACGGGTGTTCATCTTCCACACTTTCATCTTGATATGTGAATTATTCTTCATCACCTATGAGTTACAGATCTTTTACGAGCTCTTTTATTTTTAGGTGCTTGTGTACGAACCTGGGTTCTTGATAATGTTACGACTCTCCAGATATGCTCTCTTTTCATCAGTAAGACATTCCTCGTACTCCTCAGCTTTATTTGTGAACTTCTTTCTTCATCTGTCAGTCACAGATTTTTCTGAAACCACATTCCTCCCACCCATTAGCAATTGTATATAGACTGTTGACTTCTTATTTCTGCTTACATGTAAGACCAGCTTTATTATTTACGTACATTTCTCACCTTTATTTACCATCATTCCTTCATTGATTGTTACATCACAGGAGTTTTTTTCCCTTGTGTTCTTTATTTTTCATAAACTGTTCATCGCATGTTTTTAAAAACTGGTCTTGTAAATAGTGCTGTTTTCATGTACTCATGCTGTGTTCTTTCATTGTTTTTGATAAATGTCTTTAAAATCAGCAGCTGCTGTGATATTTACGTTATAGTCCGTTGGAACTACTAGTATGTCAACATTCAAGTCTACAGAAACTTCTGTACGTATTTCCATAGGGACAACTGTTTCTTCAACGAATGATTCCCCAGAAGCATTGACGCCAGAGGCGTGAGATACATGAAACTCCTCAATTTTACCAAGCGTAGTATCAGAAGCAGGAAACTTGCACCCGGCAAACTCGTACACGGAAGTGTGGTACATATGCAGCTTTATGCCCTTCTGTTCAATTTTAATGTCTGAATTTTTTGCTTTAGCACGATTTTCATCACTTCTATTTATTTCGATTTTTTTTTTCTTAAAATGCGTAAATTATTTCATAAATTGAAGCAATCACGACACTTGTCTGAAATTAACTTTTCCGAAAGCTTGCACTTGGAAGATTGGTAACCTGCAAATTTCTATACTGGAGCATGGTTTTCCACAGACCCAGTCAAGGGGGCGTTAGCGTCGCATGTAAAAAAAAATTAATAGTTTTCTAGAATGACATAAATTTAATTTTTCAACATAACGTGCGTTTTCAGGGCTTAGCTGAGGGAGGTGTCCGAAAAGTTATTATTGACATTATCAACTGTACTTTCTATCAAAAACATGTTCCAAGCACCCTAACATGCATCGTATATTCCCTTAAACAAAATTTGGATTTTCCAAGGGATTATCTCCGCATCTGAAAGGGGAAGGAGGGGTTCTCCTCGAAAAGCGATATGTTGTTTTTAACCTAAATCTTGTGCCTCAAATATAGAATTTCTTTCATATGGATACTAATCCAACCTAGCCGTCCCGGTGGCGCAGTGGTCTAAGCAAAGGCCTCTGACCATTCGTCCGAAAGGGGTCCAGGTTCGAATCCCGGTGAGGCATGGATGTTGTGTTTGTCTTACGGCACTGGTTCTCTCTCTCTTCCCTGGAGCCAGTGGCCCTAAATTAGGGACATGCGACTTCTTATAGCCCATTGAATTGCTTACGGTGGTCGGTAAACCTGCAATGAAAAAAATTATAACCTAACATCGATTTTTGTAGGTGCTTCTGCTGAACTTGGGTAGCCGTGGGTTAGTTATTTTCGCCGTCGTAAGCTGTATCTTTGACCTATTCGGTCAGAAATCAAATCTATGTGTTTATTAGTTTTTGAGCAGAGCCGCTTTCATGATTTGTTTCTTGGAATAAAATTCAATTTTTGAAAGGGATTTCCTACTCCATTTCAGGAGGCGCTGGTCTCCCTCAATATATAATGTATTGTCCTTAACCGAAGAATAATACTTCAAAGGTAGAAAGCTTCTTATTAGAACATGATTTGCTTCTTGGAATAAAATTCAATTTTTGAAAGGGATTTCCTACTCCATTTGAGGAGGGGCTGGTCTCCTTAAATATAATGTATTGTCCTTAACCGAAGAATTGTACTTCAAAGGTAGAAAGCTTCTTATTAGAACATGATTTGCTTCTTGGAATAAAATTCAATTTTTTGAAAGGGATTTCCTACTCCATTTGAGGAGGGGCTGGTCTCCTTAAATATAATGTATTGTCCTTAACCGAAGAATTGTACTTCAAAGGTAGAAAGCTTCTTATTAGAACATGATTTGCTTCTTGGAATAAAATTCAATTTTTGAAAGAGATTTCCTACTCCATTTGAGGAGGGGCTGGTCTCCTTAAATATAATGTATTGTCCTTAACCGAAGAATTGTACTTCAAAGGTAGAAAGCTTCTTATTAGAACATGATTTGTTTCTTGGAATAAAATTCAATTTTTGAAAGAGATTTCCTACTCCATTTGAGGAGGGGCTGGTCTCCTTAAATATAATGTATTGTCCTTAACCGAAGAATTGTACTTCAAAGGTAGAAAGCTTCTTATTAGAACATGATTTGTTTCTTGGAATAAAATTCAATTTTTGAAAGAGATTTCCTACTCCATTTCAGGAGGCGCTGGTCTCCCTCAATATATAATGTATTGTCCTTAACCGAAGAATTGGACTTCAAAGGTAGAAAGCTTCTTATTAGAACATGATTTGTTTCTTGGAATAAAATTCAATTTTTGAAAGAGATTTCCTACTCCATTTGAGGAGGGCCTGGTCTCCTTAAATATAATGTATTGTCCTTAACCGAAGAATTGTACTTCAAAGGTAGAAAGCTTCTTATTAGAACATGATTTGTTTCTTGGAATAAAATTCAATTTTTTGAAAGAGATTTCCTACTCCATTTGAGGAGGGCCTGGTCTCCTTAAATATAATGTATTGTCCTTAACCGAAGAATTGGACTTCAAAGGTAGAAAGCTTCTTATTAGAACATGATTTGCTTCTTGGAATAAAATTCAATTTTTGAAAGGGATTTCCTACTCCATTTGAGGAGGGGCTGGTCTCCTTAAATATAATGTATTGTCCTTAACCGAAGAATTGTACTTCAAAGGTAGAAAGCTTCTTATTAGAACATGATTTGCTTCTTGGAATAAAATTCAATTTTTGAAAGGGATTTCCTACTCCATTTCAGGAGGCGCTGGTCTCCCTCAATATATAATGTATTGTCCTTAACCGAAGAATTGGACTTCAAAGGTAGAAAGCTTCTTATTAGAACATGATTTGTTTCTTGGAATAAAATTCAATTTTTGAAAGAGATTTCCTACTCCATTTGAGGAGGGCCTGGTCTCCTTAAATATAATGTATTGTCCTTAACCGAAGAATTGTACTTCAAAGGTAGAAAGCTTCTTATTAGAACATGATTTGCTTCTTGGAATAAAATTCAATTTTTGAAAGGGATTTCCTACTCCATTTGAGGAGGGGCTGGTCTCCTTAAATATAATGTATTGTCCTTAACCGAAGAATTGTACTTCAAAGGTAGAAAGCTTCTTATTAGAACATGATTTGCTTCTTGGAATAAAATTCAATTTTTGAAAGGGATTTCCTACTCCATTTGAGGAGGGGCTGGTCTCCTTAAATATAATGTATTGTCCTTAACCGAAGAATTGTACTTCAAAGGTAGAAAGCTTCTTATTAGAACATGATTTGTTTCTTGGAATAAAATTCAATTTTTGAAAGAGATTTCCTACTCCATTTGAGGAGGGGCTGGTCTCCTTAAATATAATGTATTGTCCTTAACCGAAGAATTGTACTTCAAAGGTAGAAAGCTTCTTATTAGAACATGATTTGTTTCTTGGAATAAAATTCAATTTTTGAAAGAGATTTCCTACTCCATTTGAGGAGGGGCTGGTCTCCTTAAATATAATGTATTGTCCTTAACCGAAGAATTGTACTTCAAAGGTAGAAAGCTTCTTATTAGAACATGATTTGTTTCTTGGAATAAAATTCAATTTTTGAAAGAGATTTCCTACTCCATTTGAGGAGGAGCTGGTCTCCTTAAATATAATGTATTGTCCTTAACCGAAGAATTGTACTTCAAAGAAAGAAAGCTTCTTATTAGAACATGATTTGTTTCTTGGAATAAAATTCAATTTTTGAAAGTGATTTCTTACTCACTTAGAGGAAGGGCTGGTCTCCTTAAATATAATGTATTGTCCTTAACCGAAGAATAATACTTCAAAGGTAGAAAGCTTCTTATTAGAACATGATTTGTTTCTTGGAATAAAATTCAATTTTTGATAGGGATTTCCTACTCCATTTGAGGAGGGGCTGGTCTCCTTAAATATAATGAATTGTCTTTAACCGAAGAATTATACTTCAAAGGTAGAAAGCTTCTTACTAGATCATCAAGATACTCTAACTTCGAATTTTTGAGGGCCGCCACGGTGGCGCAGTGGTCTAAGCGATGGCCTCTGATCATTCGTCCAAAAGGGCTCCGGGTTCGAATCCCGGTGAGGCATGGATGTTGTGTTTGTCTTACAGCACTGGCTCTCTCCCTTCCCTGGAACCAGTGACCCTAAATTAGGGACGGGCGACTGCTTATAGCCCATTGAGTTGCTCACGGTGGTCGTTAAACCTCCAATAAAAAAAATTGAGGTGGTGTGTCTCTACTGAACATGGAGATGAGAATAATGGCCTCTTAAAATTGAATGTGGTCAGGCTGAGTAAACTCTGATAGTAGACGCAGCATGGTGTATCACATTTTTCAGTTGGATGTAGTGCGCGTTTCATTTGAGGTCTATATGCCCCCTATCCCAGTGGAGGTATCAGAGTGCCATTCTTTAAAACGTGCAGTGAGTCACATTGAAATCACCATTAAATTGCTTTGGTGGACATCATATCTAGCCCACCATTCCTCATTTACAGTTGGGAAACGACACAGGAAGGAAGGTATGGGTAACAATCTCCTCGCACAATCAAGAAAGAAAGCTTTTTACGCTTTCCAACTGCAGGTTGAAGAAGTGTATATGCTACCTCTTTGTACGTCTGTCTGTCTGTCCGTACGATAACTCGCGTAAAAATGGTCCGAATTCCATGAAAGTTTCGTATGTGGTAGGGGACAACCTGGGGACGAACCCTATTGAAAATGGGCGAAATGCGGTCGAAGGTCAGGACATAGGAGTGGGATCCATTCCATCGCCCTTATGCGTCATAACGTACGTAAAAATGCGTCGATTGCCACAAAACTTTATAATGTTGTTCCGGAGGTATACTGAACCGGTTCTGTTGATCAGAATGTAACACTCAGACCACTGCGCCACCGTGGTGGCCTTCTTCCATTTTCAGCTGCTTCGAAAATGGAAGAAGTATTGAAACAGCGGAAAGGCATGGATATTGCGTTGGTCTTCGGGCAAATAAAATATGTGATATCAGATCTTTTTATTTTGGATTTACATTAATTTTATAGATCACCGTGAGCAACTCAACGGGCTATAAGCAGTGGCCTTTTCCCTAATTTAGGGCCACTGACTCCATAGGAGATAGAGGACCAATGCCGAAAGACAAGTACAACATGGCCGCCCCGGTGGCGCAGTGGTCTAAGCAATGGCCTCTAATCATTCGTCCAAAAGAGGTCCGAGTTCGAATCCCGGTGAGGCATGGATGTTGTGATTGTCTTACGGCACTGTCTCTCTCCCTTCCCTGGAACCAGTGACCCTAAATTAGGGACGGGCGACTGCTTATAGCCCATTGAGTTGCTCACGGTGGTCGTTAAACCTCCAATAAAAAAAGTACAACATGCATGCATCAACGGGATACGAACCCGGACCCAATTCGGACGAATGGTCAGAAGCCATCACTGGAATCAATGTTCTGCCTCGGTGGCGCAGTGGTCTAAGCACTGGCTTCTGATCATCGGTCCGAGGTGGGTCTGGGTTCGTGTCCCGGTGGTGCATGAATGTTGTGCTTCTTTTACGACAATGGTCCTCTCCCCTTCTTGGGATCACTGACCCTAAATTAGGGACGTGCGACTTCTTATAGCCCATTCAATTGCTTACGGTGGTCGTTAAACCCCCAATAGCCGCACCTGTGGCGCAGTGGTCTGAGCGACGGCCTCTGATCATGCATCCGAAAGGGGTCCGGGTTCAAATCCCGGTGAGGCATGGATGTTGTGTTTGTCTTACGGCACTGGCTCTCTCCCTTCACTGGAACCAGTGACCTTAATTTAGGGACGGGCGACTGCTTATAGCCCATTGAGTTATTCATGGTGGTTGTTAAACCTCCAAGTAAAAAAAATAATAAAAAAAATTACCCCTGCGCCACCGGAGAGGTATTGCCGTGATTTTAGTCACTGATATTTTTTCAATCTGTTGAAAGGGATTTATCGGCGGGCGTTTCTTTTGTAGCCCCCACCCCCGTCCACCCAAAAAAGTCAAAGACGCATAGTAGCAACTGTGCTACAACCTACAACGTAGGGTTACGTCAACTATCCTTCCCTGAATACTTTAAGGACGTAGAACTAGTAAGATAATACCATAAAGTACTGACAGTTGACGTAGTTCTACGTAATAGGTTGCGGCACAGTTGCTGCTGTACTCCTCTGATTTCTTTCTCTTTTTTTTTTTTTTTTTTTTTTTTTGATTGGGCGTTTAACGACTACCGTAAGTAACTCAGTGGGTTGTAAGATGTCATCGAACCCTAGTTTCGGGTCACTGGTCCCACGAAGGGAGAGAGCCAATGCCGTAAGACAAACACGACATCCAAGTCTCACGGATTTCGAACCCGGTCCTATCTTGGACGAATGGTCAGAAGCCACCGTTCAGACCACTGCGCCGTCGGAAAGACATTTCTGTGATTTTAGTCGGCCGCCCCGGTGGCGCAGTGGTCTAAGCGATGGCCTCTGATCATTCGTCCGAATGGGGTCCGGGTTCGAATCCCGGTGAGGCATGGATGTTGGTTTTGTCTTACGGCACTGGCTCTCCCTTCCCTGGAACCAGTGACCCTAAATTAGGGACGGGCGACTGCTTATAGCCCTTTGAGTTGCTCACGGTGGTCGTTAAACCTCCAATCAAAAAAAAAAAAAAAAAAAAAAAAAAAAAATTTTAGTCGCAGCTATTTTTTTTAATTGTGGCAACGGATTTTTCAGTGGGCGTTTCCTTTGAGTGACCCAATCACGGGTTAGTAAGAAAATGTACGTCAGCATGGTCGACTCACAGGACAGAATTTAAGGATTGTCGGTCGCAATGTTTTTCGGAGAGTTGTGGTGTTTGACTCGAAATCTAACAGGATGTTTACCGGCGCTTCATTTCTGTGTTGTCGGTAAGTTATTTTTCTTTTTATTATGTACGGTTTTTATAGGCTTGTTATTTGAAATGGCGATGGTTTGGGGGAATATTTTGAAGTTATTTGAATTTGTAAGGCGGAAAAAAAACATTGATTAATTATTAGCTCCAGGCTATGTCTTAGGTCAGTTGCAGTTTTACATATCTTTTAGTTGTCTTTCTTGAAACAATGATTTGTTTGTAACTTTAACTAGTGATCTAAGTGTAAAATTTGTCTAGGGAGCGTGGGACCCTGTTAAGTCTTGCTAGCATCTTTCCATTGCTTTCTTTCTACGCTTTGTTTCAGTTAATGTTTTTGTTATAATGGTTTTCGGTCCACCAAAATAAATGAAATGAATTGAATTGCAAAGAAAGTATGCAATGACTGTTCGGCTTATTAAAGTAAAACGAGGCTAACGCATGTCTTTTTTGAGATGTTACAAGTTATATGCAAAACTTACCCAACATGAACGGTAGCTTTGTTAAATTAAGGAAAACTTACTATAATAAAACATTGGTAGGTTCTCAACGTAGGTGAATTTTTCTAACAGTGAAAATTTTCCAGTGATTCAGTTCTAAACGTGGAAAGAGCGTTTACTTCTATTTGATGTTTGATTTCTTATGAGGTTCTGCTGTAATTTCTCGTAAATTTGTTTTAAAGTTTAAGATCGGACGTAATCACAAATTATTTTTCTTGTTGATATTGAACTTTAATACTAAAAGATCACTTCAGCTGGTATTACGAACTTTCCGTTATGTCTCATTTTAACTACATCAGCGGAAGTTTTCAGAATATCATTTCTCAGGCTGTTATCCTGTTTACTTACACTAGTGACTGAGGAAAGACTAATAACAACGCGGTACTTTTTCTGTACATCATATATTTAAATTTGATATCTTACTGACTGATCACTTGCAGATATATTACGTTTGAGTATGACTGTAGTATTTATATTTCAGAAAATATTGTTTGCAACTATACAATACTAATAAAATATTTATGCAGTATAACCAGTGGTATCAACAGCATAGTTATGGGTTTCTATACTCAAAATCGTACATCAGAAGTTCTCTACTAAGTGTAGACTTACTAGTAATTGTTACTCAGGAATATATAGGAAAACTATACATAACCCCTTAAAATTACATGTAATACGTAGGCAGAACTCAGGAAAACGCATTAACACTTTTATGACACTGCAGCAAGTGTAATACACTGCGTGTTGAGTGATACGCAATACGCGACTTCATACGTAATACCTATCGGGACTTTTCTGGTAAACTCTTGCTATAATATATTTATAACTTCATGTAAAGTTAAAATAGAAGTACTATTAGGTGAAATATTGGGTATTTCAGGTTTTACTGCGATTTAATACATGAGAGTTGTTAAAAGTTAAACCCCACAAAGATCTCTCAAAATAATCCTGGGATTATTCGAAACGAAGTTAAGGGTTTAACACAACTGCATTTAGCCTTGTGAACTCAGGCTTACTGGCTTTTAATATCTGACGTCGTGAACGATGTCTCTAATCAGTCAATTTTTAACCACCTCGGATATATCTCCCAAGGTGAGGTTTGCAGCATATTCATCACAGGCTAAGAAAGTCTCGGGTAACTTTGAAGAAACGTGGGTTAGGATAGGTCCTGACCGGTGTGGTTAAGACAGGGAATTGGTGGGCGTGTTACGTTATGATGTTTATAACTGGGCATTCATCCATGGTCTTAACTAAACATACTGGTTTTGGTTAGACAGATGCTAGGGTCGAACTCCGATACTAGATGCTCCAAGAATTAAGCTACGCGCAGCTTGTAATGCATGTAGTTTTGTTTAAACACTGCCGGCCTTAAGGTTCAAAGCAGTCCTCTTTAAAGCAAGAGTGAAATGCAGAAAATGAGTGGAAAACAAATTTTTGAGACAGGGTAAGGACAATCTGTGCTTGAGCGTCCAAACCGTTCTGTAGAAAGTAAACCACTCTGCTAGGTGAGAGGGACCCAAAAACTACTAACATGCCGTTCTTCTCGGAGGGAATGAAACTAGTGATTGTGACCCAGCAGCAGGAAGGTTCCCCGTCACACAAAACTCAAAGATCGTCCACCTTGTCAAGACACTTGTCTGGTCTCTCACCTACTTCGCAAGACCTTACTACCTAATCAAAATCTGTTTCCATCGCGGAAATGTATAACAGTATCCTAGTGTTCCCTGTAGAAGGGTGAGGCAGAAACGCTGCCTGAAGTCACGTTTGCTTAAGTATTGGGGCCTATAGTCCGAAACGTTCTACTGCATATGCGAACAGTTCACTAAAAGGTGCCAAACGCCGTATAGACAGCAGTCTGAGGATATATTAAATTTTCTATATGCAAACGCTTTGCAGAAAGGGTATTTTCCTTTTTCTGTAAAAGTTGGTGACCTAATGGGTCAGTTTGCTTCCCTCCCAAAGGAGTGGGAGATTGAGTGATCCAGGCCCTATTATCAATTTGTATTTATTCCTAGCTTCACCTGAAAGTAATCTTGTTTCGGTGTCTGTGGTGGAAATTGTCCAGACTTGTGTAATAGGATAAGGCGGGAGCCCAATATGATCTTAAAGTAGCTGAAGGAAACTGGAGTGGCTGCGTTGTTAAAAGGTGTTTGTAGGTGTCGGTGTATTTCTTGCTTGAAGTGGGCATATAATCCTTTGTCTTGTCTGCTCGCATTATTTGATGGCAGAACTTCAAAATTTGTGCAGAATTTCGGTTCATAGGAACAAACTGAAAGCCAATTACTTTAGCTTTCAGCTACGGTTGAGTTCTGTGTTCAAGGTGCGAATGTTTTAAAGTAGATCCGTGGCTCAAATGTAGTTCATCTGCGGTGAAAAGCACTGTAGGTAGACATACAAAGTGAGGAAATTCCTAACTGCAATATGGAAAATACAAGTGAATGTAAAGGTCATCCATAACTGTACAATTTTCAGGTCTTAAACTGCTGATTTAAGCACTGCTTGAAATAACTGGAATCCAGTCCCATATGAACTTCCTACTAGTGAGACAAAGCTAATTAACGATAGTCATAGAACACTTATTTCTCAGAAATAATAAGGAAGTCTGCTTTGTAACTTTATTCCCAATACCTCCTTTACTACCACTATCTGATTCTGAGCACAGCAAAGTCCTCAGAACACAAGGTCGTTAGATCAAACGTTATCAAATAATTGTATTCTAACAGCTGCCGGGTAAATTAACAGCTTCAGTTGTATAAAGAGCGACAGTATTTACAAGAAGTGCATAATAGTATTGTGGGCCGCCTCTGAGGCGCAGTTGAAGATGGGTCCGGTTTTGAATCCCGGTGAGGCATAGATGCTTGTCTTATGGCCCTGGCTCTGCCGTTCCCTGGGAAGAATTCCCTAACTTAGGGAAGAGCTGCTGCTTATATCCTTAAAAGTTGCCCTAACCTCAAACATTGTGGCGTTAATTCAATTCTTAGCACTGAGGCTGCCTATCAGACGTCAATCGAGACATTAGATCGCAAAGAAATGAAAATTACTTCGGCATTTTTGTTGCTGCTAAGACAGCTTTCATTACTTTGACTACCTACAGAAGTAGGAAGGAAACTGCGTATATACCAGCAACGATTTGCGACGTTAATTAAAATGATTTGTAAAAATGTTCAGAAAAAAATTCTAGAAGAACTAAAAGATAACAAATACTTCTCGGCTTAGGTCTATTCTACACCTCACATTTAATGCCGCCCAGTCAAGTTGTTATAAACGCGTATGTTACGTTGAAGTGTACGAATAAATTCAAGAAGTCTTAGTTCGAATACATCTGCATACAACTGAACATTTTGCTAATGTTAATTCTTTTTAAAACTATTATTGCTAACTACAAGCATTTTCTTAGTTTACCCGAACGGTTTAACGTTTTGCATGCGGTTTCAGTATGCATAAATTGAATTCTACCTGCTTATATTGCTTTAAAGCCATTACCTCTCCCCAAAAAATACCGCGCTACCACCTTTCGGAATTCCAGAAATATTTGGAGAATTAGTATATAAGTTGATATAAAGCAAATGTATAATTCTAAAACAATTTGCTTTACTTATTTATGCAATAAATTTTATTCCCTACTTTCCTGTTCTTTTGATTCTAAAGTCAAATACTTGCCCTACTAGTTAAATATTGTCAATTAAAGATACCTGTAGTTGAGCAAAATGAATTCACTTATTGGAAGTTTCTGATTCCGCAAGAAGCCTTAGGAAATTTTCAGGGATTTGTATTGTACATGGAAAATGTAAATATCTTATTTCAGAAGTAGATTCAAAGCGAGCTCTGAATTCGGTTATCCGCACTGCTAGAGTTGTATTTGTTATTAGCTAGAGGTAATCCTTCTCCAGAATTCTCGCTTCTATCAGCAAGTAAATTTTGTTTAGCACTACGATTTCCTGTTTTCTGTTAAGATCAAAAGTATCTGTATGGTAATGCTTCGATCATGCCACTTTAGACAAGAATTAACTTATCACATATTCAGCGAACTTTAGAATTTTGTGCCGATCTTCCTATTAATCTGTGTTTAAACAGCAGAATTAAGATACAAATAGTAAAAGAAAATTACATGGACAATCAACTCACATGATTGCAAACAATTCAGCAATGCACTTCAGACACGCTAGCTATTTAAATTACCCGGGTAAAAGCCCGCGCCGAGCTCCTGCAGGCCAAACAAAACTCACTACTTAATTAAACTAAACAGAATAAGGACATGCTTCTTCATAAGAAGCAGCGATCCAACTGCTGGCCACAAGTCATAACTCGGTGAATGACACATACAAATGAATCCTGAGAAACCAGTATTAACTAGCTTGCAAATGTAAAATCCATAACTGAGTAAAACCAAACTTAAGATAAAATCAGGCCAAACACAAACTTCGTGCAATACCCATTAAAAAAACAAACTACGCAATGAAACAAGAGCAAAAATGAGGAAAGTTGCCTATTAAAGGTCTAATCTACAGCAACTAGCATTGCCCTCAAGAGTACAAAAGGCACTCTACAAATTTGTGCAAACAAAATATGGAAAGATTGGTTAACTTAGTCTCAAAGTGGTCGAACTAGAACAAAAGGGGCAACACAAAACGATTACAGGCCATAACAGCTAAATTTGTCTCCTAACTACTATACCCAAAACCCGCAGATAACAATGCACGGGTGTTATTTACCCTGATTTCAGAGTATGTAAAGACAAGTGACTTCTCTCCAGCCTACGTTTGCGAAGTTGACATCAGAATTTTCAAATAACCTGTGTAAGGCTTTCTGTACCCGTGCAAGCAGAAAAGACTCGGGGAAACTTGAATTACATTTTCTTGGAACGGAGAAACTAATTTGTATGCTGAGGCTTATCTACTTAAATGATTAATTTGGCATCCATCTGCCCGTAACATCCATTTAACTAGCGATGGTGTTTTCCGACTTTGATGTAGTTGCTGCTTTTAAATGAGTTTCGAATAAATTTGATTTGGTTAGATTGGCTGAACAAAACAAGCGGTTTACACGGGTTGTTCAAAGTTAGATTCCGATTTATTAATTTTCCGTTGTCTTCATGATTTTAAGTAAAATATTACATCTAAGCACAACCAGCCAAGTTTCGCAGTTCCAAAAGGTAGGCTTATCTATGACTATTAAAATAAGTCTTTCACATCATAGTAGAGGGAAAGACTTCTCTGGTAAAGCTGAAGCCAAACAAATCTTCAAAGGCTGTGTATAACAAAGTCAACAAACTATTAAGTAATCGCTAGCTGCATTCAACTTAAGCAGGAGTAAATATATCCCTTGAAATAAGGAAGTTTTTAAAATGGAAACTTCGTACTATAAAACATGTAAATATTAATAGCCACTTTCCTAGATTTCCTTCCTGAATTAACGAGACATATTCCAGATAGTCTGGCCATGATACAACGGTACCTGAATTTCGCGCATTTTTCGTACGCTAGGAAAACTTGGAATTTATGAAAAACCATCCCGCAATAACATTCGTATGTTAACGGAAACGCTTTCGATATAACGAAAATTTTCCGGTGAAAGCAATTCATGGGAATATTTCAAATTCGATTTGCGATTACATTTGGTTCGTAGAATCTAATTTTGAAGTTCTGAGCGAAATCTAATACTGTGAATAGCACGAAATTGTTATGGCACAGAATGTCTTTTCCACTCAGATTTCTTCTCCAGCTGTTCTACCCTTTCTACCAAGTAATTGGACACCCCTGCAATCGACGATATCTGCGGTCCTGATACACGTCCCGGCCGGCGCCGTTAAATATCTTGTGGGGTAAACAACGCAACCAGTCGCATTTAAGATGCCACGAAGTTCGGAGCTCTCTGATTTCGTGTAAGGTGTAATCGTCGGGTATCACAGAAATGGCTGACCTATACATGACATATCCAGCGAGTTGAAGTACCCAAAATAGACAGTGGCCTACGTGATTAGCAAATGGAACATGAGGTGATTGTCGGAATGTTCCCGACCTGTCAGACCCAAAAAAACTGGGAGTTAGACCGACGGGTGCTTGCCGGAGAAATTCAGAAGAACCGCCCCAAATCGGTGGGACACATCCACGAAAAGTTTCAACAGGCATCCAGGAGTGTTTCGATGAATACCATCTGTAAGGAAGCCCATCTGCTCGGTTATCATGGACGTGCTGTCGCCCACAAGCCTTTAATCACCTAGCGCTGCTCGGCTAACGTGGTGCAAAGAACGTAGACAGTGAACAGTGGAAACAGGTTCTTTGGAGCGGCGAATCAAGGTTCACCTTCTACCGTTCGGATGGCAGGGTCTGGGTTTGGCGTCTGCCTGGAGAACGCCTCCTGCCGGAATGTATTGTGCCAACTGTGAAGTTCGGCGGCGGTAGAATTATGATATAGGGATGTTTCTCCTAGTATGGCACGGGACCCTTGGTCGCAATTCCTGGTAGACTGAACGTAGAGACCTACTGCACCATTTTGGATGACCATGCGCTTCCTAAGTTGTGGCAGTTTTACGGGGTGGACCCATGTTACTTTCAGAATGACAATGCCGCCTGTCATGTTGCGAGGTCCACCCTGGTTTTGGTATGGTGACAATAGAGTTAATTTGATGGTCTGGCCTGCGCAGAGCCCGGACCTTAACCCTATCGAACACCTCTGGGACGAGTTGGAGCGTCTACATAAGGGGTGCCCCACCGTCCGAAATCGGTGAAGGAACTGACCTGTCTTCTCCAGGCCAAGTGGAAGAAAATGCCGCTAGCCGTCGTACAACGCCTGGTTGAGGTGCCCCAGAGGGTCGCAGCTGTCATCTCCAATCGTGGAGACTCAAACTATTGGTGGTGAATTAACTTCGTTTTTCCTTTCCTACCACAGATGTCTAATTTCTTGTTGGAAAATAGTATCTTTACCGGAAGAAACCTGGTACCCGACAGATGTTGAGTAAATTCTGAAATGATTAATTCACCTTTTAGCTTTTATTTTTTGCAACTACACCTTCACTGCTGCAGAGTATGATCCAGGAACTTGCTGGTAACAATAAAATCAAAATGAACTCGCTGTTCCATATACAAATCGGTAAGCTGCTTGCGTACCGATCTTGGTACCATATTTCACGGTACCCCAAGTCACCATACAGTGGATCATATGCGGATCCATAACAAATATCAAAATTTATGTGCAGCAGACAACGTAATTCATCAGTCTGTTCACTGATAAAGGCATTTTCTGTCTAAAGTTGTGGGCTTGTTTGCGCAACCCGATCGAACTTCGTCGGATAAACTCGTTCTTCTTGCTTTCAACCTCTCTACTCATTCAACAACTTCTGGTTGGATGATGCTGTTTTCACTTTCGTTCTGAGTCCACATCCTTTGGTGAATTTTAACATGTTTCACTCCTTCTATCCAAAGACATCTCACTACGGCGTGTTGAACATTGTTGCCCTCCCGCAGCGGAGCGCTCACACAAATTTAACCTTTGGTTAAACTAGACAAACAGCAGAGCGCTGTGGGTTTTCGAACTACCTATAAACTACCCCAAACTTATTCTATGGAGTCTGCTTCTATCCGATTCGGTTACCACGTAATTTTCAGAATAACGTTGTACTTTCTGATTTATTAGAGCATAAAGACTGAAATTAAACGCGTCTAAAGCTAAATGAACTGCTTTTACAGGTAATTCTGGCTTAACATGTATGAATTAAGAAAGCCATCAGTATTGAATATCTTGTTATCGACACATACTAACGTATGCATTTTAGATAATTTGTAACTTTGTTTTATTGTACGCAAGTACAACTGCAGGTTTTCATTTTGTCTTGGGCGTTACTGTTTAAAAAATTCTAAAGCTCCGTAGCAGTTTTTATTTTAATAACTCAGTACTAAAATTTCATTTCGATTAATGAAACCTTTTGCCACTCAAGAGTATTTTTGTGTTGAACTTTCTTTTAATACAGAAATCGTGTGAACGGTGTAGAAAATAGTCCTCTAGCTCGGTTAAGGTAAGTTTTTATGGTTACATAGTAAGATTATCTAGACAAAGCAACTTATTTAAATGATCAAGAATGCAATAGGGAGAACTGTTCTGTAGACAGACATAGTCGTATGTTAACCGAATGTTCATCTGCGGAAATGGCTGTCTCGGCAGTACAGTGGTCAGAGGCGCAGGCCCTTGCCCGTTCTTCCTAACTAAGATGGATTCCCAACCCCGGATGAGTTGCGGGTGGTATGAATGCTCAAAGGAGATGAATCTCTACCTTAGAAGTCACTAGAGACAAGTGGCTGCTTACAGCCATAAAATTTATCTAGGGTGGCTTTCAAACAATGCTATGTAGAATCATCTACAGTTGGATAACGCAGTGGGGTGTCTAACATAAGATTATATCACTTAGCATGTAAACTCCCTTCTCTCATGGCAGTCAAAATAAATTTACAGGGGATAGCTACACCGTGGGATTGAGATTGCGCTGTTCAGAGAAAACTGTAGCGATGGATATTAAAAAACCTCTCCACTGGTATCTACATTAATAAAAGTAATCCCTGAGCTCATACTCCTGACAACAAAAAAAAATCCTCGGCATGTAACGCATTTTAGTAAAAACGACGCATTAGTCATTAGATTTACATTACTGTGTTAGTTCAAATTTTGTAAATGCATACTTAAAATCGTATAGAACGACAGCCGTATTTAAACAACTTATAATCTTAACATGTCTCGTTACCTTATTCCTTTTATTCGAAGTTGCTGAAATTACGCAGTTTTAAGGAAAACCAAATTAAATTTCAGGGCATTTCTTCCTAGTAACGCACTTTCATTTAGAACTAGACTACCTTGAAATGACTTAAATGAAAGGAAGTGAAGTTTGTGATACTTTCATGGGACGCGACACAGAACACTTCTTAAAGCAGGAATGAAAAAACTAATAGCAGGGATAGGCTTGTTTTGTGTAGTGAAATCACCTTTAAGTGACAATGAAACATTAACGTGTAACTGAAAGGACTTTTAGAACTTAGTACGTTAAGGACAACATAGAATTTTTGGTGCCGCCCCGGTAGCTAAGGGTTCTAGGCGTTGGCTTCTGATCATTCGTCCGAAATGGGGTCAGAGTTCAAATCCCGATGAGGCATGGAGGTTCGTCTTACGGCACACTCCCCTCCCCCTCTGGAACAAGTAGCCCTACATTATGGACTGGCAATTGCTTAGTCCCCTAAGTTGCTTACGATGGTGGTTACATCCCCAGTCAAAAAAAATTAGACCGGCTACATTTAACGCATACGTATATATGAAATGGATAAGTGACTAATTTCTAAGCTGTGTTCTATGTGATTACTAATTAGCTGGCTCTAACTGAGATCTAGAAACATTTGCATTAAAGATGCGCTAATGCAAGTAATGCTAAAACTTCCCCGTAGTTGTAAAAAATGCATGGTGCTACGAATTCAAATTCTACCCCTAGTGATAAAAGATCCCTTAAGCTAAAGCACATTCCTAGACGAAATTTGACCACAGCGTAGATGGCACGTTTTACGTTATATTCTGACTTTAGATATATTTAAAGCAGCAAATCCTTATTTCGCATGCGTTAAATTTTTTTAATACATGGCAGGTCAATTATTTTCCTCTTTCTGCCATTTTCATGTAAGTGAGAATTGAGAAAATTAAATGCAGAAGCTGGCTTATATATATCGGCTATCAAATTATATTTGACAGACATGCTGAGGGCAGATAAACATACATGCGCGCACAATCTCCCTACATGGTAAAAAAACTTTAAAAATCGTCGTATTGCTCTGGAATTTTGACTTGAGTATAGTAAAACGTTGTGGTAGTCATTATCCTAAAATATAGGCCTGACTTTGTAAAATGGTACTTCATTCCTTGATCTGAAATAGACAAAACTGAATACGGTCAGACTTCATTTTTACTGGTATTTCTCTTCAAATGACCGTTTAGTATTTACTGTTCTGATTTTGATTTTACGGGATTACAGAACTAGTTAATACTGCAACTTTACGGGAGATTTGTGGGTCCTTAGTTACTGCCCGTATTCCAACGGTGAGAATTTTAAATTTAGATTGCTGGAAATTCTGCGTATCACACCTTTCACTGTAAATCTGCAATCTTCGTTGCTTCGAAGGGCGCTTCGACAAATTCGCCGATGAATGGTACTCATTCTTAGTCAGCAATCGGCAGAGTTTACTCATCCTGGCAGCAGGTCTGACATTAAGAATATTATTCAAAGATTCTGTTTGGACTCTGAGCCATTAAGACACCGCGAATTTTGAAAGACTTTTTCACGGAAAAAGGGACCTTAAAGACTCATTAACCTTCGTGGGAAGTTGTGGTAACTTGCTTCTCTGTATAATTGGGGTTTAAATCTTGATCAGCAATGCTGTGATTCTGGAGACACTGGTCGTAGGGCATAATTTAATCTCTGGTTTTCTGGGAAGCACTGTTTCGACTACTTTGAATAAATTGAACATGGTTGTAGTCCAGAATATTTGGTTTCCGCACTGAAAACTCATTGTTGCCGTCGAATCAACACATTAACAATCTCTCGTCTGTTTGGAATGTTCTAGATCACAGTATTACAGGGAATTGGTTCTCGGGAACTGAGATCAAATCTTAAATATTTAAGAATTTATATTTGGTGTCTAACAAGCAGGAGCTCATGACTTCGATTTCTAGCGATACATCGGATTCGTTTTCTATTAAATGTAACTGTACTTCACAACGACGGGTTAAATTGCGCGTTTGGTTTCTACTTGTTTAAAGCAGCATAGTTATATATTGTGTACATATTTTTGTATATATTAATGGCAAGAATTCATATTTTGTAAATGCTTGTATTTAAGCTATTGTTGAATTTCTTTTATTACGAAGATTGAGACAATTTGTCATCTGTGGTTACTCGTGCATATTCTCTGCGGAATCTGATTTTATTGGAATTGATACTTTTACAAAATGTTATTTAAAAAAATTGAAATGTGCACGTCAGATTTATTCATGAGCTAATTCATTATCACTCCTATGATTAACTTACCGTAAAATTACCGTGCTTGCATATGTTTTTGTTAATTTACTCATATGTACTTCAAGAAGTTTTATATTGTATTTGAAAATAATTTTAACTATTTCTTGTTCAAAACTCTTTATCCCTGTTTGTGACGAGAATGCATACGCTAGCTGGAGGGGTGGGGATCCTGTCTAGATCTGGGATTCCTCTGTAGAAATAGATTGCAATTTCACTTTTCCATCCTAAGTGAGTTTGGTTATTACATTGTGATACCCTGTGGGTGGTACAGACTTTCATCATGAGCTTTCTGGAAGTTTCGCGTTGCGCCTATTACGGTCAACTCTTGGTAAAATGGGTGTGCATGAAAAGTCGAAAGCACGACAGTTTTGGAGATGTTCAAACTGGCACTCCTGACGCCAAGTATCACGCTTAAAGCTCAATCACTAGGGTTTTTCAGACTTCCAATCGAAAGCTAAATTGAAATATGCTTGTCTTACATCTCGGTTTTGTGACTTCTTTCGCTTTGAAGTGTCATTTGTGTCGAAAATTAGTGCTCCTGTAACAATCGTGAGATGCTTCTGTATAAGGGATAGTTCCAGCAGTTTAACACCAGATTTTAACTGTGCTTAATTTAATTTCCATGCGATAATGTTTTAACACACCGCTTAATTCTTTAGCAGGTATTTTTCTACCAACAACTTTTGGAGTAGAGTTGGCATCCCACATGAAAGACCAGTTCCGATCCTAGGATCTATGTGGAAAGATATTATCATAAATGTAAGTAAATGTTACTATTTTATTTTTCAAGTCAAAGTGTATTGCCTGACGGGTTATAAAAAAAATTTCATACTAAACGTTTTAGGGCAGGTACTGGTAAACGCGTACTGCGTGGGAATAACGCAACTGCTTGAACTACACGAAAGCAACATAAGGTGTAATACAGTGGTAAGAGAACATGGTAAGATGGCACACATGAGTCAGATCGCCTTGAGTGACCGAATCGACAATTTGGAGAGTGAAATATTCACTCTGCTGGGTGATAGTGATACAGTGAAGGAAAAGCCATTGAATCAGTCTTTGGATGAAGAGACTGAGGAATCAAATGCCCTCAAAGTATGGAAGACAAAGTACAGGCCAATGGTGTATTCGAACTTGTGAAGCATCTGAGAGAAAGTTACCAATATTGCTGGTTCTTAGCTAGTGGTCCGTTAGATTGTTGAATCTAAAGGAAGTTAAATTGAGAGACTACATTTGGCAAGAGTGATCAACTGAAGATTATGAAAGCTGCGAAAGATGGAATATCGTAGTTGAAGTTGAGATATTTGGTATAGATCACAACTCCTAGGAGAAAGAATAGTAACACTAAACTAGTGATCAGATTTATTGGCGTAGGAAAATATACATAAGCGTTTCCAAGATTTCGCACATCAACCAGATGGCTTTTTCAAGGAATTTGGACTGAAATCCGATCACTAGTATTATATTCTACATATTTGTTCAGTTTCTCTTCATAAACTGAAAGGAGAGGCTCTTCCAAGTGAGTGTTAGTGATCTGAGTAACCATAACTAGATTTCATTCATGTCGAGACCTACCGTTGCAGTTGTAAGTAAATTGAGGAACTACTTACAAAAGGTTTTTCAAGTCTGCAGAAGTCAAGGTGATATGTAAAGATAACCGTCTAAGAAATAGCATTGTGAACAGGGGATAGGCGTCCAGAAAATAAATGGGCAACAATCCATGAAAATCTATACCCTTTGTTACAGGTAGTGTGATCTACGAATTTCAGAGAACTGAATATATCGAATGGTCACTAGAATAAGTCGTAAGTGAATAATCAGAAAGGCTTTATTTGATAAGAATGGGTGGAAGATTAGTACCACCAAAATTAGTGGTTATGACAAAACCTAACTTATTGGAAACCAACTCGCTGTTCTAAAGTGAACTGCAGACTAAATAGAACGTTGAAACACTGCTAAGCTAATGGGAGGAATCCAAATGGGTAATGGTTAAGGAATTGTCTGCAGTATCGTTGCTTTGAGAGTAAAAATAGCTGAGTATTAAGGAGATTCCAGTAACGCAGTGATTGAACTTGGGCGGGTGAGGGCCATGTGTTACTGATGCAAACGAGCTTACATACCTCCTTCTTTTGGGACTGTCTTAATTCAGCCTCCCGCCTTGTGGCTGATCAGTACTGTTTGCCCAAGCAACTAACCAGTGCACTTGTCTCTTAACTTCATTCATCAACTGAATCTTAAGATTCAATCTCGGTGAAATCAGTTTATACCTGATCGTCAGCATACGCAACAAGAACGAAGTTTGTCTAGCACTGGAAACAAAGTGAAATACTTGGCTTGAGATCAACACTGATGTGAAGGAACAATTCGAGAGCAAAGAGCTTATCTGACGAGGGGTATCCATGTAAAATACCAGTATTAAAGGAAATAGCAGCAGTCAAAGGAGGAAGTTACGGTATATGAAGTTGTCACAGTGGAGATTAAAAATGTAGCATAAACTGGTAGGGAAGTCAAGGACGGAAAATAGAACAATTGACCCGATTAAACTCGTTTCTCATTAATGTTGAACCAAGGGGTTCATTTAAGTAACTAGATAGAAAGTAAAACCTGTGGATGACTAATTCTGTGATCGAGCGGTTATTCACTTTATAAATTTGATCCGGATGAATCAATCTAGGAAGGAATTGACCTAACCGGGAAGGAGTTTAGCACATTTAGAATCAGGCTTTAATCATAAAGCGCAAATTTGAAATTTAAATAGTTAATACATATATTTTACATTGAATTTTGCTTATCGAAGTTAATTTATGGTAATTTAATATACCGAATTTCTTTAGTTTGTAGCATGCTCATTTGAAGACAATAGAGCATTTTAACTTACCGAACGACTTAAAATTTTCAGGCACTTCATTCAAAAACACTCAACACAACCAATATGTGGAAAACAATGAACTCAACTTTCTTTACAAACACTATGAAATACCGTTAGAAACAAATGCAAAGTTGAAGAAAACAATCAAAGCAGTTGGGCAGAATCAATGGTCAGAAGCACACTTGATTTAGCATTTAATGGGAGATGAATACATAACTTCATCCCAACTAGACATAGTACTCCACTTAAACCTGGAAACTAGAAATTTTCCGTTAAATTAACACAATTCCCACTTAAGCAAAATTAAAGGTAGGTTAATGAGTCGGCCTCAATTTTTTCTAGAAGGCTTTCTTGAGCAATTGTGTAGTTCTTTTGCCCTTAAAAAGATCATTCTAATAAACTCGCCTTTGCTTAGTGTCAAGCTCTTTAAAACCATGAGCAAGAGTTGCAACCCGTAGTCACTATTTAAAATAGTCCCTTGCTCTCGTCTGCGTGTCCCGAACAATACGTCGCTGTTTTTTCTGATTACATACTACCTTAACAGATGTGTTAAGATCCGGGGACAGTCAGTGGCCAGACAAAGCCCAGTTAGTAAACTTTTCTTTGGAGCATATTCCTGTTGGGACAGATGAGAAGATTCTGAATGTTCCTTTACCAGAAGTCTATCCAATATTTCTTAGCACTCCTAATTTCTTTACACGAGTTAAAGAAATCCCCATGTTGTATTCCATTCATGGTTTCCTTAGTTGCTTTATAAAGACCATCCACTCCATTTCTTAAAGGAGTGGCTTTTTATCGAATAAGATTGTGTCCCTCTTAGAATCAGTTTATTTGTAACTTCATCACTGGGCTCCTGTGTCGAAATTCTGAGTGCCTGTAACTCAGCCTGACGGTTGAAAAATTATGTCGGGTACCGTTCTGAGTTGGTGTCTAATCACGAAATTTCCTTACCGCCTGTTTTTCCTCCTGAAAGACCTCAGACAGGCGGAATTATCGTACCAATTTCCTTCAGAAAAGGCAGAGCTTCGGTCCAACCTTTTGGTTAACTTGAATCATCCGTATAAACTTCATACGCAAAGGAACTCTGAACCTTTCCTTTACGATGGATACCTGTATTCTGCTGGATATTGACTTCATTTAATCCTCTCAAACTCCACTTCGTCATGATATCAATGTTTGTAATCACTTTAATTACCGGAATAGGAAGAGTTGGCACGATGGCAAGGAAACCCAAGGTTCTGAAAGTTAATAGAGTGCGCTGGAAAAGTAAAATAAGCCAAGCAGAGTTGCCAAGGTTTTCACTAATGGTTAATATCGAATAGATTTTAAAGGGGGAAAGCACTTGAAAGGTCACTTTCAGTTTTGTTCCCACACCTCAAACAACGCTGTGTACACAATGTACTGCTACAATGGTAAACGGGCTTGCTGAGTAAATTTGATACGTCCGGAGTTAACTTCCTCTTTTTTCTTTAAGTACCTATTATTTCGTGGAGGAAGATCGAGCAAGTTACAAATCCATTATAAGCGTTATATTTTGACGGGCGTGAAACATACGTTTTGAGGAATACTCTCCAAGATGGTAAGAGTATACTTGTCTGGTGGACGAACCTTCATTCAATTACATAGTTATGACGCCAGTGTTAAACTGTAAAAAATATAAACCATTATACAGCTTTTGTAACAAACGGAACACAGAAAATTTAGTTGCAACTGAATAGGTTGGGACATCTGAAAGGAGGGGGCGAAATGTCACGTGGGTCATTGATTAACTTACCAGATATTCGTTCATGTGCATGCTACTTGGAAAGAACTTCACCTGGCTAACCTCGTATGCGCAATAGATACTCCTGAGAATCTGGATCCATTACATTGTTGGCAAATTCAACTTCCCAGTGGTAAAGTTGAATGAAATCAAACTGAATCTAAATGACACAGGCACAAGTTTGAGTATGAAACATGGTGTTCCGCGTGTGTACAGTTGTCTCACTGGAAGTTCCACGCAGCCTGACACTAACTCCAAGAATATTTGCGCAATGATGGTGGGTTATAACATAAAGCAGAACTGTAAGTTTGTACAGCAAACACTCTAAAAGCCGTACGATTAAATGTTATATTACGTGTATGCTTTGGAGTGGTTAACTATTAAAACACTCCACATCGGGGTGATGGGCTTTTCAACTTATGAACTGTAATAAGCGTTTCGCGGTAGAACAAGGTTATGGAAGCAGTGTTGACCCCCTTCAGCGTATTGGCGTACCTCTGTTACTCGAATTATCCTCTAGACATACTGGATGTGAAGAATTGCAGCAGCAGACGTACGTCGCATTCTGGCATTTGAAATAGTAATTTTATTGTAACTTGATGATGCTGACTACACATTTATTAACTGATAAGACATGCATTACGAGCGCACTCTTGGAAGTTCAAATTCCAGACATCGTGGAGGGAAAATGACTGGTCAATCTAAGTTTTACCAGCGTAACACGTAGCGGTATAACGTTCCACCAAGTTAGTCATGAAACCACTAAATCAGTGTGCAGATATAGAAACTAGCTCGGGGACTACCTGTTAATAAAGAAAATTGTTCTTGACATCCTACTGTAATTTGTGGACGTCGGTGTTCTCGCACACCCCAAAGCAAAATAGCAGGAGTTGATATTTAGGCCTCTGGGGTTGTTGCAGGATTTTTACCCACAGGACTTTGCTAGTTGATCCTCGAACATGCATTCTGTTTTCACTAACCGGTTAACTTCTTGAGCAAAAGTTCATTGCTCACCGCTAATAACTGCTAACGAAATATAGGAGATGTAAGCACCTGTATGAAAGGCAGAAATTCAGGAACTGATCACTCTTAATAGTATTAGGCTTTTAAGCCAATCATCTATGGCCGGATGAGCAGTATTAAGAACCGCTACGATGAATATTCAGTGGTAGCCAATTCAATAAAATCAGTTGAATCTATGAAAAACTTTCTCAGTGTTTAATTTTAAAACACAACTTAGTTACAAGGAGGGAAAGCACCAAAAAACAGTACTTATCGTTATCTTTGTAAATTACGGATAGTTGGATTAAATCCCAAGGAAATAAGAACTCGTTTAGAACTTGGAGGACTGGAACTTTTATGGGCGAAGCAGCTTTACTTAGTGAGGTTCGACATTTCACTGATCAGAGTAGTTTACATGAAACAACTTCCTCAATAACTACATCCCATATGAATTAGTCTTTTCTCTTTACAAATAATTTGTGGATGAAAACAAATGGTATAATTAGGTAACTCGTCCACAAGACCAAAGATGTTTGCTTGGGAAACTACATCTGCAGAAGTCTCAAACATACCAACGCTGTGCGAAAACTCTTCGTTAATACACCGAAACGCGGCTGAACGATAACTTGCACCACAGTACGTAATATACTCAAAAATTAGGATAGAAATCTGAATTTCTAATAGTGTTCTTGACTTAAGCACATGTACAAATCAAACTTGCCACGACATACCTTGATCGTCATTTGTGATCGCCTGTCATGGGGACATGACTGACAGCATCGCGGCGTGCTATCCACACTTCCCTTAGGTTTGAACGCACTCTTTTACTTCATTAAATATAACTGCGCAGCACCTGTATGTTTCTTGGAGGGGGTCAGAGCATCTAACAGACTCTAAAGCCTCCTCATAAGATTATTCTCGGATGGCCTTTGTTCAATGACCATAACACTTTCAAGGGATTCCAGCAAAAGTCCGGCGTTATAGATTCGGACATTGACCTGCGGTAAAACAAATGCAGGTTCATCTGCAGATGAACAAAGATTGTGTTTAGATCTAGTCTCCACAAGATTGATGGAACAATTGGAAAACAAGCGCATGTCTGCTAGTATGTTTTGCTTTATACCTGCGCACACCATACAACCATTTAGATCCCTCTAACCGTTGTTTGATCAATGTTTACGCATGGCACGTTCTCTCCAAATGAAAACTTCGTACATCCGTGCGGAATCCGTTTGCAATGCGAAGCGACTAGTCTGTAAAGTGAACGTTGGTCACTTCAAGTGTCCAGTGCAGATATTGCAGCCCAACGTAATAGTTTTCTTGTGGAAAAATGTTACACACGTACACCACAGCCCTTCTGGCAAAACTGCTGCTTTCCTGAAGCTTTGTAGTCACTGTTGTGAGATACTGATTGTCCAGTTGCTGCAGTGAACTAAAGCCAGCTAACGAGATGGCGTGCTTCTGTTGAGTCTTGCAGTTAAACCAAGGAAGTGGTCATCGAGGACGGAAATAGACATTCGACCACGTGATATAGCTAATCTAAGAACACTTCCGGTTTTCGGGAGCTGTTCTCCAGAGCCTGTTGACAACCATTCGAGACACGAAGCCAACTTGCCGCATCTGTCTGGAATTGTAGGAATTTGCTCCCTAATCTTCAATTGCATATCATCGGTTGAACGGTGTCTGCTTCACATGTTCAAAGAATGCCCTTTCTTCGCTGTATAACAGCGAAGATATTTAGCGCCCTTCTTCCTGTTCGCCCTTAATTATCACTGGCTCCTCTATTATAAAACGCTCACTGGAACGTCATACGCGTGTAGTCACGCAATTGTACTTCACATATCAGTCAGGTTCACTCCCTGTGAAACAATGTGCATCATTTCTTTTCTTACTAAAACATTTTTGCAATGTAACTTCTGCACAAGAGTAAGTAGGTGACATCATTCAGTTTACTGTTTTTGCTTTTCTAGGACATGATAAAAGCAGAAGTGGAGCGCTACAAGAACCTAGGACCTATATATGGGTAAGTAATTCCAGTAACTTTGATGGTTAGTGCGTTCGTAGCTTGGTCAGTTTCCAGATCAAATTCTGCAAGATTCCTGTCCCATTAAAATCGCAGGTAACGAGGCAGCTATCAGATCTGCTTCCTCTTTCTGATCGACTTAAATCATAGGGTTCTTTCTACCGGTGTTCTTTCTTTAAAACTAGTTGCCTGTTTACACTGCTTGTGGTTGTATGACATTCCTGTTTCTTAATCTCGATATGTTACAACTTTATTTGACTTGGCGCTTTTTGGCCATTTGAAGCTCTTGCGCCAATTGAACAACCAATAATTTGGTACACACAAAACAAAATGGCTACCCCCTTCGCGCTCATATATTTATGGGGAACACAAATTTAAATCTAAAATTTCTTCAAAATTAGTAAACATGCTCATCTCAATTTGCTTGCGGGGAATTCTAAAATTACTGACTAGTGTTCGGGGTAAGAACTTGCTGTTTTTGCAAGTGTAATGAACATTGAAGTGCATTGCTTTTTAAAATATAGAACAGAAATCTTCGGAACTTGCTGCAATACATAGAAATATTTATTTTCACTCGTTGACAGTGACTTTTGGTAATTTGTTATTAGCACATTTTCTATCAACTTTCACCAACCATGTTTTCACATGTATAACAATTACTGAATCTTTTGGATTTTTGCATATTCAGTTGGTTTGTCAATTGATGGTTTGATTGTCTATTCAAGCCAAACGCCTCTTGTAAATCCCTGATACTTTGACTGCACGCTCTAGTCTGAGTGTGACACTTCAATCTTGTTGCTTCTAAAGACTTCACTACCAGTAACTGCATTGGACACGTTTCTAACTGGAGTCTTGTAGGTGTCAGTTTCATTAATCGTGCGCTGCTACTTTCTTGCCTTGAATCCAATAGGAAGTACCTTAAAAGGGGCTAATGGTTGACCCCCTTGTAGGGTTTCAATAATTAAACAGCATGAATTTTGTCCGATTGCTACGGTGAAGCTACACTGGGACAGGACGTTTTCTGAGTGGGCAAAGATATTTCGTTGAATACACCTGTACAATTTTCCTTGGATCAGAATCCTAAATCCGCTTTTCAAGAACAAATTCATGGGTCCATTTTTAGTGCAGCTACTGTACTGAACCACGTGGGAGTATATACCTTCACAATGCATACAGTAAGTGTAATTAGAATACGGACAATACTTTGTGTATGCCTACAAGCGACATATCCGGCTAGAAGTTTTCAAATATCTTCTGTGACTGCACACACAAGCTCCTGTCTTAAGAAGCTCAACTACTTTCCCCGAGAGCTGAAGTAATTTTCCACATGTACTTCTGATCATTTGCTTTGTTTTTCAAAACTTCGTAAGTTTCTGAAAGACGTTGACAGTAAGAACTACTTGAATTTTATGCCAAAGTTCAATACATTTGGTAACGGCTCTTTCAAATCTATTCAGAGAAGGTTTTGGTAGGGTTTAAATAGCGAGTTGCTTCAATAAAATGATCGGCACCACCCTGTGCTCCAATGTTTGCTGTATCGTATGCCGGAACAATGTCTACTATGCCTTTCTCGCCGATAAAAGAAAGTTTGCAGTAGATGGCGTTATGCCATCACTCAGAACATGACCAACAAATCTTCCTTTAAGAGATCATGTGGAGATAAGCTCCTCAGTTTTTCTGAAAATTTAGTACTTTCCACCCACTTTCAGTAAAGATTCTTACGCGCATAACATTATGGTGAACGGCACCACCAAAAATGTAGGAAATGTATATTATTTTTTATTCGTTCTTGGAACTTGTCAGTTATTCCCGAATGCCGCGTAATATGCTCGAAGTGTTGCGTTCACTATAGACGCCATTGCACTATAAGAAACAGTTGCGCACGTTTGTCTCGGCAATCTCAAAGATCACGACCGCGGTTCTTTACTATAATAGTAACACCGGTATGTATTTTATAAGTGCTTGATATTATCTCAGTCCGCAGAAGTATCACTACCAGTGTTTGTGCAGATTCCGAAGTCTCCAAAATAATAAACTTCAATGGCCAGAGAACTTGCTGAACACTCTTCCTGACATCTTGGCATTTCATGCTAAATTCTGAATCTCTAGAATTCAGATTCGATTGCTCCAACTTTTATAGTCTGCAGTTGGTCATTTTCAATGCAAATAGTCTGCCAGCAAGGAATTCGAATTCAGTTACTTTTGCATTGTTTGAAACTTGTAGCACAAACATCCTACACCCGAAAGACTTTCTTATAGAAGTCACTCAGTAGATCCGAATCTACTTAATTCTTGTATCTCCTTCAAACAGGTATTTTCTAATTGCACCTTCGCATTTTCCTAAATTTATTTCTGGCCCTTTTTTAAAATCTTAACATCTAAAAGTACCGATGATTTAATATTAAACATATCTAACCTGTCTAATGCAACCCCACTCTCATCTAGCCCGTAAAACTCTGGTCATTAGTCAAACTTTAGCACTTAGCGCAAACAAATTAATCAACTGACCTGAGCAGGTTCAGGATACTGACTAATTTAGCTTAAATCTTGGGTTTAATTGTCTATCCCATATATGCGCGTGAATGGAACGAAACATTTTATTTAATGAATCTTTTTACTAACCAGCCTATTTGGTCATCACATCCTTGCCGCTGTTTGTGTGGAGACACTGCCTCTTTGTGTAGGACTTGTGGTAAACTGCTGACTGAAGTTCATATTTTATGTTCCTGTATTTTCGTTTAGAGGCTTAACGAGGCGCCCCGTGCTAATACTAAATATTGCGCCTCATGTCTTAATATTCATGAGGTTGGAATCCCGAGTCTTGAATGTTATCCTACGGCACTGGCTATCTCCCTTCCGTGGAACCGGTCGCACCTACGTTAGTGACTGGCTACTGCTTATAGTTCTTGAAGTTGCTCAGTGGTAAACCTAGAAGTCTGCACAGGAAGTGTTTATTCTTTGACCCTCGGCCGGGCATGACCATGTAGACTTTCTTTTCGCAATGAAGAAAGTAGTGTTCCCGATCTCCTATTTAACTGTTCTGCTGGATTTGTTACTTCCGTGACTTAGCTCAGGGCGTAATTAGAGGCACAATGTTTTTACCATCTAGAGGCAAAGCACCTTCGTGGCTTTTTGACAAAGGTTTGTCCCCGAGCGAGTGGTGTGGGGACAGGGTATCTGCAGTGTTGGAGTAGGAAGACATTGTCTTACATATCCCTAATCCTTGTAGACTGATTTTTGAAGTGTTGCAGCTTGATAGATGAAACGCATTCCAGGTATCCTCTCAACTTTTAACAGTAAGAACCGTTGAAGTCAATACCTCTCGGTCCACATTCAACTAAATATTTTTAATCTCACCTTATTTTTAAAATACAACAGAAAATAATACAAAAACAGAACACGCCTGGCCTAAATAGCAGGAAAGGGCTTAATATATGCCAGGCCTTAAAAAGCTTGGGCCTGCCTCACCGAATAAGGACCATGTAACCTCTTAAGCCCCACTCCTCAAAATTAACGTGACGTCTAAATGTTTTTGTATGAGGCACAATTAGACAATACAAATTGTGACTGTACAGCTTTCCCCAACTGCTTCAGAGTTTGTGCATTGGGTATCACTTCAAACTAATAGACTACAGCTGACAACCGTGGCTCGTAGTCGTAATGACTGATTAGCCCGCAGAATAGTGTAAATGATAGCCTTAATTTGTGATATATTCTTTATTGCGCTTTCATTTTTGATCGTGAGCAGCTAACTTCCATAAAACTTGAGCAACCAACACGAACTTGAAGCTGCCAAGGTTACCGGAACTGGCGAAACGCATTGTAAGCAAAGTCTGTAATTGGAGATATAGTGACGCGAAGAAGCAATTATCATGAACTTGATTAAATATGAAATTTCAACCTGTAAGCAGTAATTTTTGCGCCCTCTTGAGCTGCGCCCGGGACATCAGTTTCTCCTGCCCAGACCTAGGTAAGCATCTGGTTTTGTACGTGAACGTACTTGTCATTTTCTGACTCGTTTTACCAGACTACGCAGTCTCCTTTTTGAAGGTTCAGTGTGACTTCTCATTTTAGTTTCTTTGTTCCGGTGTTTTCCTTCGTACAGAAATCTAACGTTTCGTCGGTCATCTACACTTTATTGCTGTTCTATATTTTAAATAAATATAGCCCTCTTAACTAAGGTATGGTTTGGAATTTTGTTATTGTACTAGACTGACCAGCCGTGGTTCGGTGATTACATTTTTATCTTAAAACTAAATGTCTTCAGGCGTCGTAGTAAGACTACCTCCTAGCACGAGTGTGGAACAAATAAGTTTGAAACGCTGCCCGGATGGGACGAAAGATTCCGGACTCTCTGGCAAAATCCCTCGAGCGGCGGCCTTGTTTCCTGTAACTATTCCTCGTGAAATCATCTAGATGTTTTTGAGACACAACTTAAACTACCAGTTCTTTTAAGCTCTCGTGTCTCAATTTTTCTTAAAGTGCACGTCCCCAATCGCGCACTTTTCTTTATTTGTGATGAAGAAATGTGCGCCCGATTCTACATTTCTATGCGCAAGTTTTCTAGTGAACGCCTCCAGTAGTGCTAATTGTCTATAAGCTGTTGTGATATTTCGAACTAGTGTTAACACTGTTGTTGAATATGCAGAACTTAAACCTTGCTGATAATTTGAAACATAAGCAACTAACAGATATTTTATAAATTTATACAAACTTTACAAGCATCACTCCGGCAGTCTTGTGTTGAGATAATATACTAATCTGTTGGTTTCTTTATCTTGGTGTGCAATCGGATTGGGCAACAAAGGTGTAATCGATCCACTATTTCATTTTTCTTATTTTGTAAGTACATTTTGTAGAACACCCATTATACCGTGATAACAATGTAAAAATTACTAGATGCCATTCGGATATTGTGTTCAGTGCATAACTGAAATGTGTTTGTATTAATGTTGAGTCGCTAATTCTTTGAATATATTTCAAGACTATACGAAGGCGACAGACCTACGTTAACTGTAGCAGATCCTGAAGTTATTGAAGAAATTTTTCAAAGGGGTACCAGTTTCACAAACCGCAGGGTAAGCAATATTTTGTTAATAGTAAGTACAAAATAAGAAATTTTATTACGTAACTTTTCTTTGGTTGCTGCATAATAAACAATGGAGACTTTTTGGTCAGTTTTAAATATTTGTTATATCGTGTGATTTTCTACCTTCTGAATTTTCTGCCGTTCTCTGGCATTGTAAATTTACAATCAGTTCTGTAATTCCAAAAACCTAAAGTTAGTAGGTTGTTAATCGAGAATTGGAACTCCGAACGGTTTGACTTGAAATAGGTCAAAACTAAATTCAAGTATAAACTAAAATATTAGGTGTGCAACTTAATTCCCTGCCACAGGCACAACACATTGACAGCAAATAGGATACGTACCTCATCAGGGAAATAATCCCCGTTTTGTTGGATACATTTGAGCCATCGCTAAGGGAGCTACAGTGCCAATGCGGAAAAAAGAGGGCTGTATCGAGTTGATAAAGGCACCAAAACTTGTGTGGACCTCTTCGACAGAAGTGAAGTGCGTATCACTGAGGTGATGTTGCAGGAAGCGAAAGAGGTGATATTCCGACGGGGCGAATTCTGGAGAATACAGAGTGGAACAAAATCTCCCATACCAGGTGGGTGATCGTGTTTAAAGTCGTTTACGCGATGTGAGGACACGCGTTATCTTGAAGCAATAGGACCGACCTTCTTCCCTTGCCGGTGTATGGCCTTTTCGCCTCCAGTGCGTCACTCAATCGAATGAGTTGTTGACAATAACTCTTGGCATTGACAGTTTCACCAGGTTTAAGCAACTCATAGTGCACTACACCCGCACTTACCACCCCCCCTCCGTGTAGAGCAACAACTTCCTGGCATGGAGATTCGGTGTGGTGGTAGTGACCTGGATACACACAAGATTTGCGCCGCTTAGGATTACTGTAGAGGATCCACTTCTCATCACAGCTCAAAATCTTGTGGAGGAGAGCCTTGTTCTTGAATCTGGAAAGGAAGGACACGGCAATATCGTAGCGCCTAGACTTGTTCGCAGCTGTGAGTTGTGGGGCACCCAACGGCCCTTGTGAATCCGTCCAAGCTTGTGCAGCCGCTTTGCATTGACTTGCCTTATTACTCAGTGTTCCTGGACGAGCTGTGTTCGACACTAATCCGCGTCCAACAGTTGTTCCTCATCGTCAATTTTTTGTGGCTGTTGCAGGCTTTCTGCATCACGGAGATCAAATTTTCTCTGCTTAAACCGTTGGAACCACATTATACCCGTACTGTAGGACACGGTAGCCTCACCCGAAGCAGCACAGATAATTTTCTTGGCTTATGCGGCACTCTGTTTCAGCTTAAACGCGAAGAGGAGGCAGTGCCTCAAATGTTGCTTCTCGAACGACACTGCTTTCTCAGTCAACTTTCGTCCCTTCTGTCACTACAGTTATGAGTTGTTACGGTTGCCTGGAGCTCTCTTGGATGACGCTGCAATCAGTAATTATCGCACACAGCTATTTGCAGACATTCTATGATTGCTTGCTGTTAGGGGCCGAGAATTAAGTTGCACATCTAATAGAAATCAGTTTAAAGGATTTCCACGTCAAGATGGCATTTTCAAGGAAGGTACAGTAAATTCGAATTACTAATAGTTATATTTAATTGTAGTTCGTCCGCAGTTCGTTAATATCAGACTTGAGTGAATTGTTTTTAAAAATGAAGCGTCGGTACTTGATAGTAATTGATCAGTTTGAATTTCTAATGTTGGATGATTTATTCACATGTGAAATACTTACATGAAGGTGAACAAAATCAGTCTGAAGTCATAAATCAAAATCCTATAGTGTGTGGTCAACTCTAACTAGGACGAATAAACTAAGATTCTTTGTGTGGAGTTAATCAGTCTGAAGGAAGAATGAAATTAAAATCGTGGAAGGTGTTGAGCTGAACAAACATGGGAAACTGAATTTGTCCCGAAAAACCCTCCAAATTTTAAAATTATCGCAGTATTTCTATTCCGCTTGCTTCAAAGAAAAATACAAAACCGGTGAAGAGAGACAGAAGTGGGAGGCGGCGATGGAGGAAGTTCCACTGCACCCCCGCTCAAGCAGACACCTGTGGAAGCTCCGGATTGCGTGACACTACACTTGAGAAGTAGGCATATGCGAGACGTGGCTGACAAGATGCCGATTATTAAATTTAAGTGTGGAGAAAGGCTGGACCGGGGTGGAAAAAGGAAAGCGCTGTAGGGACTAAATGTTAATAGCCTGTGGAAGAAACAAATAACAGTATACGAGTAGTGAAGGAAGGTAAGGGTTAATGTCTCTTTGGGTAAAGAGAAGACATAAGAGGAAGCAAAGGGAGATTTACCCGACAAGCTGAGAAACTGCTAAAACTCCTGCCTCCAAGTTGGAGGAAAAGATTCCATTCGAGAGGAATAAAACAAGGGTTCATCCAACAGTTCCGGTGAACATGTAGGTGGTTAGATAAAGAAAAATCTTCCCAGATTCGAAAGCCACTTCCTTTGTAAACTGAGAAGATTGGGGTCCAAGGTAGGAAGTCCATAAGAACATTAAATGTGAAGAACTAACTGAAAAGGGGAGATGATAGCAGAGCTGGAGAAGATGGAAAAGAAAATTGCCTCATCGGGTAGACGAGGCGCAAGGGTCCTGTACCACAAGAAAACTTCTAGGAGATCATCCCCCGCAAATGCAATTGCCAGCGACTAAATTCGCGCGATACTACGTGGTGGTAGTGCCATAGGAAACTTTCCTGAAAAGACTGCGCGAGTTGAGGTCCAGGCATAGGTAGATCTGAAGAGGGCAAACTGAAATGATCCGCAACCTGCCCCCCACAGCTGGGAGCGGGCGCGATATCACCAGGAAAGGGTGCGGCGAAATCTAACCCCCTGAGGGGTTAGAGCGGAACGACTAATCGAGACCCCCAAGGAAACTCTGAATAGTATACCAGTTTGCGTCCCACTGGTGGTCCCGACCTGAACTCCGCGTACCGTAGCACAACTCTGTGGACTTGTTCAACGCAGCTTCGGACGCCTCTGCATAATTGGAACAGAGAAGTGAAACTTTCAGTTCGGAGACTAAGCAGTCAGCATACGCTAGGAGAACAAACTTTATATATTTAACTAGCTGCAACAAGTCTACCCAGTAAGTTCTAAGCATGTGGGAAAGATCAGGTGAGCGTATAGGCCAATCCATGTATTCTTGAATGAATCTATTTGCATTAATAAGTTGAATTGCTTCAAAACAGAATTAGGTCACAACATATCCTGTCTTCACTTAATGTCAGATACGCACTCTTGGAGATGCAGAAGTCAGTACATTCTGTTACTCTTGCCTCCTGAACCGTAACTCCACATTTGCCGAAATTACTTTGCTGATAGACATTTGGCTACCAACTCTTCACTTGTCAATCTGAAGCAACTCTTTACTGAACCTCACTGATGGCCCCTGATCTCTTCAAATAGCTTCTGGGCAGGATTTAAAGCGACTGTTAAGTTTGTGTAATCGGTAGCAGAGCTTAAAGCTCTACATGTTAGACTGCGAATTGTTTGCTTCATTGCGTGAATAGACCTTTCCGTTGCTTTAGTTGTAGGGTTATGGAGTTCCAGCTTCCGTAGTTGTGTATATACGGTAATATAGATACTAAGTGTTAATGTGATAACCATGTTTCGTAACTGCTGAAGCTCACTTTGTCCTCTGGAGCAGGTGTTTCGCCCGCGGCGGGTTAGCACGAGATGGGGTCCGACCCTGTCACCTTGCTGTCAAAGTTCTGTACGTGACGCCGTGAGATAAGCCTACGGCTAGATCGGGGGTGAAGGGTGACTTCAGTGAAGGAATAATTTCCAGAGACTGGGTGAAAGCGGAGTGCACCGTTATAAAAGGTCCGGTTAGCTCTGTGCTTTCGTGGCACTGGACTGTGCCTTCAGTTCTCGGCGTTTTGACTTCCGTGTGACTGCGTTAGGGTTTAAAAGAATTCCAGGAACTAGGGTATTGGTAGAAAGTTGACGCGATGTAGCGTCAGAAGTATCTCCTTTCTCTGGTAAGGAGAGGGAGACTTCGCTAGTTGTCAGGCGAAGTCTTCTCTGAGCGGAGTAGTGTGTAGCTAGTTACTGGAAGCTGGGCTCGTCGGAAGTCAGTCGATCTACCGTAGGTCATTTTCGTAGCCTATTGAACACTTGTTTTCCCAAAAAAGTGATCATTAGTGCCTTTCGCTTAACCAATGTGCTGAAACTCTGTTACAGGGCGCGTTAAACTCAGCGTTGAACGATAGCCCTACCACACGGGGAAAGAACCTAAATCCGGGCTGCTGGCATTACGAGATTGTCATGCCTAGAAATACTTCCTTGGAGGTTCCGGCAGTAAGTGCGTTGAAGTTCCAGAGTATTCAGTAGGCGATTTTGATGAATCGTCTAAGACTAACGAGGATCATATCTTAGTGTCATTGTTGATACTCCCATGACTGAAACTGGTTTGAACTATTCAGTTTCTCCAATAAGTTTAAAAATTCCGCTTAGAGCGCTTTCCACAGTCCAATGGACTGTGGCATGGCCAGCTGCATCTGACTAGCTTTGTCTTTCTGCCTGTCACGGCGTAGATTCCGCAAAACCACTGAGTGATTTCATTTAACTTTCAACCAATGATAAGCAACCGAAGTTTCTCATTCGGTGAAATGCGCAGCACTGACAGTACCGAACACATGCCCCGCTTTCCCCAAACGTAATTAAGATACTATGTGTGCCGGAGTTGTGCAATAATTTTTGTAAACTCACTTTTTAACGTTTGTGTTGTGTAGCTTTCAGAGGTTACTTCAGTGGGTGTTCCTCGAATCAGATGTACTGTAATTTCATACTCACTTTCTTGTAACTAGTGCATTATGTTGGGGTACCATGTTCACAGCTTGAAGCGATTTTTCAAATTAAACTTTCCCTTAGCAGTCCATTCAGTTGGCCCTTTCGCCATGAAATCTACGAACTAGCTAGCCAGGCTGAAATGTCTCGTCGCCCTTTGATCTCTATCGTGATTGTCGCTGTGTTGACTCTCATACCCTGCAATTTAACTATTCAGTTTCTCAAATCATGTGAATTTCTGATGTAGGGTAAATCGTACATAGGACAAATGATTGTTTACAATCAACGTCTGAAACACTTGATATTCATGAGGTTCAGATGTTGTCACTGATCATTACTGGCCACGAGTGAAACTGAATGTTTGATGGAGAAAGAGTAATAGGAAGACACCTAATGAAAAGAATAATAGTTGAAAGGCTGAAGAACATCAGCGTTAGTCGTTCTTGAAGAACGACTTAATAGTTCCGGAGTATTCAGGTATAACTGCTGAGATGTTAAAATATGGTGCCTTGTGAGAGGGATGCAAAAAAGGACATGTTTTAAGAACTGCTGCTAAAAAGGCCCATAGTATTGCAATGATTAAGAACACTACAGGTGATCCTTGGTGGAACAGATTTAAAGCAGTAAAGAGAAAGCACATTTCGGGATGCTGTAAGGTCGTTTCTGTGATGCGTATTAATGTAAGAAGCGTAATACTGCAAAGCTCGTGAGTCAGAGTAAGGCAAAAGATGGAAAGGCAGGAACTGGCTTTGAAAAGGCTTTCTGGAAATACACGATCAGGAGAAATCGGGGAAACAGTATTACATCGTGTTACGAATAGGACCGGAGGCATGACATGGGAGCCCAATGAGTTCAGTGAAAGATGGGGTGAATATTTCTGAATTATCAGATTATGAAATCAAACTATTCTGAGATGTTAAATTGAAATGGAAGCACAACGGGAATCTCAAGAAAAAAAGGTAAGAATCAATGTCTTAAAAATAGAAAGGCTCTGGGAGTAAATAGTGTATATGCTGTGATAAAATATGGTGGCTACTCTGACTGGCTAACTGAAATTTGCTGGTTGTGGTGGGAGTTAACATCACTCCAATCCTGAGGAACAATTCCTATCGTTGCCCCTTTGTGATGGGGAAAGGTGATCAGGCTGAATGCAAGAACTAGCGTGGTATCAGCTTGGTCTACTAGAAAGTATTAGCTAAGATTATTGATAAGATATGAAATCTTCTATCGGAGAAAATGTGATGTATATAGTGGATGTGTGCCTGAGGACTGCACTTAATTCTTGATTAAGCGTAACCGAAAGTGTCTGAAGGTTTTTATAGATTTAAAGGTTATGACTTAGAAAACAGAATACTTCTGTGGAAGTTTCTGAATATGGTATTACTGGCAATCTATTTAATAGCGTAAAAGCCATGCATGCTGGCAGTAAAGCATGTGTACGAATGAATGGTGCTGCCTTGAAATGGTTTTCCATTGGAACTGGAGTCTGACAAGGTTGTGTAATTTCCTAGTAAATATGGGAAATGCTGCCGAGGAATCGGACCACTAACTCTGCACTCTATTGTGAGCAACTCCGCCGTGTGGAGGGAACAATTCAACAAACTGCCACATCGGCGCCATGGTGTCCTCAGTGATAACGCACGCTCTCACAGTGCGAACATGACAAAAAAAAAAATAGGTAATTCAGGACATGAAATGGAGAACCTTCCACATCCGGCCTTTGGCTGTTCAATATTTATTGTTGCATGCCTGATGCCAAAATGGAAAATACTGTATTGTCTTGGTAGTGTCAGTGTGTGTGTGCAGATTGCTGCATGCTGAGTCTCGTTGGGAGAGAGCCAAAAGTGAGTTTCAGATTATGTTGTCTCGGATGTACGGAGTTTGTCTGAAATAGAGTATATAAATAAGGAGAGCCTGTTGTGGCTTCTGAGCGAGGTACTGTTAGTATTGATCGCAGAATAAGTCTAAATGGCACCGTTATTGATCAGGTAAGTGTGTATTTGTTAAGTGTTTGACAGAAAACAAAAGGGTGAAATTAGTAGAGCTCTAAAGTCAAGCTGCTTTAGGATTTCACAGGAATGAGGGATTCTCAGGAAGGTTCTGAATGGCTGTGTATGAACGTGTAAATGTTTCCACTGTTGTATGACAGTGAAACCTGGGTACTATAGAAGACACAGTAATCGTTTGTGTTACACATGAGTTACGCACGCGGTGTTTGTGGTAAGACTCTCTGGTGCGAAGAATGTGTTCCAGATGTGAGGCAAATGGTAGTAAGTTGATGTTCTTAGAGGGTTTGACCATTTTTAAAATAAGATGCTTACTAAGAATATTTTTAGCCCAAGAGCATCAAGAAAAGGGAAGGCATAGGAAATCTTTAACCGGATTCACGAATGTCTGCATGAAAAACGCAGGAATAGGAAGTACACAAGGTCTTGTGTAATGAATTTCAGTGAAGCCATAGCTGTATGCCAAGATGGCTGTAAACGCAAAAGATTGATAAATCAACAGTAAATAAAATCTAGTTCCAAAAGTTGATCTGGGAGATACTCGTGAGGCGCTAACCTCTGAATCTGAGCTTTGTGAAATGCATTCTTTTGAAGTGATTCTCCAGGAGAATCAAATGCTTATTTGAATCTTTAGTGCGGAACTGGTAAATCTACGAGTTCCCACACGTAACCATGTATTGTTTATTGGGTTATATTACACTGCATGAACAGATAAAATACCTTGATAACAATACCTTGATAACCATACCCAAAGCAGAAGTATTTAATCTCGTGGGAAGCTGAAACTTGTAATTCGTATTTAAAAAAAGCTCAGGTCTCTACTTACTGGAACCCAGACTAGGAAAATCAGTGGCTCACACGGGTTTCTTCATATAAGTGCCCCAAAATATTGAAGTCCTAAGGAAAAATAACTTGGGAGAAAATATCTCAAAATACTGGAAAATGATTCAAATATCCCTAGTACCTTTCCAATCATTCGTATAAATATTTAAACAAATTTAAGCATAACCAGCCAATAACAAAGCGAAGGATCAAGTTATATTTAGCTCAAGGGAACTGCCCACCCCTAATCCTTAGATCAACCCCACAGAGCGCTTCACTGCGGAAGAGATTAGTAAAGGCAGTAAGTGATTGTGGCTAGATGGAAAGTGCGAAGACTGTTCAATGAACTGCTGGAATTCACACGTGCACACCAGGATTCCGTGGCTTAGCCAGAAATACCCTACTTACCCATGCACTAGATAAAACAGTAAAATCATGCAATACGTTGATTATGGTACGCTTTCAAACAGAAATACCTCCAAGTTATTAGGATAATGGCAGGGAATAAATCTCTCTTGTGCCCTGTCATTTGACCCCGTTTTGATGTTAAACAGAACCGGTTCAGTAAATCTCCGTAATAACATGGTCAAGTTTTGTCGCAATCGAGGCATTGTTCCGTAAGGTATGACTTATAGGGGCGATGAAATAGATCTCGTTAGTATGTCCTTACCTTTGATCCCAGTTTCGCCCATTGTCAATAGAATTGTTCCCCAGTTGCCCCTTCAACCACATACCAAAACTTCAACGAAATCGAGCGACTTTTACGCGAGTTATCGTTCGGACAGAGGGAAAAAGCGGGAACATAAACGCTCCAACCTACGGTTGGAAAGCATAAAGGTGTGAATTCAGATTTTCTTAACTTGCAGCTGGGTTGGGTAACGGTCCGTCTTCTAACGGAATGTTTTCAGTGCCAGTGTTCAACTTCTGTATTTTCAGATTTTCAGTTATTGATTTTATTTCGGAAGTCAGTTTAAAGGGTGAAATTTCGCAAAATGCAACACGCAGAATATTTCTCCCCTTGCGTGAGAATCCTCTCTCGCGCCAGTAGTGAGGATAGAGCCCGTGTGCTTTTAGATTGAAGCTGCGCATCTAAACTGACGACAATGTCACAGAAACCAATCTCACGTTCAAGGTAAAACGTAATTACGCGATGTTTTCAGTGATTTCCGTAGAACTAAAACAGTCCTCAATGGACTTCCGACAGATACACAATGGGAACGGAGGGAAATTTCGGTGATATCACAGGACACGTTCTCATGTTTCGTAATTATCTTGAAATTTTGTTCACCCGTGCTAGAACGCAGATAGTTGCTATAGGAAAAAAACAGGAACTTAAATGTGCTGCTTATGAACGAGGCTCAAAAATAGTCTGTAGATAAATGGCCAGCGCTGCAATTACCAGAACACGAAACTGCACACATCCTGCGTTCTCAAAAGTGTGCGAACATTGTTAGAAAAAATCTATTCATGTGCTTGCTATATAAAATATCCATTGATTAACATAAGTACCCAGCAAAAAGTGTTACTGGGCCACCAGTAGACTAGCACTATTACCGCTGTTTTAGTCAAAATGTTTCAGCGGCCACGACATAAACAGTTGGCACCCCAATCACAGTTGTCATACGCCAGAAGGTTCAGTTATCTACCACAGACGGCGATTGCTACAAACTACCCTTCAGCTGTCTTCCAAACACGTGCCGTAGGTAACTCTCCTAATGTGGTCCGGCAGTGGCAGCCGGCGATCACGTGAAGTAACTAAAGACTTGGAGAATCTTGTGCGCTAGTTTCCTAGTAGTATCCATAACAGTATTGAACTTAACCAGAAGGACAAACCCTTTTCGAAATTTCTTCACGATTGCACATCGCTGAGGAAATTTTCCTAACAAGTATGTAAAATTTCCCTTTTGGATCGACGTAGCGTCTAACCCACTACGTCCTGTTTGCGAAGCGGACACTTCAGCCACTTATTTTCTGAAACTGCTACGTACGAGGATTTGCTTAAAGTTGAGCCTGTTTTCTGCGCGATGTGAAACCAAGGTTTCTTTTATGAAAAATTTAAATGTTTCGTAATTCATAATCATTTTTCAACGTAACTGGTTATTTACCTTACGAGAACTTCACTCACTTTCAGCGAGTGTACTAACTTTGTTTTCCTGTCTTTGTAGTTTTGAGAGGCTATTGTCAATTACTATATTTACTCATTCATTTCACATTGTTAGTTTTAATGTAGCTTTATTCCACACTCCTAAGCAACGTTTGGTTCTAAAGTTTATTTCTGGTTATTTTTAGCAACTAATTCCTCCAATATCGTGTATTCAACATATGGAAAACTACATTATCTATAGCGTTGCATTTCAATTGAAAAGTTTTGTACGCGTATAATTTTCTTGAACATAACTTTCATTGTCCCCCGGGACTCCTGTTTGAAGCGGTTTAATATGTTAACAAAATATTATACAGAAAATTCTTGTTATTCATGGAATGCAGTGGGTGTATTTCATGGCCGTCTGCATTCTCGATTCTTTGTAGCAAAGTTTCTGCACTGACATACAAACTAATTTTCTATAAATGCAAGAGTAATTGACCATTTCTTAGTCAATGTTTCTGAAACTAATCTTAGTCGACGTGGCATTTGGTTAGGAAATAAATTCACCTCTACATGGCTGTTTCTTAGCATCCACTAAACCGCGATGCCTTGGTTTTTAACTCTTACCACGAGACTGCAAGTTTTGCTTCTACAGATGAGCAGTCCTGTTGCTTTCACCTGATTTTGGGGTTGCTTCGGTTGCCAGCTACTGGTCACTCGTGGCGCTTGCTTCTAGAACCGTAACTCGCAAAGATACTGTAGTGCAATTAATGGCTGCCAACTGATGACGCTGCCACTAATGGACCGCTACCGTACAGTGAGCGTCAAATTTTAGCTAGCAGTTGATCACTGCCAACTGATTGCAACCAGTGTCTCAGCCTTGTTTCTGCTAGAATGTTTGCTACGTAGTGTATCACACAGCAACCCTTGCAAACGCTAAACACAAATTCGAACGTTTTTTCTCCGAAAAAAGATTTTGATCATGTCCTGATTTAGTCTGAAGTACAAAATGGTATATTACATCCCAAGGTTTCGTGAACACAAGTTGAAATTTTGAGGGGGAGGAATAAATGTCATTCATTTCAAACTTTTGTTTGCCATATTAAGGGTTGAAAACCTGTTTCCAGTTCAGAATGCCATTTGGAATGAAAAAATGAGTCAGAAAATGCTTATATACAAGATTACTACCAACATGGCAAGAATGTAATCAAATGTTAACATTTGAGACTTTTCATGGTAGACTTCAGCTTGTAACAGGATTCCGAAACATCTTTGAAAATCCAGTCATCAAGCATGCGTTGTGATCAACTCATCGTATCGCTTTTGAGATCTGTCGCTGTGGAATCTTTCTCACAGCACCCAGGCTTGGCGGGAAAACATCCATGTGCGAGCAGAGGAACTATATTTTAAGGGACACATTGCACCCCATAAAATATACCATTTTAGTACATAGCTTCAGTTAGTTCCCAATAGTTTACCGCCCTAACATGTCTCTGAGTTTCAGGTTTTGAATGCAAACCTCGCTGAATTTTCAGTATCCGAATTTTGCCGGAAACGGGTTCTTCAGTCTGGATTTGTGGTTCAACGGAAATACCTTTAATTTTGCTTCGTTTGATGTAGGGAACTTTCTTCAAATACTAAAATCAAGTACCTCTTTGTCCATAGACTTAAAGAAATTTGTCAAACCAAACTTCATGTGAAGTGAGAGCAAAAAAATATTCCGGACTCAACGAGGGATTTGTATTTTGCATTCTTCCACGCGCACCATTTTCAAAGGCAACTCTTTAACCTCGTGTTTCCGTTTCTTACTGCCAGACTTACACAAGGCACTTGTTATACCTTGGTTGGATTTGTTAGAAGTCAATTTACTTTTTAGTCCACATATTTTTGCGAAACGTGTTTGAAGAAATTGATATTTAAGATCTGTCTTGAGTGATTTTATTTTTCACGTGCGGAACTAATCATCCATCTTGCTGGGATGCATTAACCAGATCCCTTTCAGAAAAGACTATTTACATAATTCATAAGGTCGGTGTTATCGACGGGCAAATATTTCCACTTTATAAAGATATAGCCTTTAAAATTAGTTTAGAAGAATCAACGAATAGACTTCGTTCTTCAGGACTGATTGCTTACTAACTCGGCAAACCGTTCATCTACGAACGCTCATGTCGTTCTTTACTGTTTGTACTTTAGTGCCAGGCTGAAGATGCAACCATTGTAGCAGAGAACGTAACAATCAAGCTTCGTTTTCTAGAGATTCTAGTGACTCATCAGGTCTTTCAGCTTGTACTGTGAAACTAAATGCTTTCCTAATTCAGTTATTCGTGATTACTAGAACAAGATGGTTCCTTCAGAGGAGTTCCTTTTCTTCAAGGGTTCATTTTCCAGGTGGCTATGGAATTTATCGGGAATCGTCGAGCTTGCAGGTCTTGTGGCTGAAGGCTGTCTGATAAACTACGGTGAATTTTTCGAGGAAAAGCCAGATACTTCAGTTAAATAGTTGAAAACGAGGTCCTTGTTCTCTAAAAATTATTGGGATTCCAAATGCCATTGTAAGGAGGGTGAGTGTTTCATAAATATCGCTAACATTTGCGGCAAGATACACGAAATGCCAAAATCTTATCTTGAGCATAGTTCTGCAACAAGAGGGACGCTGAAATGCCTTAAACCGTGGAGAAATTTTACTTCGGGCTTCCGTAATAAGTTCACCGCACATCTAAAGAGATTAGTAAGGTTTACACATTGGCGCTTCCTCGACTTGGTAACTACGTGGAATAGTGAGCAAAATGCTCCGAACGGCTCCACGAAGAAGTAACTGCTCTTCTCACAAATGAAAGCTCTTTCCGACCGGAAATGTGTCATAGTCGGAGCAGGGCCATTAGATCTTCAGAAGGAATGACACCTAGTCTATCACGGCAGCGTTAGGTGCTAGGAAAGTAATGAATTTTCACTTTTAGCACATCCTGAAACTTAAGATTCGCAATGCGTCGAGTCCGGGCAAATGTCTGTTGTACAGCATAATCGAGCTCCAATATTTGCTAAATTTGCATAGCGTAGTTTCCCTTTGAAACCGTAGTTGCCTAGCTTTGACAAGTGTATATTTGATAATGTCTTTTCTCTTTAAAACAATAGTTTTGTGGTTTACCTATCAAGAGAACACTGATCAAAGTGCTTGTGTTTTAGTAAATAGTTTTCCTCTTCACATTCAGAAAATAAAAAACCACGACGATGTTTTCGACAGCGTGATATTAAATCTAAAAGATGACCACTGGAAGTGTGTGAGAACTGCCGTGGTTCCAGCAATTAGTCTTTCAAGTGTAAAGAAGGTAAGCTCTTATTAAATGTAATTTGCTATTAAATTTTACTGTGGAACACATTTGTCTGAATATTTTTACGAAATGTAAACTTTCATTTACACATTGTAGGAAGTCGCTAAATCAAATTTTAGTTTGCAGTTTCATGAATGTGGAAAATTTTAAGGTGGTTATGACTGGAAACCTGCTATTCTCGCTTTCCAACAAAGGGTGGTAACCTATTTGAAAGGAGGAAGGGAAAGTAAAAGAAACAGAAATATAGTTTTCGTGTAAGACTACGGCATGCTTATTTGTTTTAGTATAGTCTTGGTGCGTAGCATTGCAATCGGTCAATTATTAAAAGTTCAGATTTCGTTCACTAGTAGTTGCAGCCACCAGCCAAACCTTTCTCGGTCTGAAAATACTGATTTTCTATACTCTCCAGGTGTTCAGGCTAAATCAATGAAAGCCACACTCACCGGCTCTATTTAGATGTTTATTTACATCATCCCCCATTTGCAGAGGGGTGCAGACTATTTACATAAAATTAGATTCACTTGTGTTTTACTATGAATCGGTCCTTTACATTCAAAATATCCCAATAAATGAAATGAGTCCAGCGGATGGTCAGTTCATCTGAGGTAGCACTCAAGATTTTAGAGTATTAATGTGACAGGATCCTTCTTTGAAGCAAATCCGCCGTACCAGTTATCTGGTATTATTAGTATCTGTACAGAGTGATCTCTACTATGCACAAAGATATGTAAGGAATGACGTCAGCTATTAAAAATTCCCTACAGCCTCCTGACCGCGGCCATCAGGACAATGTATCTTTACCCTTGAAGCAAAAACAAGTGCGCGCAAAATGTCTGGTCCGAATTGTAATTTCACTAAGCTCCCTCGCAATCAGCAAATCCCATAAGTGCATTTTCTGCAAGATGTATACTCCAGGGATCCCATAACTCGCCCAAATTGCCACCCCGTTCAGGATTCGGACATCCAGGACAAGATGGATGCGTAGTTGACACTCCTTTCCTCATAAAAGATTCTTAGCTGAGTAACGCAATATGGAGTCCCCCGTCTTTTTCGAAACTGACATCTCTAACTCACTTTTAAATGCAGGTTGCATTCCACTTCGCTATAACCTCGCACCCCAGAACGTAAAGAATATCCATAAATAGAAATCCAGCAAACATTGTAGTTTTTGAAACTGCGGATCCTGGGGAAACAGTCGTATTTGCTCCTATGGCCTAGCCAGTCAGGATGCTTGGTAAATTAGTATGCTTTGTGATAGGACCAGTGTTTAGACTTGACCAATAGGAGTTAATTACATAATTGGACTACGGGAATTTTATAACTGCATTTAATTCAGACAACGTTTATGAATAAAATTTAGATATCAGTCTACTATAGCTTAATGAAATAACATTGCACGACTAGAATAACTAAAAGTTAAAAGAAACCGATGCTCCTGTACCCACCAAATGTGGTGAAAATGATCTAAATGACAGGTTAAAACAAACATGATCTTTCAATCTCTGTTGGTGATCATCCTCAGATGATGCTCACGAATTAGTGATTCCGACCTTTAAATAGCAGAAGGGGAAGAGTCATGATTCGAACTGTCAGTTCACTGCGCATGCCTGGGATTGTTCACGGGAGGATCGGTCTGAGTGGGTGTTTGTGCCATCTGGTGTTAAAGCACTAAAGTTGCAATTTTGAGCATTATTTGATTCCCTTGGCAGGAAATGTTTCCAAGGATTGGGTATGTATATTGGTATATAGTCGTTACAACAAAGATTGCCCTTGATTTAATATTCACTCTCAGCAAAAAGCAACTGTATTTTCCGTGGTTTTGTAACGATGGAAGCCTCCTTCCAATCTGGATAATAAGAACCCTTGTTGATAAGCCGTGATAATGCAGTTTTTTGGTTTAGTCTTGATGTTCGAAACATGTTCCTTCTTTCTGATATCCAACGTTCTCTACATAGATCTTATGTAAGTGAGAGGTGGGTCATCTGGCTCAGTACTGTAAAGAGGTATGCTATATACTCCATGGAAAGATCCCCGTTTGATTTGATCGCGGTCGTTGCGAATGATGGGTGATGGGGTAGATATCTGATGTTCTGAGGCCAAAATCGATTTATGACTGACTATGACGTAAGTTTTTCATAATGCGATAACGCGTGTGTCATAACACGTGGACCCAACAAAGTTCTGATCTCTAGCTTCTCTCAAGAGTGTGGACATAGTTGAGTTTCTGAGTCTTTTATAAACCGAATCCGCCAAATAACCTTCATAGCCATGGTTTCGGGCGATTTCCTTCATTTTTCTAATCTCTGGTTTTTCAGACTGCTTCTGGAGGAGTGTAATGGCTCGTTGTATGAAACTAATGGGTGCAAGCTTATGACATAGAGGGTGCGTAGAGTTGTAAGGTATAATGCTAGGTACAGACAAATGCTTCCTGAAAACTGAGGTTTGAATAGTATGATTTGTAATATTTCTAGTTAGCAACATGTCCAAAGAAAACTTCAGTTTCCAGTTCCAACGTAAAATTCACTGATGGATTTAGTGAAGACCTGAAATCTCCAAAGTTCAATAATTTTTTAATCTGTACCAACCAAGACATCATCGACATACCTCAAATATAGACCCAGATCTTCAGGTAAAGGGTTCAGGGCCAAGTACTCTAGATGTTGCATAAACATCTCTCCAAAAGTGGTGATAAAGGGGAACCCATTGGGACCCCCTCTTCTTTTGCCTGTAAATGATGTTGAAGCAGAAGTATGATAGATTTTGAATAAGTGTTAGGGTACTAAGGATAGCGGTAATCTCAGACACGGGCATGTCTGTTTCTTTCAGTTTGTCTGCAATTCTAGAGTAAACTAGAGGTACAGAAACACTAGGGTATAAGGCCGTAACGTCCAGTGAGGCCGTAATGAAGAGAGCCCCCCTTGACTACAGAAAGTTTGAATCCTCGATAAGGCGTCTTTCGAGCTGGAAACAGTAGCCTTGAGTTAGGGTTATGGGTTTAAGGAATGAGGCCAAGCTTGCTTCAAGTGGACAGGTTGGATTAGAATGCCCCGATACCAATGGTCTCATGGGTTGGTGTTCGAGTTAAGGTTCCGAATAATTAAGGAACTCTATAGCCATGTGGTGGGTGCATGTGAGAGATGGTAGACGGGAGAGTTCCAGAATTTAAGTATGCTGAGTGCTGTTACCGTGGCATTTGTTGGGTCACGGGTGACAATATCATGTGGGATCTCCTGAATAGCAGTCCATTTTTGGGTTAAAGTAGATTTGTCTAGAAGATGTTTGATAAAGACGTGAAATCCCCAAAAAATGGGGACTGCTATTCAGCCTTGGCAGAAAAAATTTCCAGCCAAGGAAATTAAATAATGCTAAAGTGAACACCTTGTGCCTTAATACTAGATAACAATCACTAACTCAGCCACTCGGATTCTCCCGCGAACAAACCCAGGCATGCGCAGTGAACGCACAGTTCGAATTGACACTTCCCCCTTCTGTTACTTAAAGGTTGGAATCACTAATTCGTGAGCACATCTGAGGATGATCCGAAAAGGGATTGAAAAATCTCGTGTTCGTTTTAACCTGTCATTTAGATCATTTGTACATTTGGTGTGTACAAGAGCATCAGTTTTAACTTTTAGTTATTCTAATCGTGAATAAGACAAATCTTTTATTTCATGACTGAGCACGAGCTTTCCATCTATTTTTAATATAGTTTCGCTGAAACTGTTTCAACTTAGTTAGAACTAAGCGGTTTTTCTTGTTTCTAAGTTAAATTCCGCGTTTTCAAACTTCTGTAAGACTTCTAAAACTTCTAGGTGAAATTTTGATTTTGGTCTTCCCAACCATTTGGCATCCTTACAGAAATTAGTGGTTATTTCCCCTAAGAGGGCTGGGCTAGAGACTTTGATTTCACATTTTTAAGGACTTGCGTTCTTTTACTCCGAATTTAAGTGATCTGTCTGACCTATGTATGACAGACCACATAGACACTGGATGCAAGATTCCCCAAGAATATATCGGGAATTAAGTCTCTATTTGCAAAGTAAATCATCTTAGGTACAGGAGTTAAATAACTTTCCAAATTTCAAATCTTTCAATCTAATTTAAAACCCATTTTAGGGATAAATGGGAAAAATTCAAATTATCGTAGAGAATTTTGAGAGATCAAGGTGGATTTATACTGAGGTTTAACAAATTTTGGACTGCTAAGTCCACCAATGAATGTTTGAAGCAACTTGTCTAACTTTTCCTAGATTCTTTAGAACAGACATTCGAGGCTCGCTAGACTTATGTATAAAATTCACTGGTTTTATGTTTAATAGGATTTGATTTTGCGTGGGATTGAAAACTAACAGCAAATGGGTTTCAGATAGACCGTGGTAATGAGTTCTTGTAATTAGTAAGTCTAGAAAAGCAAGAGAACAATCTTGTTTAAATTAATAAGGAAACTGGATATTTGGATCCAATGTGTTTATCGTTGGCAACAGTTCTGGAAATTTAATCTTCCCACAGAATGAAAATGTCTTCTACATAGAGCACCCAATCGGAGTTTGTTCGTATTAGTGTATCTCAAATACTTGTTTCGCAGATTTAATGAATCTAGATATTGTTTTAGGAAACAAAACTGAATTAATCACTGAGGGATATTGTCACTACGTTTACCTCCCAAGTTATATATTTGAATCCAAACTGTATGGAGAATATTAAAGGTCTGAATTTTATCAAAGCTGACTGAGCATAATAAACACAAAAAAATCCATTACTTCGAATAACCTGTTCAAATATTTGTACTGATTTTTGGCGAAAATTATACATACAAAATTTCAGTGGTATCAAGAGTTCAATGAACTTCAAATCATATTAGTGTCATATCTATTCCTACACCAAACACTAATTTGAAAAGGCTCTTCTCGTCATTAATACAAATATTGGTTGCGGAGAAATTTTGCACTGTATTATGAACAACCGAATAGAGTACTGGTTTTCCATCAAATGGAACAGTCCATTCGTCAAGTTTCACTCTAGTTTGAAGACAAATGTTAATATATCTTTGAATATGTAGTCTTTATTCTGGAGTATTTCTTCCTCGATAAGTTTGTATCAGTTTTTGAACCTAATATAACTTCCAGGACTATGAACTACAGTATTCTGAAAGTAAAGCCTGAAGTTATTCAGAAGCCTCAGTGTGGGATAATCTTCAAAAGCTTCAGACCACCTATTGGCATTAGATTTCTACAGATTGCGTCGGCTACTGTCGGTGTTGCAACGTAAGGTGTTGATACAGTTGGAAGCATGCGAGCGTCAACTTGCTTCTGGGTTTAATGCTGTTTTTGTACGTATTTTCTATACAGCAAAAAATTGGCAAAACGTCATTCAGTGTTACTCAGAATGTAAAATAGTGACTATTAAATGGATACTCAGAAAGTGTCATAAGTAGGACCGCGAATGTGACTTATTCATAATACGATCATGAAATATCTATACTGGTTAATTTAGCGACCGAAAGAGAAATGTACGTCCAAGGAAACCAACCCCACTCGATAATACCTAAGGAGAGAAGTTATACGTTCCCTGCGGAGTTCGTGTAAGAAAATAGACCTTTCTACATTCAAAAGGGTCTGATATTAGTATCAGCACTGTTTCCCGACGTAGCAAAGATTCTAAATTTTCTAAACCTTGACTAACCTGTCATAAGACTGCAGTTTGCGATGAATCAATAGTAGACTGCTGAAAATTGCAGCAAATTTATTTTTCCGGTGAATCAACTGCGTCAATTTGAATCACGGGAAGCACATGTTCGATGACCAAAAGGTCTGATGAAAAAGGGTTAGCACCGTGAGAAAACTGTTTAGTCAAATGATATGGTATGCCATGTTAGCATCTCGATGGGTTCAATATATATCTTCCGACAAACCTTTATGTGGAAATATTACGCGAGAAGCTGTTGACTATTGCAAGTTCACAGATACACCATCCCTATGCATGATGTCACAAATCTGACAGCAAAGTACTACCAGTAGAGGAAAAGTAGAACTGTGCTTGACTGACCCAGTAATAGTCCTGACCTTAACCTATCTTAACTTTGTGAACAATTTTAAAAAGGGAAGCAGAAAAAGCAAATTCCCAAGCTTTGATTGACGCGATAAAGTACGTGTGGTTTAAATAAATTTAAAATGACTACTGCAGATCATTCATTGAGAATATGCCACGTCATATTCAGTCTGTTAAGGAACCTGTGGCTACAAAAGTTCTGATATCTGTGTTTTTGTGTTCTGAAGAATGTATTTACTCTACGTAGATCAGGAAGACGAAACAGAAGTCTTCGCTCTTTCCACGTTAAGTGAGTCATTAAAAAATTCTCTAAAAAGACTTTCTAACGTTGAAAGTGATGTCTGTTTGGTGTTTCTGATCCACGTAGTGTCTGAATTACTTATTAACCTCCCAATTATTTAGTTGCTACTGTATCTCTGGTGAATACCCAGCATTGTGCGGTACTCAGCAAAGTAACCTGCCGTGTGGTTTCACAATTTCTCATGTAAGTCTGAACTCAAGGCCGCAATAGTGTAGCATTTCCGGCGCGTAACTGGAAGACCCTGGGTTTGATTCCCGCTGGCAGCAGATTAACATTTTTCGTGACTCTCTTATCAACGTGGAAAGAGCGATGACTTCTGTTTGTTAAGTATTAAACTGTCTTCAAATCTGATTTTGTAATTAGGTTTTTCAAAATCCTAATAGTCAAAAATTGACAGGTGGCCTACTTTCGTAAATGACTGCAAACGCTTGAAAATTTACCTGTGTATCATACTGTACGGAAAACTCGGGTTAGAATTCGAAGCCGTCAAACTTGCGACTTGTACGTGGTCACATCGAACGAAAAAGGGTGATCATGAAAGTAGACGGGTGGACAGAAATAATTTGAAGCATTGCCTTAAATTTCCTAATATTTATGGCAGCGAAAAATGTTTAAACTTTATCGTTAAGTAGAAAGTGATTTTAGGAAGATCAGTTTGTTACAATGAATTTATTTCCTCAATATGTGCTCTTCTGGAGATCAATCCTAATAAGGCTGGGCATTGCACAACGAAACTGCAGTCGCAAAAAATTCCTAGAAGTTTAACTTCACAATATGTTAGCTTATGATTGACCTATTCTTTTTGTGTATATACAGCCATGTCTACATACAACGTTTAAAACAGTTTGATAAATTTGCTACAATAAACGAAGTATACACAGATGTGTCTAAGAAGAAAATGCAAGCTAATGTACAGATTTTTCATGAATATATATCTGAAAAGTCTGCATACAAAAGATCAGGAATCTACCCGATTTAGACATTTAAGAAACATGTAGGTCCTAATTTTGAATGGATGACTGCTTGTAATCCCCTGGGATTGACAACACTGATTTTATGGTATCTGGTGCAACTTCAGACCATGCCTACGTTAATGCTTCCTTCACGTATTTCCGATCAGACGTTTCGAACTTTTCTCTAATCTTAATCGCATGGCGGCGGAAAGTAGAAGACACAAGGAAGCGAACCCCCTGGGATTTTATGGTCCCTCTCACTAAGTCTTCTTACGAAACTTCTTAATTTGTGGTTCGCATGGTTTAATGCGTTTTCTTATGACTATTACTTGGAAACCAACACAATCCGCAGTTTCTGGAAAACGTTTAAAGTACATTTTTGAAAACTGATTTTGCACAAACAACTAGAAAAGTTGACCAAACGTTGTTTCTCTCTAAGAGAGCATTAAAAGTTTTGAAGTGGCAATGGGCTGGATATATTGATAGAACTGATCACCGATTGGACAACTGAAATATTAGAATGGATACTAAGGGGGAAGACCGCCTGCTTCGAAAACGTGGAGTAAGTTGGATGACAGCTCAAGATAAAACTTTGGAGGCCTCCACCCAGCAGGGATTGACAACGGGTGATATGTACTAGTGAATACATATCCTACGGGTTTTTCTTTTTGTTTAAACTCTCCGAAAAGTTTGGCCTAGCCGCACGTGTAGCCTAAGCTTTTGACCGTTCGTCCGAGATGAGTGGGTTCGAATCCCGATGAGGCAGATTTTTGTCGTACGGTACTAGCTCCTTCCTTTGAACCAGTGACCCTGAATTAGGGACAAGTGTTTAATAGCCAACTGAGTTGCTCATGTGGTCGTTAAACTCAAAGGAAAAAGTAGGATCCTCACCCCTGTAATTGAGTTCCCATACCCATAGGTGTTCAATTGGATTTAACTCCGGTGACTTGACGTGACTGTAGTTGAAGTCTTACAACGCACACTACTTGGCTGTTGGTGTGCTTAGGATTACTGTTATAAGACCCACTGCTTTCCAAATCCTAAACTACAGAAGTCTGAAAATTGGTCTTCAATGTCTTCCAGTATTTTCAGCGGTCCATCGTAACCTCTATGAAAACGAATTTCCCCAGTCGTCTCCTTACATCCCCAAACCACTAAATTACCTCCCCCTACTTTACTCTAGGAGCCATATTTTCAAGCAACGTAATTTTTTCCGTCTTCTAATTTTCCCACGACAAGCTGATCCAAAAATATTTCTTCTCTCAGTAAATGGAACTTTTCCACAAATCAGTCTAGCCTTTTGCTAAAGTTAAATCTGAGACTTGGTTTTCTACTTAGAACTCTAACGTTAAATCTTGTACGCCGAAGAATAACTTTTGTATAGTCTTGGCATTCGCAGTCTTAAGTCATTGTTGCAATATGTTCAATTACCTTTGGTGCAGATACTTTCGCTTCTGACTTGATTTCTTTTTTAACACAGCTCAAGAAACAGTCATTTAACGCAGTGCTTTGGAGGGGGACGACTTGAAGTTTTGTTCAACTAATTTCAGCTGACTCATAATTCCAAATAAATTTGGACACTCGTACTGCTGTTTTCAACTTTTAATCTCAGTAAGATTTACTGTTCCTTTTGCAACAGCATTATCAGATTTCTCGTGTGCAGAGAAATGTCTCCGTGGGGACATTTTTAACTGAGACTAAAGAACTTGTGTAACACAAACAAGGCTAACTTTTCAGCATTGGTGCACTAGTTTCTCCGTTTGCGAAAAGAGTTCGTGTTGACGAGGCATAGCTTGCAGTATGCAGACTTTTGTGATGTGACTTCAGAAGTTACATGCATTTTTGTTCACTTTGTTTCATTATTTTACAATAATGTTGTACTCTTAAATAAGTTTAAACATGTTAGGTTCCCAAAATGTCATAATTTCTTAAATGGTTCAATTTTTGAAGGTTGACTTTTGTGACTGACAAATACGAGTTATAACTTTGTTTTGACTTTCCAGTTTAAGTGTTGTATAGAGGTAAATAGATAACAAATTGTATGAAGTTTTTGCCGTTGTTCTGAGTGATCCAGTGGTATCTTAGATCCCTTCAGCCAGTAATTACAAATGGCATTCCTAAAATCTAACCGTTCCGAAACGGTAAGCACAACTCCCTTTCAGTATGGTTGAATTGAGGGTGGCTTGGTATACGACCGACGCCACATCTAACTGGCTTGATAGCATTCACTATGCAAAACTTCGTTATATCGCAGTTTTACCTTGAGTCTCCTAGACTTCATTTGTCTGGAGTATACTTCCCAGAGTAGTGAAGAAAAGGTGCCTTCCCAACCATAAATTCTCCTAGTTATCGTACGATTGCCTTCACTAGCTGCCCGTGCAAAGTTCTTGAACGAATGCTTAATTCCTTCATCGCAAATCCTCTTTTATAGACATTTATTTTGTGATCTTCTGCGCAATGACTCCTGAGAGCCAGACACAAGTGCGCAGGCAGCAACTGGTGTTTTTGACGAAGCATATGATCATGCATGGCGGATTATTTCTACGAAAGCAAGTTGCGAAGAAATCCCACGTTAATTGCAAATTTTCTTCCTAAGAGTGCTCCAGGTGTGCCTGAGTACCACGCTGTAGGCACAGGTCAGACTACAAAGTTGTTCGTTGAGATCGCACTTTAACAGTCATTGTTCTTCCTTCGCATCATTAACATTTTTCTCCTGCGGTGTCTGCAAGTTAGTTTTGATGACTTAATTTGTGTCGTGAAGCATGCATTTCATGAAAGACGGTTGGTCTCCAGTTAACCACATTAAAGTTCCAAACAGCAATGGTCTGTCTACATCAAGACAAGATAGCGTCCATGCACTTTTGCAGGAGATCTGGCAGAGAGGTGTTTTGAGAACACAAAAATATGCCGGTTTTCCGGAGACAACCTTTCTTGATCTGACCGAGCTCGCACATTCAATGACTAAGGAATTCCTGTCTGAGAGCCACGTCCGTTCTCTAGGCTTTCGGCAGTCTTGTAGGGTGCAAACACTACTTATTCCGTTTATACCATTCCTTGAGAGGTTCTAAATTGCATTACACTGCTGGCCACCCAAAATGCAACACCAAGATGGAAGCATCCGATTGGCCTGAAATTCGCAGGAGAGGACATGTGCAAAAGATTAGCATTGCAGGACATGTGCGCCCGGCACGCCAGAGAAGCACTATAAGGGTGCACAGAAGGCGGGGTTTAAAGTAGTGGAAGTGTGTTATGCTGTCGGACCTGTGCGTGAGAAGCTTCCTGATGCCTCGTCGCAGAATACGGCAGTCATTCCAGCACGTTTCGGAGTTCGAAAGAGGACGAATAGTGGCTTATCGCGACAGCGGTTTATCGTACCGAGAGGACCGGCATTTTGTGCGGCTGGTATTGACTGCTAGCACAGCCACATCACGAACGTTAGCGCAAGAATTAGGTTGTGTTGCAAAACAACCTGTGCAGCACGTACCGTTCGACGTAGTCTTCAAGAGCGGGGACTCGTCGCACATTGCTCCGATTACCATTGGCGTTACACCACCACCGGTGAGTGCGGCGGCAGTGGGCCATTGATCGCCGCACCTGGACTACGGAATGGCATGACATTGTTTTCTCCAACGAATCCCGCTTCTGCCTGTAACACCAAGATGGTCGCATCCGCGAGTGGCGGCACCAGGGCGAGAGACCGGTTCCTGCATAATGCATCGCCATACCGGTCCGTTGCTTGGCGTTATGGTTTGGGGCGCAATTGGCGGACACCCGCACCTTTCTGGTACGCATCGCCGGTACACTTGTGAGCCACCGCCACATCTTCGACGTTTTGGATCCTGGTGTCCTTCCTTACCGCCAGCGGCCACGTTTCAACAGGACAATGCGCGGTCATGTGGCACGCATAATGCAACAAATACTTCACTACCCACCAGGTATCACTGCTGCAGTGTCCCGCCTGTACTCCCGATATGTCTCCCATCGAACAAGCCAGGTCGCTGATGGGGAAACAGTGGCCCGGCAAGCACCACCCGCGGCTACGCCTGATGAACTGTGGCAACTTGTGGAATCAGCCTGGACCGACAAACCCCAAGCCCACATCTAAAGCATATTTCGTTCGATGACTCGGCGTGTAGCGGCCGTTATTGCCAGCTATGAGGAGCCACTATAACTATTGTCTGCGTCTTCCGCAAGTCACGGGCCTGTAAGTTCAATCGTTTCATTTTTTGTATGTGTCCAGTAAATCTGGCTTTGCCATCTCTTGTCATTCTTGGTGTTGTATTTTGTGTGGCCAGCAGTGTAGTTGTGCAGTGTACGGCTCTGCGTGTTCTATTCTCCGGTCTTTGTACTGCGTTCATCAGATGCTAAGTCTCTGTACGGGAGCATTTACTAAACTGTTCTTTATGCTGACGCTTTAGGACCATGGCTACATATATGCAGTTTGCACCTCTTCAATATCCTTTGAAGCTTTGTTCCCCTCAGAACATCCGTTGCAAGTTTTTCATCTCTAGCATGGTGGTTTGAGAACCAGCACTTCTAAATCTGCCTGCCCTAAGCCATGAGGCAGCGTTCTACTTTTCACTGATTAAAGAAACCAGGGACTTCTGTTTCCTTCATGACATCCACTTGGTGTCATGGCAGATTCCAGTTTCTCTGTAGATATCATCCACTGAGTCAGTGTACCAGCAGCCCTTAGCAGAGTACAGTTCAGAATTAACTCCCCTTTTCACTGACTGTTGTAAAATTCGTGGAATTGTGGAAAGGATCCGCCGCCCCCTGTACTGACTTTCTTTTTTTGTAGCGCAAATCCCAGCTAAGGCCATGGTTTTCCTGGCGATGCATGTTTATCCCGCCATTTATCTCTTATAGTCCAGCACTCGAGGTGGTATAATCTATATGGATTAGTAGTCTCTTCTGCAGATTTCAGACCATCCTGAACTTCCGTCGTGAGACTTAATGCTTTCTTTGCTCGATGCAGGTCTCCAGATTACTCTGCTGTGTTCCTGGCCATGTTGGAATCTCGGGAAACGAGTCTGCTACTCCAGCTCCTAGATCTATATCCTCTTTGGTCACCACATACTTCCGCCTTTCACAGTGACTTACGGTTTTCTTATTCGTATTTATATCAAGGGAACGTGGCAAGATATATCGAACCAACGGGTTGAAAATGAACAGCATTAGTAGCATACGGATTCTTGGGTATGGAATTTGTCGCCGAAACTGTAGGGAAGTGGCTGTACTGGCAAGTCTCAACATCTGGTATTGCTGTTTCACTCACTCTCTGCTGTGTGGCGAAAAGTCTGCTATGAGCAGTAAGTGTAATGCACGTATATCCATCGTTCATATTTTATGTTCGTGTAATTTTTTTGTGAACGTGCCTGAAACTTTCTTTTACCCACTAACTACTCAGTCGCCTTTTCACAATTACTATTGTGACCAGCTTTGTTCTAATTTCTTCGTTGTACCAGTATTTTTCACTTTATAGTTTTTTCGTCTGCAATTTACCTTTTTGTTTTCTCAGTTACTTCTAATATTATGTTTACTTGTGTTGTATAGTGCCGACTTTACTGGCCTTCTACACCGCTCGTTCAGTTTCATTTTTCAGTACTTCAAAACACTAGTCTTGGCGCTCTTAGGCCCATCGAGGCTCTTGCACCAATAAACATTAATGTACCAACGATTTTGGCGTAAAAAAATATTTCTACTATATTTTACATACCTGACGCTATTTGAATTTCTCTTTTTCAGAGTTCGGACAAAATGTTTGTTTCTGCTGAAACTCTAGCAGATCGCCTGAAAAAGTTTGCTTCAGAGGGCAAATCTGTTGATATGAAAAGGCAAGTACTAGTATCTTAAATATTATCGGTAGTTTCCATGAAACTTCTGTAAAATTGTCGTAATCATCGTCTATACGGTTTATCTTAGTACAATAGCTTAACGTTGTGGGGAAATACTTCTCTGCATTTTTCTGTAAAACAAACTGCTCATAGCATTAATTTCTTAAAGTTAACTGAAACACGTAATCTATTTAAAATATTTTCCTTACAGAAAGGAGTTTTCACTTGGTCTTGAATTGGGGTGGGAAATACTCAGCAAGTTAACACCTCGAAATTGTAGCTGATTAGTATAAAACAATTGAGTTTTCTTTTGGTGTTTTTAATTTAACTAGGAGTAACTATTTGGCATATAAGCAGTCGCCAGTCTAATTATCAGCCACTGGTTCCAGGGACGGTACAGAGCCAGCCAGCGTAAGAAAAACTTACCATCCATGCCTAATCCTGGACTCTCAACCTCAGTTGATTAGGTGAAATTTACTTCTCCTCGCCACCTGATTAAAAAATTCCATGTACCTAATGTAATATCGAATTTAAGGAAAACACTTTTTGGAAACTATGCTTTTTTGAGACTGTTTGTTTACAAGAACTACTCTTTGCAAAAAAACGAATCAGCCTGAAGGAATCGGTCGAGATGTGCATTGCACGTACCAACTTTCACTCAAAGGAAATGATCCCAATTCCAGAGTAGCGAGGACAATTCGGATAGTTCGCAACTAGTGGAACAAGTTGAAGCGCCACGTCTGGTAGAGGAACAAGCTGTTACCCAGTGTCTGAATGTAACAGATCTCTAATGCAGTCATAAAGTATAACATTCCAGATTGCGGGCCAGTTCGCCGACATCTTGTGATCTGCGTAGGTGGCGTCCGGTTATGTATCAAACATGGTCGATCGATGATATATGGTGCTGGCCGTGAAATGGGGTCTACTCTGCGGAGGCAGTCTTGGTAGTCTTACCCTTTGTGGCCAGGCATTATCCTCAACTACTCTGCGATACGGCTACAAGAGTGTCACCACTAAAGGTCGTAGATTGTTGTTGACGTACCGTTACTGCGAGGTTGGTACAGAGGGCTACGAAGCACGTCCTGATATTTTTAGGAAATCCCTCCCAATATGTCACAACCCGGGTGCGAGTTATGGGCAGTTTTAAGTTAATGGCATGATCCATCCGTGGTCGGCTTGTCTCAACACTTCTCGTCGGATTTAAGTGTGGACCGTGACTCACTACTGAAGACACTACCCCACTGACACACCTCACGTTGATCTGCCCCAAGATCACTGCAATTGGAGCCGGCTATGCTCGCTGATCGGTGCTATGGGACTGAGTAGTTTCCTCAAATGCATTCCCGGTGCTGGAAGTACGGTAACGGTCAGGATGAGAAATTGAATACCTGTGGACTATGCAACCTGGCCACGGATAATTGCGAGTGACAAATTCCACTATTCCTGCGCTTCACAACGGTTCGATAATAGTTTTGTAGTTGCCCTCGGCCGTCCAATGCACGAATGCCGCTAGTTTGTGCTCTCCGCGATCAATCTGTACCAACAACGTCAGATTGCGAGGCAGCTCCGATCTAAATGGCTGGCGGTACGGCAGCTTGACAAACCAGCGTTTGAGCCACATTGGCTCATTATCACTCGTTTAATGTCAGTGTTAAAGAACCCGACGTCGAAGCATCCTTGCAATCCGTTGAGGTTAATGCAATCTCAATCTGCTGTCAAAATTGTCCCTGAGTGCGAGATTTGATCTAGATATGCCATTCATTGGTTTTTAACGTTTGCAAATTAGGCCGTGAGGTACTTGCATGTGAAAACTAATCGGGATCGAACTGCTTCCTCGAAGTGCTTAGATTTTCTGGCGGGAGTGTATTGAAATTCTTCCTGAATACTCTACTGAAATTCCCCTAGGTAGCGTCTTAGCTGAAGGAAGTCTGCCAACTGAGTTGCTTGCTAGTTCCTTTCGTCAATATTTAGTATTAAACTAAAGTAACTCTCAGTTTATTAGAGAAATAAATTAAATCGGTCTTTTGCCCACCTTTAGCTAATCAACGGATGGCATTTTCAAGACTAACATGTAAAGTTTAGTTTTTCAGCTTCTTATAACTTCAATGAGAATGATTAACCAAATTAAGGATTAAATACAGATCGTGTTCTCCATTTGAAGTTACCAGGAATATTTGCGTCCGTCCTAATTCGGAAGGAAAGCCTTGTGTAATTAAGGAAATGGAACCTAATATTTGGAAACTGTCTCATTGCACGTCTCACAGCTAGTTATATTTTCCAGAGTTACTAAAGTCTGCTTCTGGCTGGGTGTTATATTTTCAGTAGTCACTCAGGAGCAGAAGACTTAATTCACCACTACTACGGAGAGTTGTGAATGTGTTCCACCTTAAGCCTCTAAGTATATTGTATTAAGCCAGTGCTCAAACAACGGCGTTTCTAAACACTTTTTTAATGTGAAGGGTTAACCTTTACAACTAATAATACAAAATCTCTGGATAGCCGCAGTTTTGTTTCGTCCGTCATATAGCCTTTTGTGTTCCAATACTACTTCCTTACTATGATCATTAGCTTTATTGTACTGGTTTTTCCTCCTATATAATGCTTTAATTTTTGTAAACTGCCATTTACATAGTCTGTTCTGTTTAAATATTTTGTTCTAATATAGCAGTTTTATTACTTACATCACTTGACTTAGCGCTCATTCGCCCTTGCCCCAGAAAATACCACCCAGCTTTGACTTTAATCAGCATTTCGTTTAATATCTGCTTTACCTAAAAGCATTGATGCATAATTTTGGGGTTTGTTAGATTAATTAGCCGCAAAGGTGGAACTTTGACTTCAGATTTGTAAATAGATCAAGTTGATAGGAGCGAATTATGCTAATTATGTGTAAATTTTGTTTAAGATAATCATTAAAACGTTTCGGAAATCAGAATGGAGTGTTTGCCGATAGCTAGGAAACTTAAAAAGGAAGAAAACTGTCGGCGCAATGGGTGGTAAACGCAACCAGAATTCCAAGACAATTAACTAAGATCTTGGAAGAGAAGGTGGACTGTTAGGCTCTCTGAAAGCACAATGGAGTCTCTAGGAAAAGAGGGGACCGGTGGACTCTCTTGAACTCTACTGAGGTCCGGAATGGATGCTGATATTCTATCCCGAAACGTTTCTTTTGTCGGGGAGTAAGAAATATAGCGCTGTTATAAAAGAACATTTCGAAAAGACATACGTTCTGGCAATGAAATGAACAAACTAATCCTTATGTATGGATTTGTCGCCGGAACCGTAGGGAAAAAGGTTTTAATAGCAAGTGTCAGCATCTGGTATTGCTGTTTCACTCGCCGCTCTCTGCTTTGTGGCGACAAGTTTCTTATGTGCAGTAAAAGGGAGGGGTTACGGCAGAATCCACTTTTTCATTTTTAAAAGAGTAAAGCACTCAAAATACAAGGTGATTCATAAAGTACAGTTTCAACGAATTATAAAACACACAATTTAAGATATTTTGTTACCTGTAACAGAATTGTACGAGAATGTTTAGGGTCGTTAGAGAGTCACGTTTTATGTGGTCACACGACACACCAAGCAGGTAATTTCCTGGTTGGAGGTACTTTTCCGAATCGTGATGGGGAAATACCGTTTCACAACAGTTAGATTCAGTTTTGCTCAACTCAAAAACACTACTGCTTCACTGCAGACGCGCGATTTTGACTAAGCACGTTACACGCTATCGCTACGTCACTTCCCTTAGTAGCGGAACACAGACTTGGGTTAAATCTGCCTAAAGGTTGGCAGTTGTGGTCAGTGTCTTCAACTGTTTTACAGCATCTGGAAACTGTATACTTTATGAATCACTCTGTATTTAAAATATGCACGCTAATGGCTTGTGCACTTGGCGTGAAAATCTCTTGCCATGAATTAGACACGGCGAGCAAAGACAATGCAACTGAACACTATCAGTCTTGAAACAGCTCCGAAATAAGACTGTTTCTTCAGCTCTAGGGGACTGAAGTCTGCAGAGAAGCACTGTGCTGAAAATGTATCCCGGTGTTCAGGATATATGGCTTGTGAGTGGCGGTAGTATTCAAATGAGCCGCCGTGATCAGACCAAAAGGTGAAGTTAGTCTACCAAATTATAGACTGAGAGTCCCAATATAGAAACTGCTTTGAGCGACATTGCGGAGGATTAATTGGTAGCTAGTAATTTGTTACCGGGTGAAATGAAGATTCGCCTGTGGCAAGTAGCAGCGTCCATGCCGAAGCCTGTACGTAAATCCAGAAAAGGGATTGCAATGCACAGTCCTAGACAGAAGTACACATACTATCCCAAGCAGCGAGACTCCATGCCCAAGTCAGATTCGTTACAGGCTGCTGCGTTGGATAGGGCTAATAGACAGCGGGACTCGGAAATATTCTGAATCTTTTAGATGTTTTTCGCCTACACAATAACGAGAAGGAATTCGGAATCACCTCCCACACTTCGTGTAGAGAGCAGATAGGAACATCGACGATTGTCGACAACCAGCATGGAACAAGTGTTGTGGTTTTGAGCCCTTCGACAAAAATAAACTCTGAATTAGTGTCAGTAATACAGTGTGACAACTTCAATCTGATTTAATCAGGTAATCCAAAGCCCTCAGTTCAAGAAACAGTTAATTTACTTCATGATTTAGCGAATAATAGCTGGGAATTCATGCTGTAGGACTCATGCCTATGTGACTGACCATACGAAGTATAATTAGAACTGCCCAATGCAACCGGTCACTAATCAGCCGGTAATACATTCGTGAACCAAGATAAACCGCGTCTTCAAATTTGTAGCGGAAATCGAGGCTGCTGGTTGTTTACATATTCTGCAGTGATGTTTTATATTTCATTGTGTTTAAATGATTAAATGTCTGTAGTCTTGTACCAACCTCTGAATGAGATTGTTATTCTGAGTGTCAGTTAAATTTGTTCTCCGTAGGTTAATAAGCTTCGGGTAATTCTCTCGCCCTGATAAGACTTCGGCGGTAAAGATCCTGGAATAATTGATTCTTATTTTCTAAATTCTAATGGTTTACCTCCTGGGCGTGGCTATCGTCCTGCAAGCTACCACTCTAAATTCTTTAGATATTAATTTGGCTTGATTCGGCCACTCTCTGGATGTAACTATGTTTCACAATCTTTTTTACGTAAGATCTGTTCGCGTAGTTTTTCCAAACCCTGTTCTTATTTAACACATACGTCAGATAACCCAAGTAACCTAATTTTCTTTGTAGGGAATTCGAAGGATTTGCCGTAGAAGTGATTTTTAGTGCAGTCTTTTCTTCTAAGATCGATTCGTACGACCCAAAAAACAAGTTTGTTTCGAACGTACGATCAGTTTTCGCAGTAGATCCGACGTTTAGATCACTATTAGTGGGTAAGTATCACATTGATCTTTGTGCTCAGTCTTAACAATTTTATTAACTTTGTAATTGGTACACAGTGAGTCTTCGCACCGGTATAATCTGTTTTGTTTTTTGGTAATTTTTAGCGCTCTTTATAGGCACCGAAGCCCTTGCGCCAATAAAAGTGAGAAAATAATTTTTAACGTTGTGGAACTTCCTTTACCTGGTGCGAAAATATTAAACTCCTAATCCTAGCCCAGGAGGACAAGAAATGTGTATCGACCCTAAGACAGTGTAGTCTTTTCATAAGGGGACATTCCTCTTGTACGCAGTTGCTTCTTCATGGGTTCAAAGAAACGTAAATACAAAATTTTTACGAAAAGCACTAATTTGGGACATTACCGTCCCATCGCTGGACCTCGCTTTGAAAGAACTTTTTAGAGGTGGCAAAGAGATGTTTAGTTCAGAAATCGAAGTTATTTCAATGATACTGAAACCGCTTTAAATGCAAGATTAAACTCTCGCAGAAAACTTATACGAAATCTGAACGTCTGTCTAACAAGTGCTGGGCTAACTATTTTTGAGAAGTATTTATCCCTGCAATTACATTTACAATTTCAAAACAGTAGTTCGCTAAAAATAAAACTGCGTTTCGTGGAAAGCAGTTGTGCTACAACTTAAAAGTAGTTAAAATAATTTAACACTCGTTGATGTGTATTTTATCCAAATTATTCGGATGCTACCAAATATTTACAAAAGTGCTAAGAACGGTTGCGTAGGAAGGAACGCTGCAATTGAGAAAGCAAGATGTTCTGTCGTATTATCAGAAAACATTCAACGTGGGCTAGTTATAATTTCAGTAAAGTCATGAGAATCATTGCGACTATACATTAATAAATAAATTGCTGTCGTGAACATATGGAAGCAGGAGCTACAGCACAATCTCCCAAAAACGCCGCACAAACTGAAGGAACTTTAGCAAAAGAGCCATGGTAAGAAATATTAAATCTCATTCTTCCTCTCTGCAGTTTCCTCCGCTGTTGAAGCAAGAAATTCTTGTGCCTCGATTAGTACCATAACTATGTACAGGTTGTGTGGTAGAGCAGCGACACACAAGCCACATTCCCCGTAGTGAATGCGAAGCCAAATTCGGTGTAGTCTTTGCAATCTAGCAGGACTGCGACTGGAAAGCTGCTATTTAGGATGAGTCGTGCTTTTCACTTCAATGTGACAGGCAGGTTTTGATTTTGTCGACAACTCGGCGAACTGTTCGTCGGACTGTCCTTCCACCAAATGTAAAGTTCGGCAGACGCTCCATCCTGGTATGGATTTGTTTTTCTAGATTCATTTCCTAGATACGGTTCTACTAACAATATAGTAGTATAATGGAAATGGGTTCTCTATCGACACAATCGAGTTCCCTGCCAGTGTAAGACAGGGAACTCGATTTAAATTATCAGTTGTTAAAACTGATAATTTTAAGCATGAGGTATAATTGTTAGATTGACCTCATCAGTCTTTATCCAATAAAACACCTGTGGAATGAACTGCAGCTACTGATACGAAATTATTCTTCGCTCTACTCTGGCAGCAACTTTGCAAGACTAATGGCGATCCGTACCTGTAGTCAACCGCAAACTGGGATGCATCTACCAGTCTACCAATGTCATACGAGTAAAAGGTGGACAAACTTCTAATTGCACAATAATTTGCCACAAAACAGTCTGAATACTTTTGATAATAGTGTTCATGCGAATCTGAGTTTTCAGATGCTGATCATTCTAAATTAGAGCTATCGTTTGATTTATCGCATTAGGACAAATATATGAAATTAAGACTTTGATTTAAAGACACCATAATTTTGTTATGCGTTAGTGTCCCAGTTTGAGTTAATACTGTAAAGAGATGACACCGAATCTTCAGTTTTAGTGAGAAATTGTTTTGAATCCTTTCTGACGCGAATTAAATTTTTCGAAGCTAATGGAACTAGCTTTGAAAACGAAATACCGGTTTTAAAATCTAGAACATCTTAAGTAGAAATGACTGCTTATTTCCACCAGTGGCTAAAAGGCATTTTACGAAAACTAAAAAATGAAGCACATTGCTCTTGGAACAACGACTGTATCAGAAGTGAATTTTCAAATAAGTTAGCAGGAAACTTGATAGGTATAATTTATGTCTGCTAACAGAACTTTGCGTAATAGAAAAATTGAAAATCGGCGAAACTTTTTCATAGACAAAGGCTATGCTTACTTAAATCTTTTAAGTAAAGTCTCCCGGAGCTTAGATGGCTGGTTAAGGGTTTGGACCTTAAAGCAATGATTTCAAAGGAGTGCTCCAAATCTACTGCCGCGAATGGCATACAGTATTGAAAATTCTCCAGTATGTACTTCAGGTATTCGGCTGTGCCTGCACTTCTAAAAACACAACCTACCGACAGAACTGCGAACTAAAAAATTTCTCACTTGCCTAAAATATTTTACAAGGTAAACGGCATCTGGTGTATAATTTAAATCGTACATGTAGAAACAGACTGCGAAACAGAAGCATTTGCATTCCACCTAGCGGCGAAATAGTGCATAATTTTGGTAAGAAAATACGGTTTGCTTGGTTAGCAGTATCTGATCGAAGGATATCTTTCACTAGAGTTTAATTCCCGCAGATATTTCTGAAACTTGATCCTACGCTTTAGAGGCGAAATTGTGCATAGTAAAAACTAAATGATTCACACATTTAGAGCTTCCCAATGCGAAGAACTTTACAGATCTGTCATTGTAGAAATGGTGTCCACGGACGTACAAAATGGTAACAAAAGCGCGATCTCTTTAAAACTTGCTAAAAATTCTTATGCTCATATTCAGCAGTTTTAAGTGCGGTTAAGATTATTTTCAAGATATGCCAGCAAAGACTTACAGATATGTAGTACTTACTCTCCCAATGTCACGTGATGTATGCACAGGAAGATGAACAAAATGCACGACTATGTACAAAATGTATTCCATTAAAATGTAGATGCAATAGTAATCCTAATTTCTTGATCTAGAATAGAAAACTGTTTCCAAAGCTTGCTCACGTCAGCCACTACAATTTCTTCAGGGGAGTATTCAGCAAACTGAATAACGGAACACATCATGACTAAACAATTAAAAGCATAGATTAAAATGTGATCATTCACTCGAAGAAAGTAAGTAGTGTTCTCTGGCGCCTGGCAGCAAACAATTGGTAAAAAGAACCACTTCGAATCTGCATAAACTCGCCTTTGTTAAACAACTAATCGGCAGTTTCGGCATGCTTTCCCCTTCACTTACCGGTTTACATGCCAAAAGCCATCAAGAATGCTATATCTAGATTCATTGCTTTATTTGGCAGAAGTCTTGCTTCAACATATTTTAAATTAATGTACCTGGTCTAAATTCATTCAACGTGAGTTCCAAAGGATGATCTGTAAACAAGCTTAAATGACTACCCGACGGGATTTGGTTTGCAGCTGGCCTAGAGCAAGAAATGCTCTCACCACTGAGCAATATAAAACATCAACCCAAGGCCTACCACGTGGCGTCGATATGCGGAAGACATATATTTTTACATTGCTTCACGGAAAAGATTCTAGTTTCCTTCAGTTAACGTAATTATACACCCTACGCTTAATCTCACTGTGAAGCTTGAACGGAATGGTACCTGTATCTCTACTTAATGAGCACATTGTTTGACAACCGCCTTCGTACAGAAGTCTGTCAAACCAACGTCCACCCCATCTGATGCTTTGCAGTTCATTCTGCCCTGATTACAATACAGCCTTTTCTCCAACCGGAGCCTTCGCAGTCTGCTCCGATGTTAGCTCTAGGCATTGCGAAGTAAAACATCGTCGAACTGCCACTGAGGAAGAATACGCCTCGAACCAGATGCTTATAAATTCATCAGAAAGTGACAAGAACCAGCAGTGACTCTATACCGCAACTTCGCTACCTACCACTGCTATATTTCATATAAAAAAACAATAAACTCTCTCAGGAGTATTAAATTCGGTGTAGGTTTAAGGGCATCTTTATATACGATGCTTAAGAGATAGACAAGCCCCTCTTCTAAAGAGGCGGGTATTTATGAAATTGCACTACAATATCTGGAAGGCTCCAAGCGATACATCGGAATGATCAAACGTTGGTGCAGAATTAGAACCAACAAACACAAGATAAAAAGGGACTGAAAATTGATAACTACCCTATCCAGAGAATTAGAAGTGCAAGTCCGCTGGTCGTATTTGGAATATCAGGGAATTAGTTTCTTCACACCCAAATCTGCCATTTGCGAAATCTTACAAGTCATAATCATTAACAGAGGCTTGCAATGATACTTTCTGTGGAGTCCACGGTTTTGGAATAAATTGAATAACGCAGTTTTCTTCCATGATACCGTCTGCCCATCCAACAAGACTAATTTTCTTCGAATGAATCACATGTTGCATCTCTCAATTTGCTGTTAAGTTTTCCACATTCAAACGGTTCTGACTTATCAAACTTCCGTTTAACACCTTTCACACCTTCCTTGAAAAGGGAATTTGGTATATGTGCGAAATCTTGGATGGTAGATTTCTACTGTACGCGAAGAAATTTCGGATTACTAGTGTAGGTAACTATTTAAAGTATAGTTTCCTTATAAATTACTTTTAAAACTGCCATTTTTAATTGCTTATCGATGTAGCATGAGCATTAAACTCTTCTGAAGCACCACTTTTTGCTTTTCCCCATATAATCTGGAATTTACGTGTTCTGAGTGATATGCAACCTGTAAGGACTTGTGTAAGCGACGTCTTGTTTAAGAGCAACCAATATTGAATAACTTCTGAGGCCAAAATATTGAACTTGTGTATTACGTAATATTTAGCAATTGGTTCATAAATAGAATCTTCCGAAATGAAGTAAATTTCTTTGTATGGAAGACAATTTGGGAGTAACATAAGTGGGCTCAGTTTTGGCGCCTTACTAAGACGTCGAAAAACTATCGTGTAGTGTATTTTTTGGCTCAAAGCTTTTGGAGAGTTGTTACATAGGAATCTGAAATTTTACCTTGCTATTGAATTGTTAACCGAATACTAGAAATGTAAATGGAACACTACGCGATGAAACTGCATTTTCAGTTATTTTTAAGAGTAGATATAGTAAAGACAAATTAGTCATAAGCAAGG